>OY979716.1:12397351-12997351 GCA_963855995.1 Muricea muricata
AACAAATTGTTCGACTGTACTTGTCAATCGTAGACTAAGAATTCACCTCATTATATTGCAGCTAATACAAGTCTGATATGACTGTACAAATACATGCCAAACTGGTCACGTATATTTCGCAGGGATGTGCCATTTGTCTTCATTCTACCCAAGAGTGCTTCAGTATCTGCTTGTGTGAGGCTCATACGTTCACATAATCTGGGAAATGATAATGGGGCGCCGGAAAAGTATCCATCAATTGTGTGTACTTGAGCGGTTGCAGTTGCTAGGCCGAGAACTTTTACTATGGATTCAAAATCTTGACTTTTCAAAAAAGGCTTTACCGCCTTAATCTTTTTGGGCGATGGTTTGTTTGGTAAATCCTTATAACGTTGGCACTACACGAGTAAACACAAGTATTTGAAAATACGGAAAAGTCTTCATAAATCACAACGTGCTGAGTGAAACGGAACTGGAAACGGAAAATTTAGATAGTACTATGGATACTATAGATAAAAAGCTACAAACTACTTCGGTCGAGGAAAGGCAGTTTTCGCCATTCAAGCGAGTATAGCTACCACTATTTGTTGAGTACAGCGTATATAACTATTGTTTATACATATGACATGCAATGATTAAATAGCTGCTTTTAAATTATTCAAATTGCAAAATATAAATTGAAATTAGGCCTACGTGTAGGTATGCATTGTTACCGTTTTTACAGCTCTTAATCTTCTTACCTTCAAAATCAACTGATGTATTCAGAAAAGAAACTCCGTGTCAGTGCTTTTTCGTCGAGTTTGTTATAAATCTCCTCTTAATTGTAATCTCCGATCAAAAATAGTTTCAAAGGAATGAAGGCAAATAAAGGGAATTTTTATCAACTATAACCTAAATTAGTACGGCCGTTAACGACCAAATTGTTCACTTTTATGATTGAAAATTTGTCGCATTACTAATATTGCTGAGATAATCATTTCTAGATATGGAGCCAAGTCAAATTCAATCTTGGTCGATGTCATGGAATATGACATGCGCAATACACGTACATCAATTGTAAAAAAGTGGGAAATCGAATGATGTGCTATTTTGACTATGCGTTTGTATAAAGTTGGTAAAGATGATTAAATGCCAAATCACACTTATGATTGTAATAGTATATTTCCTTAGATATCATAGATTCAAAATTTTTGAAATTGCTGATTCAGCATGTTTTGTCTTATTAAAACCTCTCAGCGTTTGATATTTACGTACTTCTTTTTTGCATATTGTTGATCTTAAGGGAAGTGTATACGTAGAAAGAGTGCTTTGAAAAGTGCAACAACTTAAATTTACTAGAAACTGTGGCGCACTTCAAAATTGATATTTCTGATTAAGGACTAACCAGAAGGCATTCGTCATAAAAGTGCAATCTTCTTTAAACATTCACATGTATAATTTTCGGAGATTTAAAGGGAACAATCTCAGCTTCATTTGGCTAAAGGTAAATGTCTCATTAATATTGCAATGTTCAGTGGTTGTATCATTATAGTGAATGTTATAGATTGGCACTGGAATATTGATTGAAGATATAATGGAAAATTGACATTGCTCCACTTCATAGCTATTTTCCTAGGTATACACTTCTATCAGAATCAATAATATCGAAAGAAGAAATAGGTAACTATCAACTGCTGAGGGATTTTGATCGGGCAGAAAATGCTGAATCAGCACTTTCAAAAATATATGATCTGCGATATATCAGAAACTACACTTTTACAACCTGATAAGTAACAAAGCGTTTGATCCTCTTTAGAAACTCCATAAGAGTATTTAGTCAAAATAAGACATTATTTCATTTTTCAATTTTTATCTACTGACGCACGCACTGCGCATGCCCTATTTTATGACATTGACCGAGATTGAATTAAGCTTGGGTCTATATCAAAAATTGTTTATGACATGTTTAGTAACAACCATGCAAAGTTTCACGGTTTTATCACCAAAGTGAATAGTTCAGCTCTTTTTTGGTCGTTAGCAGCTAGACTAAATCAACTAGTTAATCAGGCGACAAAGATTATTCTATTGTCTGTACTTTCATAAACAAATTCAAGTATGTCATGCGATAATTAGATGGTTCGGCCCCTCGTGGTTGTTAAGCAGAGCTCGCGATTTTAAATCCCATATCACACTATTGACCATTATACAGAGTGTATATGTGGGAATGCTCCAGAGCGCTAAATGTTGAACAGATAAAAATAATTCTTTCATAGTTGGAAAGACCAGGCTCAGTTTAGTTTTTGAATGCCACCATTATTGTAAAATTTGAAGAAAAAATGAGCAAATACGAATCAGATAAAAACTACTAGTCGAAATCACATTTTTTCACCGTTTGACCGTTAGACCGGTTATTTTTGTTTACTCGTATTTGCTCAATTTTCACCACATTTTACAAAAATCAAGCACGAAGTTTGGTATTTGGTACAATATCTAATGTGCGGTAGCGTTGTGCGCCCCCTCCCGTAAATAATGAACGGAGCTTTAAAGAGTCTCTTGTCGTCAGAGATGTACACAGATGCTACTGTAATGAAACAAAAATCACGTCTGAAACGGACATATTTATTTGAAAATCAAATTATTTATTGACTAACAGTACTGCGTGTATAACATCATAGTATTATAATTTCGCAAATATATTTTTTCGTTGTAACGTTCAATTTAATTTACTAAAGTGTTCATTCATTTATTTGCGTTGATTCATTCATCACTTTATCCATCCTAAATTTGAAATACAAACATGAATTTAGTGTTCTGATTTTGAAGTAATCTAAATTCCTAAGCAACACTATTAGCGGCATTACCACAGAAAAGACTGTTTCAGACTTGGCCATTATTAATCATAATAAGCTCTTAAGCAGTTGTTTTAATCAGTGCTTTAAAATTGAAATTAGCTTTGAAGGGCTATGCAAGCTAGAAATAAGAATAAGATAAAGAAATTGTCAAAGTGTTTCAAAAGAGGCCATAATTTCTGAAACTTTTTTCCTATCGCACAACCCTGACAATGCACCTTATTAGTGCGTGCTAGACGGTTTGAATATGCTCATATGCTAAGAACAAGAGTATAATCGCATTACTATTAGTACTCAACCTACATAATATTACTTTAAGTTTATGCTACCTGTATTATCAGGATTTCTACAAATGAGTTCTATCTTGTTATGTTTCCTACACGCACATTCCCAGTTTTATCTGATTACATGAATGCACTTTGCAAGTGGGACAAACATAGATATCTCATATACACTAGATAGCGCATCTGTATATCAAAAAGCGAAGCCAAAAATCTCAGCGGTATCCCGTCAAAACAACAGACGGCGGCAATATTGGTCGTTCCCACTCATCAAAAATATGCTACAGAAAAAACTACGCTTTTCTGCATCTGTGTATTAAATACTTTTTAGCTGCAGAAAAGAGGATTTGTTGTCAACTTTGTCCATTTTCGCGATAAAAAATACAGAAACTGTCCTGGTCCATATCAACTCCGTAGGAACGCGACCAGCGCCCGCGATCTGGATTCAATTTTTGCTTGCCTACAGTGTCGGATGCACCATCTAGTGTATTCGAGCAACCGATCTGAATGTTGTGTCCCAATAAAATTACTGGGTACAACGTTTGATAATTCCAGTACTTATTCGAATTGTCATTTCATGCATATAAAATGAACCCTGACCCAAACCCCAGCGCTAACCCTAACCGTGATAATCCCAGTAATTTATTGGATACAATAATTTTATTGGGATACAACGTTCGGATCGGGTGATTCGAGATATCCATGGGGACAAACAATTCTGCTTGTTCATATCGAGTTAAAAATGAGAAGTACATGCAGTTACCATGATCAGTAATTTCATTTTTTTCAATTTGTGGAAATCATGAAAAGAATCGTCAAAAAACAAGGTTAAACTGTTTTATAACCCTGAGTTTGAATTTAAATCCTTGATTTAATTTGAGGATGTCTGCATGTACCGTCAGTGATTTCAATGAATCAGAGAACGAGAAAATTCTAATCAGTGGTATAGTCACCCTCTCTGAAAGTTTATCATCACTTAATCGCTCCTTTAGCCTTGGTCCACACTTGTCGTATAAGAATCAGGCATGAGATCTTCTCGCTGGTGTAATTCAGAGTATTCTGTCATCAGCATGTACTGTTGTGAATGTAAACTAATGTTTCTAACAAAGATTATTTTGCTATAAATAGACACCTATCCATATATGTTAAGAGAAAAACCAAATTCTTACGGTAAGTGTGAACCAGGCGTTAGAAATTGATAGTTTTGACAGTCAATGAACAAGTAGAATAGTTCCCTGACAGGAATAGATCACTGGGCCTGGCTTGCTACTCCATACTGAAAGGAACTGCCCAGAACACTTTAACAAAACTGTGACATTTTGGCTCAGTCTGCAGTGAAGCTAATTGGAATCAACCGGAATATCAGGAAGAAAATTTTCGTCTCTCTCGCCCTTGCAGATGTTTCGATAACTTACACAGCTTTAATGCAAATCGATGAACAAAGTAACCTGGCGAGCTGTCACAAAACACGATAATTTGAAGAGATCAGAATCTTGAGAAATGGAGTGTCTACAAGCCATACCCGAAATATGAAGGGTTATGTTAATAAGCTTTGAATTTGCCTGACACTTTTTTAAAGATTTATTCGCGCCAATGACCTGCCATCACGCAAACGTACAAATGTTTAAATTTTCAAAAGCATTTTCAAAAAATTTTACTTGGAAATTTTATTCAATTATTTCTAAGGTCTTCGAGTGAGTCCTTTCCAGTACTAGCCTCCACAGAGTACTTTAAAAAGAGACTGTAAATGTATCTATGCGCTCTTTTTAAAATATCATTTTTGCATTAACGGACTTTTGACATCAAAATTATCACCAAAATTGATTCTGAGTTTTTCATGTCGGTTAGAGAAAACAGCCAAATGATTTTCAGCCAGAGAGGAAATAAGTTACCGCATCTAAGACTTCTTCAGATGTACGCTTATCATTTTAAACTGAAAATCTATACTGAATTAGAGAAGGAGTACAGTTAATATTTCAGATGTTGGTAAATAGAAGCTTTACGAAACACACATTATTCAAACATATGCACAATTGTCCTCTAAATGAAATAACTTCATCTCACCTAAGGATGCGAGATTGGGCTACTAGTAGTTTTTCAACATATAAAAATTAATATAAATGAGATTTATCTTGTCTACTTGAAGTCAATTATTGTTTTGTACTACAAAAATCGAGATAATGGCCTTAGCTAGTCCTCCGCTAAACAAGGTAAGTGATTTTCGATGTTGTGAATTTTTAAAAATCTGACCACTCTTGAACCAATGATGAGAAGCATTCTTTGCGAAGGAATGTACAAGGGCGCCCTATCTCTAGGAAAACAAAAATCTTCTACATACAATGAGGTAATGATGCTACCAGTTGTTAAGTCAACAAAATGAATCCAACTAAAGTTATGTATGATTAAAATATTGGAGGATAGATAATTGCCTTCAACTACAACACCTCTGCTATAGGTTATACTGTTACGCTCGTACCTACAACCTTTTGTGCCTGCAGGAAAGTCAATAGAACTGAGCTCATTGAAGTTAGCGTCCCGTTTGGATGAACATAAATAGTTCGCCCACACTGAGCTACGAGAATTCTTCTCTCCAGTTAAACTAAACCACACCACTGCATCATAATCATTTAACTCTCCAGTTGTACACAACTTCCACTTGTTTTCACATCCTATTTCCCAAAACTGATAATCTGAATTAGACTTACGGTATAACAGAACAGCACATCCATCTCTACTAATGGACACAGAAGAGGCAGAGAAAGTTGAATCAGGAATTTGCTGACGATAAAGCTTTTTGTTGCAAATTTTAAAAATAGCAGTTTTATTATCAACAAGACAAACAACAAGGACGTCATACATGAACTTGAGGACATATTTGAAATTTAAGGAACAATCCTCAAGAGAATTACCCAAGACTTCTGCTGTTACTGAATCATAAGGATATTTTACGATTACATCCTTACAAACAACCCAAAGGAACATCTTTGACCACCAGCAAGCCTCCGGGGGTCGTTCTAATATAATCACTTGCGATAGTCTCCCATCATCCACCCTCTGTATTGATAAGCGTCTATTTTCATAACAACAAGCTACATAGAGATTGTCAGGAGATAATGCGTGACATTGAATGCCACAACTATTGTCAGACTGAAAAAAATCATGAGAAGAGTCTATGGATGCTTCAAGCGATAAGACAAAAGCATAATGACGATGGTGATGACGAAAAAAACGAACAAAGAAATTTCTCCCATCCAAATAAGTTATGTGATCAGCCGAACGGTTACCTGGTAGGCAATTAATATCCAAGAATTCAACGACCTTTTGGTTTATATAATCAAATACAACCGTTACTGTATCGGAAATTATGTATATCACACATTTTCGATCTTTCCACACAAAAGGTTTTGAACAAAATCTATTTGTTATCAAGCAAATTGTCCCACTTGGCAGATGGACATGATTAATGCCAAATTTTTTAGTGTTACTATAAAAACTTGAGGGTGAAATAATTTGATAATCATCTTCATAATTTAGACAAGAACCAGTGCAAATAATTCTGTCAATGTCTTGTCTTGCTAAACTAGTACCACTTAAAATTGCAATATCACGGAAATCAAATGCATTAATTTGACTCTCAGACCAGGCAAGAATGTACAAACTACAGTCAGTCCACAAGCAATGCTTTACCTTCACTTCACTCTCAACTTGTATTGATATATTCTTCTCCTCTAAATCCCACACTTTAACAAGATTAGTTTCAAATGTTTCCACAAAAGATAAGAAGAATCAGGAGAAAATACTAAAAACTTGGAATATCGTCGTGACTCATTAACTTCTAAGGCAAAAACCAGATTTAAACTTGGCAAATTAAATACCTCAAAATACTTCCCAGAATTGTACCCAAGCAACGTCTTATCTGATGATAATACCATACCATTCATCAGCCAACACGTATCATGTCCCAAAATAACACTTGATATAACTTTATTTTGAGGAGTGTAATCATTTCCTATTTCCTCTATCCACATTTGTTTTGACTCTTCTAAAATATCTCTAGCTTCATTTTTACCATCATTTCTCCTTTGCATGAAATCAAAATAACCGTTTGCAAGAGTCTGCATGTAAATATGAAGTCGATCGTTCCCAGATTTGCTGTCGTTGAACGACATCATTGATGGTAAGAGTGGAATTTGAAGACCACCTAATACAGATTCAAGGTGAATAATGCTCCAGTAATGAAGATTTGGACTTTTTGACTTATAAAGCCATAGTATATCTCTTATGTCAACATTCAGATGTTCTAAACTTCTCAGTTTCAGAAAATTTAACCTAATGTGCACCAACCAACGAAGATCTTCTGCGTCACCAACATCCAACAAATATTTCCCACCATTCTCCAAAGCAAACTTTCTCTCAGGGGTTGGTGAAAAATTTGAAATTGATTCTAAAGAATCAATATCTATGTAAATTCTCTTACAAGCAAGCCAAAGCCGTTTAACACCATCTTCGACATCTGCTTTAAAAGCATGTTCCTCGTACCCGTTTAATGTCAACCAATCCCACAATGACTTATGATACACAGTTAGGCAACTGTCGTAAAGCGGGAGAATTTCTGACATTATATTAATGATAGTCTCGCGTACTTTATATTCTTCATTAGACAAACCAATCCCGATGCAAACAATCTTAATTGGAAGGGGGTCCTTCGAAGCCGCAACAACATTTAAGAAACTCTTTAAGAAACATGATCCTATGTCGGGATTTACATTTAAGAGGCCTGTTTGTAAACGTTTGAACTGCTTTTCGTAAAATCCAGAAATACCTTTGGGGACAAGCTCATTAAGGTTGGGTTCAATTCCCAAGTCCCTGTTTTGCAGCTCATTGACTATGTAATAAGCGTACAGAAACGAGCCTTCACATTTCGAAATAAGACTATATAAACAACCTTTATTTAAGTTAGGCAAACATTGATGAACAAAATGCTCTAAATCGTGAGTGTGATGGCGGTCGTCTGGGAAAATTTCAACAGGTTTGAAATGTTCAAGTTGCTTGCTTACTTGTAGTTCTGGCCTACTTGTAATGAGAATCTTAACCCACTGTGGCAATTCAACGAAATCTTCTGATATCAACTCTAGAAAGTCGCTTTTAACATCAGTCTTGCTCTCATCCAAGGCATCGACAACGATCAGTACTGGTTCGTGTCTGGCAAGGGCGTGCAAAGGATCGTTCAAAAGAACGCGAAAAGCGTCTGGCAATGAGTCTCGAGAATGTTCACGATCAAGAACTCCAGCCAGTTTATCACGAAATCCTTCAATATTGTCACAAATTTGACTGGCAAAAGACTGAAGGATTCTGTGAGGATTGCGTGAGTCAGTATTTTTAAAGTCGCAAAAGTGACACGCCGCGAGTTTTCCACGTTGTTTATACCGTTCGCACGCTTTTGCAGACAAGACACTTTTCCCAACTCCTGGACCAGCAGTCAAAATCATAACCCTCGACTGTTCATCGTCAAACCAACTTGACAGTTTATCAAAGAACCATTTCCTTGTGCCATGCTGAAATTTATTGCAAAGTCCTTTAATCCTTCCAGTAAAATTAAACTTTGCTAACTTGTTGGTTTTAGAGGGGGTTTCAACTGCTGTCCGCATCCTGGAAACTTCATCTCTGACAATGATAACTTCTCTTTCAACATCGTTTAACTTTGACAAAATATCGTCCTCTAATTCTTTCCATTGCCTTAACTTTTCAATATAAGATTCTTCTTCAGGACTAAGAGAAGCCACCTTTGCTTCATCAATATCTTGCTGACAAATTCCCAATTTGATTAAAGGTTTTGAAATTTTTTGCCACAACGTCTCAAAAGTAGTGTCATCCAATTGGGCACTTGCTATATGACCATAGACTTGATTTCTGAAGAATTTGATTCGCAAAATATCAGCTGATATGGACGTATCTCCGGCTGAAGGCATAGCATTCCAGCCGGCTGCTGGTGAAGATAATCCACAGATATTCCTGAGTAGGATGGTCAGTAATGTTATGTCAAAGTTTTTTGAATCGGGTGAACCAGAAGCTGGAAAGAGCAGGTTCCATTGCGAGGGATTGATTACACTGTATCTTATCTTCTTCAAAACAGATTTGTTGGCATTTAATACTGCAGCTAAACTTGGAGGTGGATGGATGACATGAAATGCTGTTCTTCAAGCATCACCTCCTTTGTCTATCAACAGTTGACATATTCTGGAATAATTAGCTTTTGCTTGTAGTGGGTCCATCACTGCCATGATGTGTCCTAAATGATAAATTAAGTATTCACAGAAACATTAAAGATGTAAAGCTTCTTGCGAAATAATATTTCACAAGTTCTTTGTAGTTTTGCATCGTAAACAACTAACACTACAAGTTTAGTTTTCTGGAGACGCCAATTAATTTTATTACTCCGCAGGAGCACTAAGCTAGCTCGGATCTTTATCGGCATAAATATTCCGAAAAAATACATAAGCACAAAATGCAATTGAATCTGTAACTTTCAAATATCACGACAAAAAGTATACTTTATTCTTGTTAAAATTATGAGTTATCGAGATCTTGAAACAGTCTTTCGGTCCAATTACTGGTGCTTATAATATATACTAGAAATACATGCATGCAGCAACCCCTCGCCACTAAGAGCATGCAATTAAATTTTCGGAATTATATGAAGTACTTAGATAAGTTGTTGTCATTGCAACACGGCAATTGTTATTCTTTCTGTATATTTTTTCAAAAGGACAAAATATAAGTTTTTATCCTTGTTTTATTGACAATTTTTAAATGGCGCAACATTTGTCATCAGTATGTTATTACGCCTAATGTAAGCTTAAATTTGGTATAATATACGACCTATTAATTACATTAATAATAAGAAGACAGTCTTGCATTTACAAAACATAAACTTACTCTGGAATTTAAACAGTGATAGACTGGATGAGTACGGCTACGCCGGCCTTTATAAAGTATTAAGGGGGTCCAATAGTAAATAATTTCAAAACTCATCAATTTTCAAATATTTTAAAAAATATTGTTAACGGCGTTCTCTAAACATATCCAAAATTTCAAGCAAAAAAATGAATTATAAACGGAGAAATTCAGCAAATTCTACACCGTGTTAGGGTAAAACCATGATTTTACCCAGAGCAAATAAGGGTATGCAATTGGTTTACTCTATTATGTCGTTTTCCATAGCATTGTTCGATTAATGTTATTCTAATGCATGCAAGCAGTTTTTCTCAAATTGCCGAAAACCACCAATCGCCATTATTGCATGCGCAATATCTCAAGAAGTATGTAATTTATTGATTTCAAACTTTCAGTGCCTGTTCTGTGTTACGTACATTCTCTTGGGGATGAACTAGAATCATAAAAATATTTGCAATAGCATGCAAGTTATGCTGGTCAGTATCATCTCGATACTAACTAGTTTCAATATTTTGTCTGCAAAAAATTTGTTTTTGCCTCAATCACCATACTTCTTGTTCATCCCCAAGAGCATGTGATATACTATTAAAATAGTTATTTTAGATTTTTATCATTCATAGTTGTTGAGATATCATGTTTACAAATATATGGATTTTTCACCATCAGGGAGTACACAGGACGAAAAAACGAATTTGCATCAAATTTGCCTACTGCAAATATGTTGCAAATATGAAATTTGCAAAGCTTTGCAACCAGTGCAAAGGTGGCAATGGTCGAATTTGCACAAAAACGGGCAAATTCGGCCATTGCCACCTTTTCACTGGTTGCAAAGCTTTGCAAATTTCATATTTGCAATATATTTGCACCAGGCAAATTTGGGGCAAATTCAGTTTTTCATCCAGTGGTAATTAACATGGTAACCATGGCAATGGTAACTTTGAAAAACATATTTTTATATTTGTGGTACCATGTCCTAACACCTGAACAAAGATGAACTGCATAGCATTAAAACACACAAAAATTTTTTTTAGTATTGGATCCCCTTAAAACACAAGTATAAATACGCATTATCAACAAACTTGCCTTGTGTTTAACGCCATAGTCAATTCCTGGCGCTTCTCTGTACTCTCCTCGAATTAATCTCTCTTCAAGAGTCTTGTGGCAGTCATTTTTCTCTTAGTTCTCGCCTTTTTGGATGCCTTAAGTGTTTGCTACTCCTAATAGTCCGCCATATTCCTGAGATCAGAAATGACCACCCTTCGTTTGTTGTGAAAGTTGCCAAATCTTTTTGCAAAAATGCAAAATATTGTAGTGCAAAAAGCAAATTTAGATATTTGCTGTTAGTTGAATTCGTGATTAATCAATCAACAATAAATTTTAAATCTGGCCAATCAGTTAGCCACTCATGATAGTCCGCCATATTGTTGAGATCAGTGAGGATGACGTCATGACATACCAATCTTATACGTAACTACCATGAGCAACGACTTTGAACTCCGCTAGTGCAAAATTAGTAAGCCTCACCCCGGGCTTACGCCCGGAACGGCGCTGCGTTGGCTCGGGGACGAGCTATGTCGTTGATAGTGTTTAAGAAATTCTTGATTTATAATGGTGATTGCACTGAGTAGAGTGCAATTTAGTTTGAAATCATAGACGTGATTACAATTGCAAGTTTGATTTCAGATTGTAATGACAAGTTTGGTTTCAGGCTGATATTGCACAACACGAAGTGCAATTTCTACTTGTGAAATGTATAAGCGGAAACATTAGTTTGTTTGCGAAAAAACGCCCGAACTTGCACGACTTTGTAACATGTATAATAATATACAAGGAAATGTTTCTGGGCTGTGATTGGTTGATTCGAGTGCAGTTAATCCCAAATATAACCCAGAACAGTGCAAAAATCTGTAACATAGTGCAAAAATCTGTAACAACAGTGCAAAAATCTGTAACAACAGTGCAAAAATCTGTAATAAGCTCTTTGAGCGATGGGATTTACTCGCAGAAAAACCAAAAATATGGCGGCCGAATTTTCACGTTTGCTTAAAGATTTCGTCGAAATTTCAACACAATTTGGAATTCTTCTCTGACAATTATGATCACAAAACAAACTCTAAAGTATGTTGGAGCTTTGTGCATAAAATCCCTGAAACACACTGTAATCCGATGTCAACATGTGCAAAATGTATCAAAATACTCACCAATCTCCAGGAGACTATCGGTCTTCTGAATTAAGATGTAAACACTTGCTTTACATTCTATATGTTGTGGAATTTGCCAAAAAATTGTGGGCACTGAGTGTAGCTTGTAGAGTAACAATTTCGTGCGATTCGACTAGGGAACTATTGAGGAAAAAACTACATAAGAAAATGATAGACGGATTTCAACAACTGAAATATTACGGGAATATCTTTTTGGAGCGGGGAGTGTATGTATATACTTTATGTATATGTCGTATCCCGGAAGAAAATTCCTGTCGGAAATTCCTGTCAAACAATCCTCCAGTTTAAGCCAAGTTTAAGTATGTTCCAGGTGAGACATGGACCGCGAAAGATTGGTAATTGAGGGGGTGCATTCATATATTCGGGTTCACGAACGGTAAAAACAGTCATTTTCAAAACGAAAAATCAGCGAATTATCGATCTTCTGCGATCCCTGTGAAAGCAGGAAAACCAGACAAGAAACTTTGACAAGCCTTTTCATGAACGATAGAAGGAACTCTCAACCAAAAACACAGGTTTTTAAAAAAAAGCAAACAAAGAGGAACTATATATATCCTCCTCGCTGTAGGGACGAGCAGCAAGACGAAGAGTTGTGCATTTCAGTCGTTGGTCTGTAGCTATGTTTCATATGAACAGAATTTTTTAGCGGAGAGGACATTGTATTTCTGCCCCACAGGGTGTAAAACGTTTACGTCGGTGGGTCAAGTTGACGCAGCCAATTTGAATAACCATCGACAGCTCGATCATACTTGAGGAAATTCAAGACCTCGGACATTCTCCTCTAAGCTACTCAACTTTTACAAAATATTACTGGCATATAATTATTTTGTCTTTTGAGTCGTACCATTTTTCAGACACTTGTATAGACATGTAAAAGTACGTTTCAACAAATTCAAACAACCGGACACCTGAATTAAATTGCCCAACTGTCTTGATTTGCATAAATTTTAACTTAATTTTACTCGGCTACTGCGATCCCCGACATAGATATGAGTTGTCTAGTACGTAGAACGAATTTCATTACAGACATGGCTGATTCAACCTGTGATTCAACGCATTTTCAAAGAACGCGCGTGCTAAATTGCAATACTTGTAAATAAAAAATCTATTAATTATAAACGATTTAAACGAACGCTGTTGGAATCACAGATCACAATTGGAATAGCCCTATGAGGCGCTATGTGTAAATTTACTATTTTACAACTTTTTTATGCGTTTTTTCATTATTTATTAAATAGCCAAAAATACTCATTGGTTATTTGATATAACCAATTTTCATTTTTTTTTATTATATCAAATAACCAAACTAACAAATTTGGTTACATCAAATAACCAAAATTGTAAACTTGGTTATATCAAATAACTAAAGCTTTTAAACTTGTTATATCAAATAACCAAAGCTTTTAAAGTTGGTTTTACCAAATAACGAAAACTGTAAAGTTGGTTACATCAAATAACCAAAACAATATTTTCACTTGGCGAACTTAATTACGTCACTGCATACGCATAATTAAGTTCGTAACCCCCGCGTAAAAAATTGCATACTTTCGTCTAGTTCGAGTTCGGGACTGTTCAAGAGACCGGAGGACAAAGCCGTGAACAAACCCTCACAAACGCAATACGCAGAGCAATTCGCTAGACCTTCAATTCACGTTCAAGCACCCATTTTTTATTTTATTCGTATTTCATCAAATTTAATATAAACGTTTATATGAACATTCATGATTTGTCTTGTATTCCACTCTGGAAAGTTAATTTTGTGTACACCGAACGCCAATTCATGGCTGTAAAAATACGAAAAATGTATTTCTTCACGAAAAAGTAGTTCTTGTACCCTTTTTTGCTTATGATCTATGAATTTTTTAGTGAAGTTGAAAATGTATGCTCTGGTGTTCAATTATATTTTTAAGACAACATCAAGTATTTCGTATGAAGAAGATATGAAGCAACACCAGTAAGGGTTAGTATGATTCATTTATAGTTCTAGCTTGCTACTCATATCATATTCATCACTCCATTTATTATCTGAACACCCCCCCCCCCCGCAATGGATGTTCTGATTCTTAAAGGTTGTTTTGTTGTCATAAATTACATTCACATTTAGTTGCAGCTATGAATCATATGATGATATTATATCTAATCTAACCAAGATTTTACCTAGATATTTTTAAAATCTTGAGAAGTCCTTGCATGGGTATGGCAATGTTTAAATTACTCATTTCAGCGTGAAAACCTTGATAAATGATTCTGTAATTCTGTAATTATCATGGGCTGTAACTGTGTATACACTGTAGATACTGTAGAAAATAGGAAAAAACTCAAGACCCATTATTTATCCCCCGACCCTTTACAGGCGATAGGAATTCTGTCATCCAATAAATGTTTAACAATACATATGTCATGCTGCAGACCCCCTTTTGTCTGTCAGCTTGTCTGTTTGAGACCAAAACCTCACCGAGGGCGCATAGGATTCAGCTTTATGACAACAAAACAACCTTTAGGAATCAGAGCATCCATGTAAGCAATCAGAGCATCCAATAATAAATGGAGTGATAAATATGATATGTGAAGCAAGCTAGAACTATAAATGAATCATACTAACCCTGATTGGTATTGCTTCATATCTTTTTCATATGAAATACTTGATGTTGCCTTAAAAATATAATTGAACACCTGAGCATACATTTTTAACATCACTAAAAAAATCATAAGCAAGAAAAGGGACAAGAAATACATTTTCGTGAAGAAATACACTTTTCGTATTTTTACAGCCATGAATTGGCGTTCGGTGTACACAAAATTAACTTTCCAGCGTGGAAAACAAGACAAAACATAAATATTAAATTTAATGAAATATGCATAAAATAAAAAATGGAAGCTTGAACGTGAATTGAAGGTCTAGGGAATTACTCTGCTTATTGCGTTCGCGAGGGTTTGTTCAAGGTTTAGTCCTCCGGTCTCTTGAACAGTTAAAAAACCTGCCGAACGCCCGAGCTCGAACTAGACGAAGGTATTTCGCCTTCCGCTATTTGCAATTCTTTTATGTGGGGGTGCGAACTTAATTATGAGTATGCAGCGACGTAATTAAGGTCGCCAAGTGTAAAAATACTGTTTTGGTTATTTGATATAACCAAGTTTACAACTTTGGTTTATATTTGATAAAATCAAATTTGTTAGTTTGGTTATTTGATATAATAAAGAAAATGAAAATTGGTTATATCAAATAACCAATGAGTATTTTTAGGTTATTTAATAAATAATGAGAAAACGCATAAAAACGCATAATAAATTTACAGATGGCCAAGTGCTAAACCTAATCATTATTATCATTATTATTACTATTTCTCAATCTTTATACGGGATAAAAACATCAGTATTTACACCTATGTATTTCATAGAGATAAAACTGCTATGATCATTGTTTGTCCTGTTTAAAAGAGAATTAATTTAATTACAAGTATAAACCTAAAATATATCTAAAATTCACATGATGTTAAAATCTAAAACTTAAAGTCAATAAGCAAAATCTTAAACTTACTAAGATGAGGTTCTATTCTTAATTTTAGGGAAAGGCTATTATAAAGTTTAGCTCCACCATAATAAAATCCTTGTTTTGCAGTCTCTAATTCACTTGAGGTAACCGTAGTAAATAATTATTATTTTTCGTCTCCATTTATGACTAAGAATTTCAAAATAGTTATTAAAAGTCACACTGTTTGTTTGCTGTTGCAAATACTTTCTCACTAACATACAATTTTGTCTTTGAATGACGTCGTGGATATCCCCAAGTGTGTCATTTTCTGTTATATCTTTAACTCTATTCAGCAAAGATATTAAACGATCTTTTTGAGTTTGTGTATACGTTAGCTTAATCGGACCAGCATAGGACAGTATTGGAAGTATCGTCATATCATATTAAATATTTTTGTGGCAGCAATAATATCCAGGTACTCTCTCACGCTCTTCAGTAATCTTAGACGGTTGCTTGCTCGTTTGTAAGCTCGATTAAAATTAGACTGTAACGTGACTGTAGAAGTCAGCCAATGCGCAACATGGCATACATCGCTGAGAAAGGAAGTAAAGCCAAATAGTCTAGGACCTGTAGATGAGTTTGAATGCACTTCATTTAGGACAGATAATCTCAGCTGTTTTGGTTACACCCAAACATGAGGCTTTCACCATATTGCTACCCACTAAACCATAAAAGTTTTAGCTTATCTGAGGTGCTAATATGGTTCAGAGATGGTGTTTTTAGGGATGGTCATTGGGAAGTGTGATAGGCCTAGGACTAATATTTCACAAGAAAATGTCCATACAACAATCATGATGAAACGTCAATTTAGGGCTTCGAACTTCAAATAAACAGCAGTGGACCTACGTTACCTTTTCTCGAAGATCTTTTTTGTAGATATTGATTGGTATTTATTTAAATATATTATCACTATTTTGGTGCAAAATAGTTAAGATTTTGTAAGTGAAATAATAATTTGAATTGTGCCTTCCTCTTGCAAGTGGACATATTTGGCCAAATCCGCTACTTTACCCCCCTGTTTATCACTGATATTCGTTAAAATCCTTCCAATTGTGCAACTCAGCTCAAACATAATCGAAAATATTTTAATTACGTTGTAACCAGGTTTCAAGTACCGGTATATTCTAGCTGCTTTAAGGGGCAGTGTCAGGCTACTTTTTTACCAAAAATGTTCTGTATTCAAAAACTGAAGTGAAATTAATTCCAATTTATCTTGCAACATTATATGGGTAATGTTAGTCACATTAAGCTTCTACATACAATTTTAAACAATATTCTATTAAAACTTGACAAAACTTGAAACGCTGTTTGCCAACAACTTTTGAAGATGTCAAATACAATCCAACTCAATCCTCGATTAACCTTGACCATCCGTACTCCTGTACAAACTTTTTGCGTTTGTTATTAATTTATTTTGTGTTTACAGTCACTACATGTGAGTTTTACACAAAATTTGCAGGTGTAAGAATTACTTAAAATGGCCTGACGACACTGCTCCTTTAACCATGGACAAGATAAAACCCGAATTTTGTCGAAATTCGGCGCCATTGTACAGTATATTCCAATGTCGGTTGTCGACAATTCGGCCCCGTTATACATCCATCCAAGCCATTTCGAGTACAATAATAAAACTTTAACCATTTATCAAGGGTATGAAAAGAACCTATATGAATATATGTTTTCGAGAAGATCGAAAGCATATCGCATTGTATGTGCTTTCTATCTTCGTGAAAACATTCACTCCCCCCTGTTATGGTCAAAATACATTGGCCACGCAAGGCTTACACGAAATATTTTGACAGGCTTGTAAACAGAATTTGCAAAGGTGGTGAAATGCTGCATTTTACATGTTTTAGTTATATGTTGTATTTATAGTTGAATTGGCTTGGATGGAAATATAAAAGCCTAATTGTTGACAACCGACTTTGGATTATACAATGGCGCAAGATTTGGCCAAAGTTCAGTTATTGAGTCAATGGTTAAACAGCTAGAATCTACTTGAAACCTGGTTAAAACAGGATTAAAATATTTTCGATACCATTATGTCTGAGCTGAGTTGCACAATTGAAAGGATTTTAACGAATATCAGTGATAAACAGGGGAGTAAAGTAGCGGATTTGGTCAAATATTATTATTTCAGATACAAAATCTTAACTATTTTGCACCAAAATAGTGTGGTAATATATCTAAATAAATACCAATCAATATCTATAAAAAAGATTTTGGAAACAATGTAATGTAGGTCCACTGCTGTTTATTATTTGAAGCTCTAAGCCCTAAATTGACGTTTCACCATGATTGTTGTAAGGACATTTTCTTGTGAAATATTAGTCCTAGGCCTATCTCACCTCCCAATGACCATCCCTAAAAACATCATCTCTGAACCATATTAGCACGTCAGATAAGCCAAAACGTTTGTGGTGTGGGGGACAAAACTCTGGCATAAGCACTGTATTTGGGTCTGGTCAGTTTTGGACATTTTGTCTCGGATTCGGGTTCGGGCAGCGTTACCATGTTGACCGCCATGGTCAACATACCCTAAAACAGTTGAGATTATCTGTCCTAAATGAAGTGCATACAAACTCGTATACAGATCCTAGACTAAAAGAAAAGTTAAACTTTAGTTAGTGGTAATTGTTTGGTTGGTGGTCTTCCCTTGTGTAGAAATTTAGTGAACACATTTATCGTACCAAACATTCAATTTTACATCAAGAGGCAATTATACGGTGTGTAATATTTTTACACCCAATTTCACAACTGTCAAATTTGATCATGTAGATGTGGGTGAATGTATGTTTCAAGTATGTTGCAATACCAAAGTATACACTTTCACTTAGAGTAAAACATTAATATATACAGTTAAAAAACGGGTAACAGGTACGGTGGCCGATAGGGGACATGCTTAATTTTTAATGGCATTGCCACAAGTTTAAAATAGTCTTGCTGGAAGTTTCGATATCCTTGCTGCATATTTAAATTTTATTGCTATATGTTATTATGTTAATATGCTAATTTTATTGCTGCATCTTTATATAGAGTTGCTGTATGTTTATGTACAGTTGCTGCATGTTTATAGAGAGTTGCTGCATGTTTAATTTATATGCAGTTGCTGCATGTTTATATACAGTTGCTGCATGTTTATATACAGTTGCTATATGTTTATATACAGTTGCTGCATATTTATATACAGTTGCTGCATATTTATATACAGTTGCTGCATATTTATGTACAGTTGCTACATATTTATGTACAGTTGCTATATGTTCATGTACAGTTGCTGCATGTTTATATATGGTTGCTGCATGTTTAGAAAGAGCGCTGCATATTTAATCAAAGAAAGTACATGTGTGTGCAACATATGATCACAGCGCATGTGCTAAAAAAGTTCAAAACAGTAGGAATCTGCAGTAGGAAGTTGCTTATATTAAAGAGAGATGTTTTGTTCAAAATGCAGTATTCAGTGTTCTGCTGATGCAAATTTTTGCCATTCTTGTGGAAGGAATCTTCAGGAAGAACGTGATAGTTTGCCCTGTGAAAATGAGAACTGAATGATTTAGGTAACATTGCAGATTAGTCTATCGTGGACTTTGTACTTCTACAGGAACTTGGTAGCGTATTGTCAACATCCAGTACGCTCTCTTTGGATCAGTTGGTATGTTGCTTAGCAACAGATTGCTGCCATCTTTATAGACTTTATATACTGCGTTTGTCACACTGAATAGATCAGGGGCCGGATTTGTCACAAGTCAAAACCAACATTTAGTAGCCTTATCCTCATCGTTTCCCCTCCTCGACAAACCCATGTTTCTCAGCTTTCTCTTAAGAGTCCGCACCTGCATAACTATGCCTTGTTTCTTCAAAAGCTGTGTGAAAGTGGCATATGGATAACCTCCGTGAAAATATCTCGTTTTCACGGGGCAAACTATCATGTTCTTCCTGGCAAAAATCAGCAGAGCACTGAATACCGTAGTTTGAACAAAACATCTCTCTTTAATATAAGTTTGCAGATTCCTACTGTTTTGAACTTTTTTAACACATGCGCTGTGATCATATGTTGCATATGCATGTGCTTTCTTTGATTAAATATGCAGTGCTCTTTCTAAACATGCAGCAACCATATATAAACATGCAGCAACTGTATATAAACATGCAGCAACTGTATATAAACATGCAGCAACTGTATATAAACATGCAGCAACTGTATATAAACATGCAGCAACTGTATATAAACATGCAGCAACTGTACATAAACATGCCGCAACTGTATATAAACATGCAGCAACTCTTTTTAAACATGCAGCAACCATATATAAACATGCAGCAACTGTACATAAACATGCAACAACTGTATATAAACATGCAGCAACTGTACACAAACATGCAGCAACTGTATATAAACATGCAGCAACTG
This sequence comes from Muricea muricata, assembly GCA_963855995.1. Taxonomy (NCBI): domain Eukaryota; kingdom Metazoa; phylum Cnidaria; class Anthozoa; order Malacalcyonacea; family Plexauridae; genus Muricea; species Muricea muricata. The sequence continues at coordinate 12,417,559 of OY979716.1, forward strand.
TATATAAACATGCAGCAACTGTACATAAACATGCAACAACTGTATATAAACATGCAGCAACTGTACATAAACATGCAGCAACTGTACATAAACATGCAGCAACTGTACATGAACATGCAGCAACTGTATATGGACATGCAGGAACTCCATTTAAACATGTAGCAACTCTATATAAACATGCAGCAATAAAATTTAAACATATAATAGCAATGAAATTAAACTATGCAGCAAGGATATCTAAACTTCCAGCAAGACTATTCTAAACTTGCAGCAATGCCATTTAAAATTGAGCATGTCCCCGATGGGCCACCGTAAACAGGGGCTGAATGATATCGAACATTTTAAATAAGCAAGCAAATTTCTAACGAAACACATCATGATTCTGACATTCTGTAATTGAACCAAAGTTGTAGTCTTGTAGACTTGTAAATATAGTATTTTTCGCTTTATCCGGACAAATTTCAATACATAAAAGTAGCTGCGTAAGCGGTGATATTTGCCAGCTTTATCACAGCCAAGCATTTCAAGGTTGATGGCACACGAGATTCGCAAAAGAACCTTCGAGACAGACCAGAGTTTGGCGTTGGAAAATACTTCACATCAAGTCCATTTGCGACAAATATATCGTTAACCTTTATATCTAAGCTATCTTTTGGGTTTAAATAGTTTCGTATAAGCAATTTTCAAAAGCAACGTCAAATAATATCCACACGAAGCAAAACCTCACTCCGTAAGCCACATTCAATATGATTATATACACCTATGATTATATATGGTTATACTTTCAAATTTATTTTGAGGTGTAAAGTTAATACAGTCAAACAAACGGGCAACAGTGGCTGAACGGCATTGAACATTTAAAATAAGCAAGCAAATATTAACGAAATACATGATTCTGTAATTCAACCAACGATGTAGACATACGCGACATGTATTAACATAACAAAATTACAACTCACCAAGGCTATTGTTGTGACCCTTCGCAGCAGAATTTCAACAAATGGTTGCACTTTCAATTCTTTATCTTGTAAAGATTGGCAAAAATCCGTGGTCAAAGCGTTTACAATAGCAATTGTCTTACGGAGATCTTAAACCCTCGTGAGGTTAGCTTGCAATACGATAGCTTATAAACTTACAATGACAATGAAGCTAGTTAACAAGGGCGCACCAGAAGTAAAATAAAGTCGAGATTATATGAAAATACAGAAGTGACCTAAACAGAAGCATTTCCCCCGTGAAATATTGAAAATAGATCACTAATACCGGGGGGGGATGCTTCTGTTTATGACACTGGCTATAGGAACATTTGGCGCCCAAGACGAATCTATACATATATCGACAAATCACCACGACAGCACCTTACGTTTTTTTAATTGTAAGTTAAACGAGACTTACCTGTAAGTTGATGTTTGACGTAGATTCTACGAGTTGTTGGTTATTGAGCTAAGGAGTCACGTGAGATATGCGCGCGAAGCAAGCGAGACCACACTTCAAAGCTGAAAGGTCATGACATACAACCTGGGTGGGAGAATGTATAGTTCTCAAAACTCGGGAGGGAAGGTTAATAATAACCAACAACTCGTAGAAACTACGTCAAACATCAACTTACAGGTAAGCCTCGTTTAACTGACAGTTCTACTTCGTGATTGGTTATTTTCGCTAAGAAGTCACGTGAGACTTTAAAGCGTCATGACCCTTCACATAATCAAGATATGATGTTCACAACAGTGAAGAGTATATTGTGACAATGATATAGATACATTTAATATGCCCAATATGGCACAGCATGGCATAAGCTTCGATTAACTAGGATATAAGCAGTCTCTCTCCATAAACAATTTACAACAATTAGCCCTGACTCATCACAGCTGCCACCAAGTCTTGTCCATAATTGCTAGTTAAATCTGTTACCGTTTTGTTATAGAACTTACTAAAGATGTTCTCATTACCCCAGCCTGAGGCAGCCAGAATTCTATTAGTGTCAATGTTCTTTCTATGAGCTGCTGAAGTAATTGAGACTGCTCTGGTGCTGTGAGCACCATATATTTCAGTGTTTATGCGAGCTTTGTCCATGACCGCTTTTATCCATCTTGCAAGAGCGTCAGTGGAAACAGGGTTGTGTGGTTTCCTACAGCTCACAAGAAGTTGTGTATGAGTCCCTCTGAGAGCTGAGGTCTTCTCCAAATAAGCTTGTAGGTGCTTAATAGGGCACAGGCTTTTGCTCTTGCGATATGCTGCTAGGACCACATTATTTAAGTGTTTCCCTGGTTGATATGTTTTCAGCAACACATCAAACTTGACGCAACACTTGTCTGCCTTTACGCTCATATTGTTTGTTGATAATGCTTTAAGAGTTTGGATCCGCGCTGACTTGTGGTGATGGCAAGTAGCATGGTCAGTTTTAAGGACAAGTCTTTGAGTGTGATTTCGTCCAGGTTCCAGTTTTCAAATAGCTTAAGTACAACAGGTATATCCCAGGTATCTTGGTATTTGGGGAAGGATGGCCTCAGTTCAAATACTCCTTTAAGCAGCCGTGATACTAGTGGGTGAGAACCGAAACTAACGTTCCCTAGTAGCATAAGAATGGACTATAACCCACTCCACATTCATACAGAGCTGACAAGAAATTTATTCCGTCGGATACAGAATCGAAGAATGAATTGGCCATCAATTTTCCTCTCACTGCAGTAACGCTCCCATTTCTGGAGGTAAGATCGATATTGTTTAACGGTCCCTTGTCTCCACGATTAATGTTGGAAGCAGCTGCCGAAAGCCCTTGATTTTCGAGGGATTTCCTGACAAGTGGCAAATTATTTGTTCTAGATGAGGGTGGAGTGGGTGTGTTTCCTCCGGCTTGCTTGGAAGGATAAGGGTTGTCTTTTTCTTTGGTGGTAGTATTGGTGGAGCTATCTGCTAACATCATTAATTTTGGCCACCACACCTGTGTTGGCCATCTTGGGACAACCATCAACACAGTGCATTATTCTTCTTGAAGTTTCTGTAGGATTTTAGAAATAAGACAGAAGGATGGGAAAATATAGGCTTGGAATTGTTTCCATGACATGTGGAAAGCATTTACAGCTATGGCTCCAGGGTCAAGGTGGAAAGACACATATGGTTTTATTTCATAATTCATTCCAGATGCAAACAAGTCAACGTCTGGAGTTACACCTAGCTTATTTATTGCATCCTGAAAGATATTCTTATTCAGTGACCACTCAGCACTAGTGTTAGATAATCTAGACTGATGGTCATCCTCCACATTTTCTACTCCTGGAATGTGGACTGCTGTAAGCATAATGTTTCTGGCAAGGCACCAAAGCCATACTAATTTTGTGAGCTGATTTCTTATGGCTGACTTGCTGGTTCCCATGTGGTTAATATCAGTAAGTGAAGTCATATTATCGATGATGATCATGACTTTTACATGCTTTCCCATTAGGGACTCAGAAAAATTTTGAAAGGCCAAGAAAACCGCTAAAAGTTCAAGATAATTAATATGATGTTGTGCTTCTTCTTTAGTCCAATATCCCCCTGTCCTTTTTTGGCCAAGGGTACACCCCCAACCCGTAGAGGAAGCATCTGTAGTTAACACGATATCAGGTTCCCCATGGCTAATAACATAGCCATTTGGGGCATGTTCTATCCACCAAGCAAGCTCTGCCTTAGCATTCTCATTCAATATCATAGAGGCATCAAAATTGTCTTTATTGTCCTTAAGTGCTTGCGACTTAACTGATTCTAAGTGTCGAAAATAAAGGGGATCCAACATCACCCCTGAAAAAGTGGAAATAATATAACCAAGAACTTGGGAGACCTCTCAGATTGTTGGTGATGTGCGCTTTAACAATTTAGAGCACATACCAATCACCTTATTTACTTTTCAGGGGTCATGTAAATATGCATCAGGATAGAGTCCAAAATAAACCCTAGGAATGTTACGTTAATCTTTGTGTTGGTATGAGTACAGACTTCTCGGAGTAACGTGCACGAGCTTTCACACAAACAGCCAGTCACACGTCCAGAGTTCAACTAATTTTATTTTGCTGTTTCTTCAACTTATCTAATTGCATTTTTTATTACAGTTGTCAATCAAAGTTCCCAAACGTAATTCAATTTCCTTTTAGTTAATCTTCGTTCAAATAACACCAATATAACTATTTTATTTACACGTTTCACCATCCCCCTCTTTATTTTTCGTCCTCGAAAACTTATAACATATATTTTTTTTATTTATTTTGTGAAACATCTTAGTCGTATCCATACCGAACTGGCGGCTGGACATTTTGCTGCAAACGTGTTTCCCTAACCCTGGGATGAATATGCCTGACACCCTGACCATTTTCATCATTACGGCGTTCTGGCTCGTTTTGCACCACCTGTATATCACCGGGTTCAGGAGTTTGTGGAATTACTTGACCATTTCCAAACGGAATTTGACTTATCTTTAAATTATCGTGGTGAACCATAGGCGTCCCAATTCAGTGTGTAGTTTCATATAGAGATCAGTAGCGAGCGGTAGCGTATTGTTAATATATGTGTAAAACAATACGCTACCGCTCGCTACTGATCTCTATATGACACTACACACTGAATTGGGCCGCCTATGGGTGAATTACACTCACTCCCATCCTTTGCATAATTTCGTATGGCCCTACCCATTTTGGTCCAAACTTCCAAGTTTTTGGTTTCTTTAACTAGACTGCTTGTCCAACGGTAAACGGTTTACTACGCTCGTCATTCTGCTTTCTTTGTCTATTCCTAACCTTTTCTAAGTTAGCCTTGGCTATTTCTCTTATACTTCGTGTTTTACTTCTAAAGGAACGTGTGTATTCCGAATGTTTACTGGGGTTGGTAAGTGGTATATTTTTTACTGCATCAATTTTTGCGGGGTCTGGTGCAACACCTTGTTGCGAAATCACATGCCCTAAATAACAAACTTGTCTTGCTGCAAATACATATTTGGAAAGCTTTACTTTTAGATTAAACTCTCTAAAACGCTTTAAAACTGTTCGCAACCGGCTATTATGCTCTTCAATGCTTCGACCAAACACTATTACGTCATCCAAATAGGACAAACAGGTTTCAAAAGTCAAACCAGCTAACGCAATTTCCATAGCTCTTTGAAATGTTGCTGGTGCGGTTTTCAAACCGAAAGGCAATCGGATGAACTCGTAAAAGCCACTCTGAGTGGCAATAGCGGTTTTTTGACAGTCTTCCGGCTCTACTGGTATTTGCCAATATCCACTACGCAAATCTAATGTTGAGAATATTTCGCATCTTTGACTGAATCTAAAAGGTCCGAAATTCATTGTGTGTGTGCATCATTGCGAGTAATCTGGTTTAATTTTCTGTAATCGACACAAAATCTGAGTTCACCAGACTATTTGTAGACTAAAACGATAAGACTTCACCATGGGCTATTGCTGTGTCGAATAACCTTTTCATCGAGCATTTGCTTAACTCCCATATAACCCAAGGGGAAGAAAATGTTTGAAATACCTGTTAGCCTTGTTACCCTTGGTTGGGAAGGAAGCTGGTTTTCCCTTTTTGCTTAGAGCCCCATTACCGCACTACATGGCAGATTGCGTTATATGTTGATATAAATTCCCATTCGTCACAAAACTGGGTACATTAATTAATGTAACCGAGTACTGTTTGGCGTACCTGATCTCCAAGGGTTGATGATGATGTCATCAACCTTTAAAGAAATTTTGCAGAGACGCGTCGCTGGACGTCACAACGATTTGGTAGAATGAAGCATTTTTTAAGACAAAACTGTAATTATTATACATTCAAACTTTGTTCTTGATTGTGATTGGTCAACAATCCACGGACAATTAGCAATATCCCAAGCAATCGTCATGGGCTACGTAATCAGAGTCCAATAATTTTTATTTTAGACCGAACTTCGATCAAAAAAATATTGGATGCTAATGACGAAGAACATGACGAATGTGTGGTGCTTAGGCCTCACGCATTGACATCTTTTATAAAAGCGCGCGAAAATAAAACAACAACAAAATAGCTAACTTAATGAGCAGATTTGGCTCGTTTGACATAGACAATACAGTGGTATTGATACCAGAACAAGATAGCAAAAACACTAAAGCTTTGTATCAACATATTTTCCAAGAGTATCTTCTCCACAAGCAAACACCACTAAACGTTTTAAGGTTTGTAACGGAAATTTTAAATACACATAATTTTGCATTATTATTTGTCTGAGTTTTTTTCCATTTTTTCTCGTTATTGTTATTCGCCTCAGTTTCGCTTCGAAGATATCTCGAGAAGGAAAAGAGCTAGAGAAATTGCACCAAAGACATTACACTGTTATTTTAAGCGATCTTTCCAGTGCAAACAATAAAAGGGTTTCATCGCCTGATGGAAAATTTTCATATATTTCGAATGCTGTGTAGCATTAGGTGTTTGTTGTCAGGTGTTTTATTCATGCATTTAAGGCTTGAAAACTTCATGCAAACGCATTTTGTTTGAATTTCTACATTATTAGTCCCGAAAAAAACTTTAAAAAAAACTTACGTGCATTGGGGTACTTCAATAAGTACAAAACGATTCCATATTTGTTCGTGCTTTGTATACATGCCGTAGCACCGAAACGTTTATAAGAATCACGAAAAAACTGAATTGCTGTTCAGGTAATTCTGATGTGACAGGCGGAAACAGTTTAATTTTAATCTTACTGAATTTGTCACAATTCATATCCATATAAACAAACATTGCAAACGCTAGTTAACTTACATCCCAATTGACACATGACTCCTAAACTGAAGTAAATAACAATGCTAATTAGTACGTAATTAACTTACAGTAAGTAAATTAACAAAAATATATGTTCTCTAAACCGAGCAGTAAAATGGTAATTTTGCCTTATAATATCTATGGAAACCACTCCAAAAGAATTCATTTCTGTTGGGAGAATGTTCCATAGATTCGCCGACCTTGCAAAAAAACGAATTTTTGAAGTAATTTTGCTTATGCTTCAAAGGAAAATAGAAGTTGTTTACGTCATTACGTCGTGATTGTTGTGATTGATAGCCTGGTTTGTCGGTACGTAACTACGCATTGATTTCCACAGGTATAAGTCCCATTTTGGATTTGTGTAGTAGTTGCATGTCTGAAATCTCTCGGCTGAACTCTAGTGGAAATAGTTCGTTTCAACCTTTCCTGGACAAAACATCTCTTTGGGGCAGTTTAGGATAAAGTTTTCGCTCGCCTTTGGAGATTTTCAGTTACATACTGGCTAGAAAATATGTACATATTACATGTTATATAAAGACAATACATTGAAATTAAACAAATCTGCTTTTCATGAGTGCCGTGTGAAAGCGACTTACAATGTGTAACTACTTCCAGTTAGGGTAATTCTTGCTGTCAAGCCGAAAAGTACTAAGGTCGTCGGCCAGCCGCATTTCAGCAGGTAAGCTGTTCCAAAGAACAGCTCTGGAATAACGCCGTCGCGAAGAGAGTAATTAGAAATATTATTACGATGAACAAATTTATCTCTAAGGTATTGAGCAGCAAGGCCATGCATTAAGTGTTTTATACACCAAAGTAGCCCAAAAATGTTAAATAAAGACAATACATTGAAATTAAACAAATAATCTTTTCATGAGTGCCGTGTGAAAGCGACTTACAATAGCTACTTCCAGTTAGGGTAATTCTTGCAGTCAAGCCGAAAAGTACTAAGGTCGTCAGCCTGCCTTATTTCAGCAGGTAAACTTGCTTCGCCACTGATCATCATCTATGTCGCTACATATTCTCGTAACCAGGGCTAGAGTTTTGTTGGCTTTCGCGGCAGCGACCTCGTTGTGGTTAGACCATGATAGGTCACTGGATGCAGTGATTCTAAGGTCTCAGATATGAGCAACCTGTTTGAGCGGCTAACAATCTGGGTACGACTCAACACTGCTTACGATTCCACAATTTCTTCCTTGAGATGTGCATTGTTATGCATTTGTCTTGATTAAATTCCTTTCATGTTGAATTTTGAGGTCTCCTGAAGCAACAACGTGCTTGAGTTAGGACAGTCAAGGAATCGATGTCATCGGCGAAGAGCGCCAGTGTTGATTCAGCTTGAAAATAATCTTGGGTGTCATTTCAATACACCAGAAAGAGTAGTGGGCCTTGTAGAGAACACACCAGGGGTAACCGGAAGCCAGTCGGAACACACGCCTTGTAGTGTAGAGACCCTCTTATCCTATAATCCTCAAGTCTATTCAGGAGCAGGTTGTGCGTAACTTAATCAAACGCTTTTGACAGATCGAGAAAGATGGCATCAGCTTCTCTACGACGGATTCCAGGATACTGTTGTAGACCTCAAACAGTTGCCTTGTGTTTGATTTGCCCCCTAACAAAACCGTGTTGTAATAGGCCGTCGTGTAATGGCCAAAAAGTGTTAGTTTCGTAGCACACCTCGCTAAACTAAAAAAAAAATACGCGTTTCTATAGATTAAAATACGCTGAATTCAAATCCGAAAAGTTCCCACGGTTTACTCCTGCAGTTTTTTTGTAATTTGAGATCAAAATCGTAAAATTTACGCGATTTCGCAATACAATTTTTGAAAACACATCAGCAACAAGTCGCAATCGGAGGACAGCCTTCTCCGAACGCTTAACATTGTTCAAGAAAATTACACTTCCGGCACATTTTGAGATATGGGCAGTTATAAAGAAATAAACATTAAACATCACCGTATATTGGCAAAGAGGTATAATTGCTGTATTAAAGCAAGTATAATCCTGGTAATGTTTTGTTTTAAGTTGGACAAGAAACGTTTACACTGGACCTCCATTCTGTAATATTATTTACAGTATATGCGCTGTTAATACTATTTTAAAAGCATATGAAGGTGAAACATCAACGTATAAAGGTAAATCAATAAACTATTTTAAAATCAACTGTCTCATTTTCAGTACTCAAGTATTTTAATACACCAAGGGCTGGTTGTTCAAAAGTAGACTAGCTTAACCCTGGGTTAAGGTCAGATTCAACAGAAATTTCCCAGCAGCTTGTTGGGAAGATTAGAAATATTTCTTCAGAAATCTTGTCTGGATCAATAGTAGTTTTGGTTTCTGCAGTTTTGAAAGAAAGCGACATGTACAAATACAGAAACTAAAACAGTGGGTTAAGCTTTAACCCAGGATTAGCAGTAACCCAGCTTTGAACAACTGGCCCCAGGGGCTGGTTGTTCAAAAGCCAGTTAGCTTAATCCTGGGTTAACCTAATTTAGAAGACTTAACGAAGATTTGAAGTTAACCTAGATTTAGAAATATCCTTAAGAAATCTTCTGGATAACTGGATCAACAAGAGTTTTCTTGTTGTTTTCTTGGATCAACAAGAGAATGTGTGGAGGCAAACAGTGAAATAGAGAAAACTCAAATTTTAAACCAGGATTAGTGTTAACCTAGCTGTGAACAACTGGCCCCAGAATGCTATTAATCTAATCCTACTAATAGTCATCATCATCCACATCACATTCCTCAAGCTCAAACTCGTTTTCCAAAAACAGTGCTAAGTTCATCAGCTAATATGTCACTGTTTTCACAACTGTTGCACCGAAACAATTCAGTGCATTTAGGTCAGATTTGTAGCAGGAGCATCTTCTTGCTTTGTAGCCTTTTTGACATTTACAGTGAACACATTCAAGGATGCTTTCTGGTGCAGGTTCTTGTGTTCCCCATACAATTTGCAATTGATTATCTTCCAGTTTCCAACCATATCCCACTGGTGAGAATGGTGCCAAAATTGGGGTAGTTGCATGTTCTCCGGGAGTAGCAAATACCTCAGCAAAGTTCTCACTTTTTCTTGCTAATTTGAATTCTCGCTAGAACAAGAAAATATCCGCAAGCAGGCAACTACCCCAATTTTTTGCCATCACCCTCACCAGTGGGACATGGTTGGAAACTGGAAGATAATCAATTGCAAATAGTATGGGGAACACAAGAACCTGCACCAGAGAGCATCCTTGAATGTGTTCACTGTAAATGTCAAAAAGGTTACAAAACAAGAACAGTGGCGGGTCTAGCGTAAGTCAAAATAAATTACCACAGCTCATTCTAGGATATATTTACATTTTAAAATACCTTCAAAGCAACTTCATTGGTTAGATTTTATTCTTTTGAAATTCATAGCCTATGACATTGTTATAAAGTTATTTTGAATTTAAAATTGAGCTGCTATAATTTATTTTGACTTACCCTGGATCTGCCACTGAACAAGAAGATGCTCCTGCTACAAATCTGACCTAAAATGCACTGAATTGTGTCAGTGCAACAGTTGTGAAAACAGTGACATATTAGCTGATGAACTAATTGAACTCGAAGCACAGTTTTTGGAAAATGAGTTTGAGGAATGTGATGTGGATGATGATGACTATTAATAGGATTAGATTAATAGCATTCTGGGGCCAGTTGTTCACAGCTAGGTTAACACTAATCCTGGGTTAAAATTTGGGTTTTCTCTGTTTCACTGTTTGCCTCCATACATTTTGTCTCCATACAAGAAAACCATTAATTTATAAACAATTTGTGGAAACGCCATGTTAATTTTAATTGATTTTATTATGAATCTAAATGTGCCGAAAGCTCAGATTCATAATAAAATCAATTAAAATTAACATGGTGTTCCACAAATTGTTTATAAATAAATATAAAATTCACCATGCAAAGTCTAAAATTACATATAAGAAAACCCTTGTTGATCCAGTCATCCAGAAGATTTCTACTTGGATATTTCTAAATGTCTAAATCTAGGTTAACTTCAAATTTTCGTTAAATCTTCTAAATTAGGTTAACCCACGGTTAAGCTAACCGGCTTTTGAACAACCAGCCCCTGGTGTATTAAAATACTTGAGTACTGAAAATGAAACAGTTGATTAATGCACTAGTCAATGTGAATCTCTACACCCCCCACCCCAAGCATATGTGGGGATTAGGTATCATTTGATTTGCAAATTAGCTAATTCACCAGTAAAAGGGCAAATATGTTGCTAATCCCAACATATGCCCGGGGGGGGGGGGGTTGTAGGGGTTCACATTGACTAGTGCATAAATAGAGTTTATTGATTTACCTTTATACATTGATGTTTCACTTTCATATGGTTTTAAAATAGTACACATTAAAAGCGCATATACTGTAAATAATATTACAGAATGGAGGTCCAGTGTAAACGTTTCTTGTCCAACTTAAAACAGAACATTACCAGGATTATACTTGCTTTAATACAACAATTATACCTCTTTCCCAATATACGGTGATGTTTAATGTTTATTTCTTTATAACTGCCCATATCTCAAAATGTGCCGGAAGTGTAATTTTCTTGAACAATGTTAGGCGTTCGGAGAAGGCTGTCCTCCGATTGCGACTTGTGGCTGATGTGTTTTCAAAAATTGTATTGCGAAATCGCTTAAATTTTACGATTTTGATCTCAAATTACATATTTTAATCTATAGAAACGCGTATTTTTTTTTAGTTTAGCGAGGTGTGCAACGAAAATCGATTTCTAAAGCCTTTTTGGCCATTAGACGACGGCCTATAAGTCATAGATAAGTGGCTTGAGATGTTGTTAGGAATAAATATGAACACAACGTTCCGCCTCCGGAGCTTTGGACAGCACGCAAAGGAGAGAAATCGGTTGGTAGTTAAGACAATGTGTTGAATGATCCTTTTAGATTGGTATTAAGTGATATTAGCGCGTTTCCATTATATGCCGTAATGCCAAGTGATAGAGACATATTAAACAAAGAGGACAATGATGGAGCAAGTACGTCAGGAATTTAAAGCAGCAATCTACTTGGAGTACAATCCGGTCCACAAGGTTTCTTAGGGTCTAACTGGCGAAGCGTCTCGATGACTTCATATTCTGTCAACTTGATGTCTGAGAGTATACCATTTGAAGGTGTAGATGTTCCATAAGACATTGTAGTTGTTTCTGCTCGGGCCGGGATTGAGAACAGAGTTGAAAAACTTGCTATAGGGTATTACCTATGTATACAAAGTCTGTCTGATGTAAATGAATTGCCATGTTATATTACTTCTATTTCAAAAATTATTGTTTGCTCAAGCGGAGGTGAGAAAGAGAAATTGTGAACAAGTACTTTGGCTTTATGGCAAAGATCAACAGGTATCGTATTACGATGTATATTAACTTTTTATTCACTGACAGCAAAGTCTGTACAAAAAGACCGAGATCTGAGACTTCTCTGCACAGACCGAGCAAGCGAGGTTAATAAAAAAAAATATTATGCAGCATCAGGGGCCAGTTGTATAAAAAGTGATTGAAGTTTGCTATGATTAGTGGAAACGGTATCCAATCAGAACAACGTAATTTGCACTTAATCACTATTTAACTACAAAACAGGGATTAAAAAGTGAATAAGAGTTTTATACCAACGGCCCCAGAACCTCAACTGATGCATTTTTTAGTAACCTCTGTCATATAATAAACTCGTGTGTATTCTTTGTTTGTCACAGTGTCACACAATTTGTATTGTCTTAGCAATGGAACTTTCTTTCCTAGTGTTCGTTGCCCGAATTAATTTGCTTTTGTATTTGCCTTTTGCGAATTAGTTTTGCTGTTTTGTTTCAAAATGTGTTATATTTTGTTTGTAAGCTTTAAATCGTGAAAATTAATTTTATTTAATTAGTTGGAAATGGTTCATACCTTAAAATAGTTGAACAATGTTGGCTGTTGTAGTATGTGTACTTTTCTTTTTTGTAACAGTCAAATCTGGTATTTCCTCACACCCATGTATTATTTTCTATTTATCATGTGATTGTGAGTGTTTTGAGGTAAACAAGAACACTCATATTCCCCATATAGAAAAAGTACTTCTCGCGGAATCGTCAGCATTTTGTTTCCCACTTTCTATTGTAATTTAAAGAGTGAGTATCAGGCAAGTGATCCTTGCGCGCTTGTGTTTACGTCTTTTGTTTACTCCCGGCATATCTAATTAATATGCGTGCGGTCAATGAGTTACACTCGCCAACAACCTGAACCGTGTTTTGTCGCTTCGGTTTGTTGTTTTTTGTCTTCCAAAAATGTCCGACTCGGATACTCATTCTGACTTGATCCAAGAAATTTATGATCCCGAAGATAATCTAAATGTGCACGGCTCGCCAATACTCCGTAGTGTGGCTACTGTGTACAGAAGAACCTTCAACATCGAGTGTGCAGATGCCTGTCCTTCCTGAGAGAATCCAGGTGAGCGTTTGTGTCATATCAATTTACTATTTTTAATATAACATTTTGCAATATTTGCAATCACAGCCTGTTTTATCATTAATCAATGTGCGCTTTTTTTCACGTATAGTGTTGTCAATGTAAAAACAGTTGCAGTAGAAAAAGTGGGCGAAAGAAGAAGGGTTGTCCATGCCGAGACGAAGGTTCATTTTGCTGCGACATGTGCTCTTGTGGAACTACTAAAGCGCCATGTAGGAATAAAACGAACTCTGTCGACTAACAAGCAGTTTCCAACGCAGGATTGAACGCATTTGAGCCGACATCGCATTGCACTTGAAAAGTCAAAGCAAGAAATTTCGGTATGATAATTTATTATGCAAATTTTTGTATTTGTCTAATTGTTATATGATACATAACACACAAACAGCCTCCTAACCTGCATTTATGTTATCAAAAGCAATGTTGAGCGGGCATCGTTATGTGTAATTTTGAAATTGTGTTCTCATTGTTATACATGCATAAGCCAAGTAGGGGTTAAAAATTATATTGTCTTTTAGGAGTTCATTGCAACCTTGACAGGAGAACAAAAAGATTCCATTCTGGTAGAGCTGCTGTCAAATGGAACTAGTGGCAGTATGGACTATGCCGAAAAATTGCTAGATTTTGGTGGAACTGTGCCAGTGTTGCCTCCTTCAAAACCTAGTTGGTGTGTGTGTGGCATTTTCCGACCCATGCCAAGTGAAGAGGAAAACAAATGCTGTGGGAAAATTACATGTGTCACATCCTTTGTCACATTTAGGAATGTGTGTACTGATAGGGAAGTACTTATTATGGCAATTCGGGCCAAGTGTGACATAAGAGCAGATGAAATTGACTATTTTATGAACAGTTTCAGGAAAGCAGCATATCGAAAGTACATTCTTTGGCGATACAAAAAACTTGGTCGTGGAAATAGAAAAGTATGTCCATCATGTGTGGTCTTAGCAATAAGGCAAGTCTATCCCTCAGAGGATGGGAAGTACATGGGCTTTAGACGGGTGTAAACTTTACATAATAGTAGGATAGAAACAGGTTTAATCTTATACTGTTTATTGGTATAATGTGCTGCTGAAAGTGTTCAAAATATCTGCTATGTACAAAATGTTGCTACCAATTTTTATGCAGTAAAAACATTATAATAAATTCATTTTCTCAAATGTTGTCGTCAAAACTCTTAGCAACATAAGTTTGCATTATTTAATTTGGCTTGTTACTCCTTAGAAAACCTAGATTTGGTTTGTTCAACCAAATCACTTGTCTTTGGGATAGGTTTTAGGGCAATTGACGGGGCAATGTTTTTGGGATGATCCACCGGGATTGGCACACTACGAAGGATACTTCCTTTATCATCTTTTCTTTTTTGTAGGACTTTACATGTTATAGTGGCCCAATAGTCATATGATTTTTCTTCCTTCACAAAAGAAATCCTCCAATTATTTGACCTTTTGCTGAAAACTTTGTTGTATTTTAACTTTCCATCTTTGCTTAATAACGCTTTTCGATGGAGGTGACAATTGTGATTAATTGCAGCCAAAAGTGCTCTTGCTTTAAATGCATCATTCCTATAAAATATTAATTACCATTAAATTAAAATTATTTTTAAAAGTTTTCATGGCCTGTGTTGGCATGGTCATACAGTCCCAAATTTTAGACCCTGTACTTTGAAACAATATCAAACAATATCCTTACTGGAATCCAACTCTCTTAGGAGCATTTCTCTTAGGAAACTCTCCAGTTTGCTAGTATGTCTATAAAAAAAGCAAATTTTAATTATAGGCAAGTATACATGAAATGCTACTAAGCCTATGACAGCATTTATATACAGGTAACTAATTGATTGGCAATAGTGATACCTCTAGAAGAACTTTTTTTTTAAATCATGACACCCACAACCTGACTACAGTCTACAGTAAATTATGTACACTCAGATGTTTGCTATGGTGTAACTAAACTTTATAATAGTAAATACTGATGTTTTTATCCTGTATAAAGATTAAATAATAATAATAATAATAACTGCAAATACTTTACTTGAATGCAACATGGTGCTTCAATGTACTTAGAAAACATGGATCAATCACAATTTTTCGAATAGCCTCCATTGCTTTTGAATTCTTTGCCAGGACTGTCTTTCCACCTTCTCCTGATACCAAAGGCCCATGGTCACATTCTCCATCAGCCCATTCGTGTTCCCCACACACATGATGGAGAACAGAGAACCAACTATCCTGTAGGATACAATACACTCAGATAACACTTAGATTATATATTATCATACATAAAGTTTCATGCTTGTTAAGTACGTTATTGTACTGCTAGTTTTTGTTTTACCTTCTCAACACTTCCATCACAATTTTTAGCGACATGCTAAAAATGATTGCAGATTGGCTCGGACCATTCTGTAATGATTTCACAGCCTTTGACTTTAGCTGCCTGCAATACATATAGCCTTGTGATAAGCCACATCATTTTGGGCAAAGAATTAACCACTTTCTTTGATTAGCTAAACAGGTTCATTTTAACTAAAAGCATAATGACTTGATAGTATCACATTTTAAAACTTATACTGCAGTTGCCAGCAAGGACACTGACTTTACCTTGCTTGGTTTTTTTTTTGCCAGTTTTACAGACTTGTACCAGATATCTAGTGCATGGAACAATCCACTAAACTCTTTTGGGTACTTATCTAAAAATATATGACATTAATAAATAGATAAAATGAGGGGGGGGGGGTAATATGTGGGAACAACAAAACAACCTAAAGAAATTATTTTCCCCAATTTATCTTTCATATCCCTTACAAGTTTCATGATTGTTGCAGAGGCATCTGTCACTATCTCGCATACCAGAAGCTTGCCAACAATTCTTTCCAATAACTTTTTCAAAGTGTATATCTCCATGTTTGTCAACAAACCACCTGTTTCTCTCTTTTCTGTCACTTGCATATCAACAATTACGGGAACCACTGAGTATTTTGATAAAATACAAAACAATAGATACTCCGAAGATCGATAACATATTGAAAATTTATTTCGACGTTTCGACTAAACTATAGTCATCATCATTTCCTGATGATGACTATAGTTTAGTCGAAACGTCGAAATAAATTTTCAATATGTTATCGATCTTTGGAGTATCCATTGTTTTGTGTTATATGAACATTAATGTCCAAGAATTGCTCCATAAGGACATACACACAGTACTTAGCACAATGCTCTGGAGAATCATTTCTCTCATCACCACATAAAATGAGCTGTTCATTTGCCAAGATTTTCCAGACTTCACCTTTCATGTCTTCCCAAAGGGATGAAAGGCATGGGATTATATAGTGCTTCTGCATTCTATTAAATGTTTGTCTGGAAATGAAGTTCAGGCCTAAGAACTTGAAAAATAACATCAATTTATCATAATGGTTGCCAGAAGGTACTAATCCCAGGGCTAACAATAAACTGGTGGAATAAATGTCTTGACCATTTTTTTGGCACAGCACTTGTGATGACACCAAGTACCCACTATGGTTATTTGGACAATTCCAAGACACCTGTAACACTCCTCCAATCAATTTGTAATTGACAACTTTGGAGTTCTCAGAACACAATTCATTCGAGCACTTTCTTTCAAAAAGCAGCAAAACAATGGAAACATCTACAACAACTCGCTCTAGCTTCACATGTTCATTAAAGAGTTCAATTTCTTGGCCAACACGATTCAACACCACCAATTTTTCTTTTAGTTGTTGGTTGAGTCTGTTGTCTCGTTCCTGCCTTGACTCTGGACTATGTTGCACTTCGATATCTACTTTTCACCTTCATTATCGACGTCAAGCTCATCATTTTCTGACCATTCAAGTGAATCAGTACTATACCAAGGAAATTATTGCAATTATTACTAATTCTAAACACAAATACAAACACAGATACATTGTTTTGGGATAATTATGATGAACATTACTGTACCTTGTATCATTGTCATCATCATCTGAGGCAAAGAATACACTTGAATCATCGGATGATAATTCACCATCATGTATCCTAAATTCTGGATTTATACCAATTATGACACTTTCCTCCGTGCTATAACGTCGAGGTTGGAAACTCCAGACACATTTGGTGAACTAAAAGTCGATACAAACAAAAACAATGCAAATAGTTTACAGGGAATTTAAACAATTTCCAAAAACCTTATATTGCAATCAAATCTACAAGTTAATGTCATCACAATTACAAAGCAAAAAACCGGCCCAAACTTACCCTGCAGTTTCTACTTCATGCTCAACAATTGACGTCAAAGGAAACTGCAAATGCTTGGGCGCCTGCTGTCGTGTTGGAGTTGAACAAATTGAGACGTTAGATCATAGCTACATCAACAGAAAGAGATTATATGATATTAATCGCTGTTTTTTGATGCAGGCAGTTTATTATTCTTATATAATATTTGCAAACGGTAAACATACCTGCATCCGTTGCTTCAGTGGGTCGCCTTTCATCAGTCCAAGCGGTCTGAGTGGCGCCCATCACCGATCTTTCTTCGCAATTTTGCAATAAAATCTCAGCAAATTCACTGCGAGTTTTATTAGAATACCCCATTTGTTCTTTTTCAATGTTCCAGTCTTGAAAAACATCCATTCTCAGCCTAATATGCGCAGTCTTAACAGATGGCCTTCCACGCTTTGGGAGTAAAGAAAAAGCATAACACCAGAATTGTCCTCCATTATGATGGTTTCACAAGAAAAATAACAAACTTTAAAAAATGTAATGCCTTAAGTAGTTCAGAAAAAAAGCCAAGTTGCTTTTCAGTGACAATTAAGTAAATATAGAATGATTTGAAATAGCTTTCAAAGATCCACACCTAAACACGAGAAGTCCGCCATTTTCTGCGGTCACCAAGTGCGCAAAAGATCACTTGCATGATACTCACTCTTTAATTGTCAACAACATGAGAGCTTGCCTATCATGTAATAAACAAAACATTACACCCCGGTTTGAGTATATGGATTTTATCTTTAACTGCAAACAATATTGTCACTCAAAGATTAACTAATTTATATCTTTGCACCGCCCTGATGATTCAGTCCATGTAGTTCCATATCTAATCATTGTTTTAATTCCTTGTTTGGTTTCTAGTTATTCGCCCTATACGTATTGTATTCATAAGGCTAGTGCATGCATGCAGACATGCAGTATGTATGATAGCATGCTTGTCATCTTTACCTGATAGCATGCTTGTCATCTTTTTTAACCTTAGTGCTTAAATCTTTACATTTTGTAGGTAACTGAATTACTGAAGTTGGTACAATGAATACTGTATATTCGTCTATCTAAAAAAGGAGAACGGAGGTGAGTTGTATTATTGTATTCAAGAATGCACAGTGAGCTTTGAGTGACCTTTAAAGTACACGTCTTTGAAATAGTTTTACAATATACTGACCTTTCAGAATACAACCACAGTATAATATACACCTCCTACAGATTCATTTCAAATTTAGTCGCTTCTAATTTTCGTTTTCCTTGCTCAATGCTTTCATACTTAACCATGAAGATTTGCTGTAACTACATTTCTTAATATTCTATCATCTAGTCTTCGTGATTGTTGACAGTACCTTGTCTAAAGAAATCCAGGAAGATATGATTGGGTTTTTGTTTCAAAATAAAAATTGTTTATGAAAAAGAAGACAGGTTTATTAATATCATTGCTATTTTTTTCTCTCTATAGAAAATGAACTGATTACGCCTCCTTTGAATGGTCTTATATTGCCTGGAATCACAAGGATGTCAATGCTTGATTTAGCTTGAAAATGGGTAGGCCTATGTTAGTGATTTTTAGTAATTTCGTTGTTTTTGTTGTGAAAATGTCACTAGAAGCGTTTAAAGATTAAGTGTGTTCAAAATGTGTGGCAGTTTAGGTCTTTCATTGGCCGGCCAGACTAGGCGTTGTTCTACCTTGCAACCTAGGTGGTTCGGGATAATCACCTGCCGTCCTTTATCGGGTAAATTGATAGAGCTTTGAACCCTCAGAATTGTATTTTTCTAGTTTTTAAAGTATTTATTATCTTTTTTGCCATTTTTTTTTGAGATCGTCGCAAGTGTCATCCAGCTATTGTACGTTTACAAAATGGTAGATAAGTCTAGAATATTTGCAGCGTATTTTATCCGATTTTGTTTGCTCAAGTCATTAGCCAGAATTCCCATCATTACTAAACTTGCGACTATCGCGGTCCAACTTGGTCGCTTTCGTATTTATTTAGATGCATAATCCCAATAGTACCTCTCATTGTAAAATAGTCCCAATCAAACAGTTGAAAACTTTAGTCCGACTTGAAAAAATAAATTCACCTATAACATATGTGCGATCTGAAAAATAGCTAGCGCTTACATGTCTAGACATAGGGAGCCATTATTTTCGCATATACTTTTTTAGCCACAACAGCACTCTAGTAAATATAATATAGACCTTATGCATAAATCGTGATCCGGACCGTGTATCCTAGAAAACAGATATTTATGCATTGTTATTGGTCACTGTTTGCGTCGAATGGCCAATAACAACGCGTAAATTTCCGTTTCCTAGGATACACGGCCCGAATCACTATTTATGCGAAGGCCTGTAATATTGAAATTTTATGATTTTAATCATTTTATGACTTGGTATAAATACACTGGTTCAGTAATTTGGTGATTGAGTACTTCACCGAAGATCTTTTATTCTCTGACTGGTGGGTCAACTTCTTGTGAGTTGGACTGTTGAAATCCTTGATGTTTCATACAGAACTGGAGAGACGATAATGAATAACATTGGAAATCTGGTGTATCTTTGCTCTCTTTGAGATGGTCCTGGCCAACAATAACACAACTCTTCCATTTTAAATTTTATGACTGGTTTTAGAATGAATTTGAAGTTTCCGAAAGACGCTACACCATGAATGAATTGATTAAGGGACTTAAGGAAAACAGGGTTAGTATCACAGGCTGTCATCAATGATCTCGGATACGCGGTATTTATCAACTCGATAAACCTTGACCGGACGACAATGTCAGTAGTATAAAACAAAATAAAGTGAGTTGATAATAAGTTGAAGTTGTTTAGTCAATCACAATGATGCAGATTAATAATCTGTTCAAATAAATGTAGTTTGATGACATTGCATGTTGTATTCATATTAATTTTTAAAAAATTTCTAAAAATACCATTTTATTGAAATGAAAAATGAATGGTAAAATCAAATTATAATCAAATCTTATATTCAAATGTGTTTCGTTTACACCGTCGATATATAACCTAAACTTTTGTGAACCCAGGTCAAAGAAGTATTTGGTGCTGGGACAGCTTGTGGGATTTGTACTGTTTGAAATATAATTAGCATATCTTGAGCTGTTGCTTTACGGCATATCTTGCTTGTTTTTCAAGATATTTGTACTCAAATATGCGAGCGGCTTGACATTTTTGGATAAATTATTTTACTCATTACTTGACGATACAAGTGGAATAAGACTTAAAAAAATTACTGGTAATAAAGTGAGTAACAAACAATTGTTGGAAGAGAGTTTATGATTTGTTCTTATAACTTCTTTTCACTATTTAAATATTACGGGTCCACTTGTGACGTAGCATGCATATCTTTAAAAATCCAAGATGGCGGAGAGCTTATGCATTTCAGCCGAAATGTCTCAAGAATCAAGCAAGATATAAATGAGGTGTAAAAAACTTTGTTAGTTATTTAAAAAGCTCTTCTAAATGAGCCAAGAATATTTTGTAGCTATTACACTTTAAACACACAACTTAGATATAAGGACATAACACTTTTAAATGAAACAATTAAACATTGTGCATGGGTGCACATTGTAGTTTCGTAAAAGTGGACTTGAGATCACGGTTGCCAGTATTCTCGAATAATTAGGACGAAGGATAAACGACCCGTAAAAATAGCGTGTTGGCTCGTCACTAACCGCAACTGAAAATATATATGAATGGAATTTTTTTATATTTGAAACAACCTTACCTTTATCAACAACTGAGAAACTTGTGTGTTTGTTTCGGCCCAGAAAGCTATCGATACTCTTTTGCCAAAAGTGCGTAATTAATGCCTGGAATTATTTTATTTTTGAGTCGGGTTTTTTTATGTTCCGCGGGTTATTTCGAGGTTATTTACCTTGAATAAATAATTAAATGAAACTTGTGGAAGAACCTAGAAGAATCTCGACTTAAATAGTTTAAAGTGGAACGATTCTACTAAAAAAACTTTTCATAGATAAATTAAGTAGCTACGTTAAATACCTCGAAACTCCGGAATTGTGTCATACAAAGTCCTTGGACGCTGCTCGTCCTCGGGGTCTTTATATGGCATAAATCCCTCCTTCTTGGTAGTTTACCTGTATTTGAAAATTGCTATATAATGTTTTGCTTACTTTACTTATTCAAGGTTCTTCATATTCCAACAATGGAAAATGGGCCAAGAATAGCTAAGAAATTTTATGAAGAAATCACTGGAATACATGTTCGGGACTTTTAGATTTTAAAGTAATAATTCATTAATTAACATCAGACTTGGTCTGTTTCTGCACATATTTCTCTGTAATCTGTATATATACTGGGTGAGCGAGGTTATAATGATACAAAAGTGTATTACATTCAAATGTAAATTTTTGTTCTGGTAAAAGAAAACAAATTTACTAACTAAACATTCTTTTCAGCAGTAATTCCACTAAATACCAATTAGTTAAAAAAATTAATTTTAGTAAAGCAATTTACAAGACTCATTTAAACGTATTTATTGCATCACAACCCTTAACATGCAACAACTTATTCAGATTTGCTTCCAAATGCATGAAGTACCATGTTAGTATGTGACTTTTAGTGACCATTTTTACCAAAATTTTCGTTTTTTAGTATGGATAAATTCCAAGCCCATGGTCGTTTGTGGTTCCTACCTAACAACAAAGCTAATTTTCTACTAAGGACGCTAAAGACGATATCTTGGTATACAATCTAAAATGCACGGGACATGTACGGGAATACTCACAAAAAGTTGCATGATAATATCTTTTAAATAAAATCCTTCACAAAAAATCTTCAAACGCTTGCTTACTATACCACCTTATCCGAACGTTGTAACCCAATAAGATTATCATACAATTATTGTATCCAATAAATTATTAAAATTTTTAGGGTTAGGGTTGGGGTTGGGTGAGGTTCGTTTTGCATGCATGAAATTGCAATCTATTACAATTCCAGTACGTATTGGAATTATGAAACGCTGTCATCAATAATCTTGTTAGATTGCTTTCGGATCGACTGTTTTACATCTTTATCCGCGACTACTAATCATTTACAGCATTTGCATGTCATTGAACAAAAATAGATGCACATTAGAATGGCTGGTAGAACAATAACACCGAAAGAAGGACAATAGTGCTAATTGAACACTATTTGTGATGGTAAGTAGGTTATATAATAACATCTTATAATGTATTCCATAAAGTCAAAATCAATGGGACTAAACAAAGAACAATGGACCATTCCCCAATTACACAAACTTTAAAATTCAAAAGCAATTTTAGTATAGTTGGAAAGAGCTTCCTAAATTTAGTGAAATTGTGAAGTTTTGTTGTAAAATGTTGTAAAATGTCGAAAATATAGTAATTTAAAGTTTGTGAATGTTGTATACTTTTGTATTACGCGGGAAAAAGCGTTACCACATTCCCACATAGTGGTAACGCTTTTCCGCGCGTAATACAAAATTATACAAAATTCGCAAGCTTTACAAGACTATCTTTTCCACCTTTTACAATATTTTGCAACCAAACTTGATAATTGTATGAAATTTAGGATGATCTTTCCAGCTGTGCTGATTGATTTTCCGAATTTAAAAGTTTGTCTAATAGGAGAATGGTCCATTGCATGAACTTATTAACATTATCATTTTCACAACAACAATTGCAGTAAGTAAAAAAAACAACATTAATAATGATCAGTAAGTTCATGCAATTGTTCTTTGTTTTGTCCCGTTGATTTTCACTTGATGAAAATAGAATAAGATGTTGTTATAGAACCTACTTACTATCGCGAACGATGTTCAGATAGCGCTATTGTCCTTCTTTCGGAGTTATTGACCTACCACTCATTCTAATGTTTCTCTATTTTGTAAAAGGCATGCAAATGCTGTAAGTAGCTCGTAATACTACGTCGTTGTACTAATACTGTATATGTATCATGCCAAAGTACATATCTTATTAAATTATTTAAATAATTCAGGTGTGAAATAACGGCCGGTCGACGGACAAAGTTTGGCCAGAATACGAAGTAGTAAGGTCAATGTGTTGCAAGACTTGTCTTTTCCTTACCGGCAAAATTGACTGGCTACCATTCAACCATTATTTCGCGCCCGGTGACTATAACAGTGGAGGCTTGTCACGGAAACTTCTCAGTTTTAAATACTTATGGGCATTGCCTAAAAATAAATACATTTGCCGTATGGTTACGTAAGTTTTCTAAAGTCAGCATTTTTAGTGCCCTTCGCTAGAACAATGGTATGTCAGAAGTAGTAGATTTCAGCTGACTTTTCACTGTAATATTCCGATCTTCGTTGCAAAGTTTGGGTGTTGTTGTGAAATTCAAAAATTCATCTCAGAATTCACATTAAAGCCGGTTTGTAAACCAAACTTTTGATTGGCTTCTTTGAACTCAGCGGCCAATCACAGCCTTTGTTTACAAACCGATTTTCGAATTTGAGATGAACTTTCGGACTTTGCAAATTTTATATAAAAAATTTTGATCAGAAATATTAAGTTGTCCACTATCTTGCATATTTGACGATATGCATGATAGGTCACAACTGGGGTCACGCAATTTTATTTTCTTATAAAACAATGATTAATATACGCCCATAACTGCGCATACGGTAAGTGCTCTCGTTTTCAACAAGGACTGAAAAGGTTATAATGAAAAATATTTGATTATTAGTAGATACTTAGGAGTAACTTTGAATGGCTCATCCCTGTTGTGACGTCACAAGATGGTGGACAGTTCGTTGATTTAGGTGAGAATATCTCCTGAAGTAAAACAGATTTCGTGATAGACTTTTACATATTTTTTTTGAATTTCTCTCAAATGAGACGAAATTAATTTTTTATTGCCTTTACATACCCTTTAATGTAGCTAAAAGAAAATGTAAACATTTCGCTCGGATGGCAAACTTTATATATATAACAGCGTTTCCTTTTTTGTGGTCATGTCGAGAACCATTTTCTTAGCAATTTGGTCTTCGGCATAATAATAATAATATATAGTACGAATGCATATTTATAGTGGATGGTCCAAAATGGCGCCTTGGCTTCATTTATCCAGTTGTAGTTTCAGATCAGTAAATATGCCTAACCATCTACAAGGATAAGTTAAGCTACGGCTTCAACGTTAAGGAACAATTAGTTACTGCTGCCGCTCTTATACTCTCCCCCTGTTCGCATTCTAGTTGCAACACTAATAATCTTTTTAACATCCTTAGTGATTCAATGAATTGTTGGACGAGGCTCATGAGTAAAAAAGCAACACATCGCGATGTGTTTCAAGAACAATAATTAAGTTCCTTATATGTTTGCAGGGTGATTATATGTCTTGCAATCAAAGAATAATTTTGTGGAAGCATCACGTAAATTTACTATCGAAAGCTTTCGATCCGTATGATAATTTATTATCGCATGGCACATCCAACTTCCATTTTTCCAAGTGAATTGTTAAACCTCATATACAACTGTTTTTTACATCACGGTGTGATAACTAGTGGGTTATTTTAAAATACATTACATGGTCATTTAACAAAACTTTAATCAGTTATTCTATTGTCTATAGTTTCAAAAACAATTTCAAATCTGTCATGCGATAATTAGATGGCTCACCCCCTCGTGGTTGTTAAGCAGAACTTGCGATGTTAAATCCCATATCACACTATTGACCATTATACAGAGTGTATAAAAAAGATAATCGTACTTTGGAATGCTCGAGAGGGCTTAATGTTTAACATATAAAAATAATTCTTTCACAGTTGGAAAAACCAGGCTTTTAGTTTTTGAATGCCACCATTGTTGCAAAATTTGAAGAAGAAATGAGCAAATACGTATCCGACAAAAATTACTCGTCGAAATCACATTTTTCACCGTTGGGAAATTTAGTGAAAAACCGGTTGAAATTTAATCCCATTTGGGAATTAAAATTTAAAAATTTTAGCTTAGGTAAGTAAAATTTATGCATCTTATAAGCCACGTTAATTGTTTCGCTCCTGAAAGGTAAATGATTAATGGCATTTTCTTTTGTTCAAAGGTGAAAAATGTGATTTCCACCGGTTACTTTTCTTTATTCGTATTTGCTCAATTTTTCACCACATATCACAAGAATCAATCAATCTAAGCAATCAAAAGCTAAAACCCTGGTCTTTCTGACTGCGAAAGAATGATTTCTGTATATCGAATAACGAACGCGATAAAGCTGTTATATATTCTTTTATTCAGACTATATCTACGCGAGGTAGGAGATCGTTAGAATTTTATTCTACAGTCTCTATAGCTCAAGTTCTTCTTCTTCGTTTCTCTTGCATGTCCTGGGTAGTCTTCTCTTCTCTTCTCTTCTCTTCTCTTCTCTTCTCTTCTCTTCTCTTCTCTTCTCTTCTCTTCTCTTCTCTTCTCTTCTCTTCTCTTCTCTTCTCTTCTCTTCTCTTCTCTTCTCTTCTCTTCTCTTCTCTTCTCTTCTCTTCTCTTCTCTTCTCTTCTCTTCTCTTCTCTTCTCTTCTCTTCTCTTCTCTTCTCTTCTCTTCTCTTCTCTTCTCTTCTCTTCTCTTCTCTTCTCTTCTCTTCTCTTCTCTTCTCTTCTCTTCTCGAGTAGTGTTTCCGCTTCTTTCGCTACTCTGCAGCTACTTAGCAACTACTTCTGCACCTACTGCAGCTACTTCGACTCCTTCTTGAAATTCAACCGTGGCGGTCCTTTTATACTAACGGTTGTAACTGTGCAGGTGTATGTACAAAGTTTTAGTTATACTGCAGTGACGCTAAACGGAAAAGATTACTGACATGTTTGCGCAAGGTACCAAATTAATTTCTCAAAAATTGACAGTTTAAGTATCATTAATTATATTGTGACGCCAACGGAAGAGATAACTGACATGTTTGTGCAAGACACCAATTTATAATTTCCTTTATGTACCTGCAAAATCAAACATGCTCATCATCTTTCCTGCTGACGTATGTAGTGTTTACCTTGCCTGGGTAAATATAATTTGGCTATTTTTATGCTATTAATGTACTGCTTCGTAACAAAGCACTCCAAAGATCGATCACCTTTTTTGGAACACTATGTCTAACCTGTACATATTATCATGCCTAACCTGTCATCCCTAACCATCTACAAATGTAAGTTGCAAATGTGTTGCGACTATGGGGTGCATATTCATATATTCTGGTTCTGTCCAACTAATTTCATTCGGAATCAGTTGTCTTTTAGTTAATTAATCAGACAGAGCCTGAATACAAGAATACGCACCCCCTCCCTCTTCTCCTCCTGGCAACAGTTACTGCGGTCGTTCTTTTCTACTCTCCTCATGTTCTCATTTTATTTGTAATATCAATAATGCCGTTGAACTAAATGATTCAGAGAATATTTCACACTTATAAATAAAAATGGTGATAGAAAATGAAATTATTTCTATAGAATGTATAAAATGTTACAAATTTGCTTTTAAGAGACCAGTCATTATTTATAGCAGGGTAGAACGGAAAAAGAAAATGTGGGGGTATACAAAATTTTAAGCGTGGGAAAACAACTCAAGGATTGGATAATCAGAATTTATTTGTTATTTTGAAAGCATTATTTCATACAAGCCTGTTAAGAATTTAAAATTTGTCTGATTAGTCAGGTACAACTTCATTACAATTTCTGCTGCACCTTTACTACTCGGTTCTTTTTGTCTCTAGACTTCTTTCCTTTTTTGAAGTCATGATCGAGGTCATTTGTGCTACAGGTTTTTTACCATATGCATCCAGCATGCGCAGCATCACAGACTAGATAATGCATATGTCACATATATTTGAAATGCTTACGCAAGCTGACGCATGATTGACGCCAGTGTACGCCATTTTGTTAGTAAGCACAACCATGCCATACAGTTTCTTTCAAGTATTTGAACTTAAACCAGTGTGTAAAACACTTGTCAAGCTCCATCAAGATTTAACTAGGCAGTCAGTGAAGAACCAAATATGGACACTATGGCACAATCTACAAGTAGCTACATGGCACAATTGTCGTCAGACATGTATACAGATGCTACGGTAATGAAACAAAAATGACGTCTGAGACATATTTATTTCAAAATCATATCATTTATTGACTAGCAATACTGCGTGTATAACATTGTAGTATTACATTTCGCAAATATATTTTTTCGTTGTAACGTTCAATTTAATTTAGTAAAGTGTTCATCATTAATTTGCATTGATTCATTCCTCACTTTATCCATCCTTAATTTAAAATCTTAACTGACATGAATTTATTTTTCTGATTTGCAGTGGTAAAATACAAACTGACATGAATTTATTTTTCTAATTTGAAGTAATCTAAATTCTCAGCAACACTATAGCGGTATTACTATAGAAAAGACTGTTTCAGACTTGGCCATTATTAATCATAGTAAGCATTTAAGCGGTTGTTTTAATCATTGTTTTAAAATTGATATTAGCTTTGAAGGGGTATGCAAGCTAGAAATAAGAATAAGATATAAAGAAATTGTCCAAATGTTTCAAAAGCGGCCATAATTTCTGAAACTTTTTTCCTATCGCACCACCTTGACAGTGCACCTTATTAGTGCTAGACAGTTTGAATATGCTCATATGCTAAGAACAAGAGTATAATCGCATTATTATTAGCACTATTATTATTATTATTATTATTATTATTATTAGCAGTATTATTTCCACAAATGACTTCTATCTTGTTATCTTTCCTACACACACATTCCAAATTTTATCTGATCACATGAATGTCACTTGGCTAGTGGGACAACCATAGATATCTCATATACACTAGATAGCGCATCTGTATATCAAAAAGTGAAGCTAAAAATCTCAGCGGTATCCCCTCATAACAACAGGCGGCGGCAATATTGGTCTTTCCCACTCATCAAGAAGATGCTACAGAAAACCCTATACTTTTCTTTATCTGTGTATTAAATACTTTTTAGCCGCAAAAAAGATGATTTATTGTCAACTTTTTCCATTTTCGCAATACAAAATACAGAAACCATCATGCTACATATCAACTCCGTAGGAACGACCAGCGCCTGCGATCTGGCTTCAATTTTCGCCTGCCCACCATGCACCATCTAGTGTATATGAGATATCAATTCTGCCTGTTCATATCGAGTTAGAAATGAGAAGTACATGCATTACCATGATCAATAATTTCATTTTTTCAATTTATGGAAATCATGAAAAGAATCGTCAAAAAACAAGGTTAAACTGTTTTATAACCATGAGTTTGAATTGAAACCCTTGATTTAATATAAGGATGTGTGCATGTACCGTCAGTGATTTCAATAAATCAGACAACGAGAAAATTCTAATCAGTGGTATTGTCACCCTCTCTCAAAGTTTATCATCGCTGAATCGCTCCTTTACCCTTGGTTCACACTTGTCATATAAGAATCAGGCATGAGCTCTTCTGGCTGGAGTGATTCAGAGAATTCTGTCATCAGCATGTACTGTTGTGAAAGTAATCTAATATTTGTAACAAAGTTCAGTTTGTTAAACACCTATCCATATATGTTAAAGAGAATTGAAAACCCAAATTCTTACGGTAAGTGTGAACCAGGCGTTAGAAATTGATAGTTTTAACAGTCAATGAACAAGTAAAATAGTTCCCTGGCAGGAATAGATCACTAGGCCTGGCTTGCTACGCCATACTGTTTGGGACTGCCCAGAACACTTTAACTGAAAATTGTGCAATTTTGGTTCAGTCTGCAGTGAAGGTAATTGGAATTAACCGGAATATCAGGAAGAAAATGTTCGTCTCTCTCACCCTTTGCAGATATTTCGATAACTTAGACAGTTCTCATGCACATTGATGAACAAAGTTACCTGGTGAGCTGTCACAAAATACGATTATTTGAAGAGATCTAAATCTTGAGAAAAGGAGTGTCTAACAGCGGTGTACGAAACATGAAGGGTTATATGAATAAGCCTTGACTTTGCCTGACACATTTTTCAAGATTTTTTTGCACTAACGACCTGCCATCACGCAATCGCAGAGATAATTAAATTTTAAAAAGCATTTTAAAAATGTACTTGGAAATTTTATTCCAAAACGCGATCATCTTGACACCTTGAATATTTATTTGAGATCGATTCATTTTAGGATTTATACCTAAGGTCTCAGAATGAGTCCTACCCAGTACTAGCTTCCGCAGAATGCTTTAAAAAGAGGCTAATATATGTATCTATGCGCTCTTTTTAAAAATATAATTTGTGCCTTAACGGACTTTTGTTATGAAAGTTATCACCAAAATTGATTCTGAGTTTTGGATGTCAGAAGTTTGTCGTGTAGAGAAAACGGACAAATGATTTTCTGCCAGAGAGGAAATGAGTTATCGCATCTAAGACTTGTTCAGATGTACGCTTATCATATTAAACTGAAAATCTATATCTAATTTCAGAAAAGGAGGAGTACAGCTAATGTTTAAGGTGTTGGTAAATAGCAGTTTTACGAAACATATTATTCAAACATACGCACATATTGTCCTCTAAATGAAATAATTTCATCTCACCTAAGGATGCGAGGTTGGGCTACTAGTACCTTTTCAATATATAAAAATTAATATGAATCATGTCCACTTGAAGTCAATCATTGTTGTACGAAGTTTTAGAGAATGGCCTCAGCTGATTCTCTGGTAAACAAGCTAAATAATTTTCGATGTTGTGAATTCTTAAAAATTTGACCGCTCTTAAACCAATGAAGAGAAGCATTCTTTGCGATGGAATGTACAAGCATGCCCTAATTCTAGGAAAATAGAAATCCCTTGCATACAATGAGGTAATGATGTTACCAGTTGTTAGGTCAACAAAGCGAATCCAACTAAACTCATGTATGATTATCATATTGGAGCATAGATAAATACCTTCGACTCCAGCATTTCTGTCAGAAAGTTCGTCATACCGAAAACCTTCTGTACGTGCAGGAAAGTCAATAGAAAATACACAAAGATCCTCAGTGATGTCTCGTTGCATGCATATTAAACTACGAGAATTCTTCTCTCCAATTAAACTAAACCACGACACCGAAAAATGTAACGTTCCAGTTGTACACAACTCCCACTTGTTTTCACATCCTATTTCCCAAAACTGATAATTTTTATCAGAATCAGTGCATAACAGAACAGCACACCCATCTCTACTAATGGCTACTGAAGAAGCAGGGAAAGTTGAATCAGGAATTTGCTGACGACAAAGCTTTTGGTTGCAAATTTTAAAAATAGCAGTTTCATTGTCAACAAGACAAACAACAAGGACGTCATACATGAATTTGAGGACATAGTTAAAATTGAAGGAACAATCCTCACAAGCATTTCCCAAGATTTCTGCTTTTGCTGAATCATAAGGATATTTTACGACTACATCCTCACAAGCAACCCAAAGGAACATCTGTGACCACCAGCAAGCCTCCGGAGGTCGTTCTAGTATAATCACTTGCGATAGTCTCCCATCATCGACCCTCTGTATTGACAAAATTCTATTTTCATAACAACACGCTACATACAGATTGTCAGGAGATAATGCATGACAGCGAATGTCACAACTATCGTCGGACTCAAAACGATCAGAAGAAGAGCCTATGGATGTTTCAAGCGATAGGACAAATGCATAAGGATCTAGGCCAACAAAGAAATTTGTTCCCTCCAAATAAGTTATACGATCAACTGAACAGTTACCTGGTAGGCAATTAATAACAAACAATTCAACGACCTCTTGGTTTATATAATCATACACAACCGTTAATGTATGGGAAATTATGTATATCACACATTTTCGATCTTTCCACCCAAAAGGCTTTGAACAAAATCTATTTGCTATCAAGCAAATTCCACCATTTGGCAGATGGACATGACAAATGTGAAATTTTGTAGAGTAACTAAATAAATCGTGACGCGAGGGTGAAATAATCTGATAATCATCTTCATCATTTAAACAAGAACCACTGCAAATAATTCTGTCACTGTCTAGTCTTTCTAAACTAGTACCACTTAAAATTGCAATATCACAGAAATCAAATGCTTTCATTTGCCTTTCAGGCCGGGCAAGTATATACAAACTACAGTCAGTCCACAGGCAATGCTCTACGTTCACTTCACTCTCAACTTGTATTAATATATTCTTCTCCTCTAAATCCCACACTTTAACAAGATTAGTCTCAAATGTTACTAGTTTCATTCCACACGTGGAAAATGAGCAACATAGAATATTGTCAGGACCAAGCGGGATAAATGGTACTACCTTTCGCTCTCTTAACGAGATGCAAGACCTTATTGAGTTCCACAAAAGATAAGAAGAATCGGGAGAAAACAATAAAAACCTGGAATTTCCTCGTAAATCATTAACCTCTAGGACAAAAAGCAGTTTCAAACATGGCAAATTAAATACCTCAAAATACCTCTCATTTTTGTACCCAAGCAACGTGTTATCAGATGATAATACCATACCGTCATAAAACCAAAGCATGCCATTATATTGTCCTAAAATGACACTTGATATAACTTTATTTTGAGGAGTGTAATCATTTCCTATTTCCTCTATCCACATTTGTTTTGATTCTTCTAAAATATCTCTAGCTTCATTTTTACCATCATTGCTCCTTTGCATGAAATCAAAATAACCGTTTGCAAGAGATTGCAGGTAAATAAGAAGTTTTTCATTCTCAGATTTGAAGCTGAATCGTTCCATTAAGTCGAAGCGTAGATTTTGAATAGCTTTTGAAAAAGATTCAAGGTGAATAATGTTCCAGTAATGAAGATTTGGACGTTTGGACTTATAAAACCTTAATATACGGGATATGTCAACATTCAGACTGTTTAAATTTTTCAGCTTCAGAAAGTTTAACCTAATGTGCACCAACCAACGAAAATCTTCTGCGTCACCAACATCCAACAAATATTTCTCACCATTCTGCAAAGCAAACATTCTCTCAGGGGTCAGTGAAAAATGTGAGACTGATGCTAAAGATTCAATATCTATGTAAATACTCTTACAAGCAAGCCAAAGACGTTTAACACCGTCTTCGACATCTGCTTTAAAAGCATGCTCCTCGTACCCGTTTAATGTCAACCAATCCCACAATGATTTATGATACACAGTTATACAACTGTCGTAAAGGGGGAGGATTTCTGACATTATATTAATAATAGTCTCGCGTACTTTATATTCTTCATTGGACAAACCAATAGCGATGTAAAGAATCTTAATTGGAAGAGGGTCCTTCGAAGCCACAACAACATTTAAAAAATTCTGGAAGACAGATAATCCTGTATCAGGATTGACATTTAAGAGGCCTGTTTGCAAACGTTTGAACTGTTTTTCGTAAAACCCAGAAATACCTTTGGGGACAAACTCATTAAGGTTGGGTTCAATTCCCAAGTCCCTCTTTTGCAGCTCATTGACTATGTAATAAGCGTACAGAAACGAGCCTTCACATTTCGAAACAAGACGATCTACATTACCTTCATTTAAGTTAGGCAAACATTGCTGAACAAAATGCTCTAAATCGCGAGTGTGATGGCGGTCGTCGGGGCGAATTTCAACAGGATTGAAATGTTCAAGTTGCTTGCTTACTTGTAGTTCTGGTCTACTTGTAATGAGAATCTTAACCCACTGTGGTAATTCAGAGAATTCTTCTGATATCAACTCTAGAAAGTCGCTTTTAACATCAGTCTTGCTCTCATCCAAAGCGTCGACAACCATCAGTACTGGTTCGTGTCTAGCAAGGGCGTGCAAGGGATCGTTCAAAAGAACGCGAAACGCGTCTGGCAATGAGTCTCGAGAATGTTCACGATGAAGAACTTCAGTCAGTTCATCACGAAATCCTTCAATATTGTCACACATTTGACTGGCAAGAGACTGGAGGATTCTGTGAGGATTGCGTGAATCAGTATTTTTAAAGTCGCAAAAGTGACAGGCCGCAAGTTGTTCACGTTGTTTATACCACTCGCACGCTTTTGCAGACAAGACACTTTTCCCAACTCCTGGACCAGCAGTCAAAATCATAACCCTCGACTGTTCATTGTCAAACCAACTTGACAGTTTATCAAAAAACCATTTTCTTGTGCCATGCTGAAATTTTTTGCAAAGTCCTTCAATCTTTCCAGTAAAATTAAACTTTGCTAATTGGTTGGTTTTGGAGGGAATCTGATTTTCAACTGTCGTCCGCAACCTGTAAACTTCATCTCTGACAACGATCACTTCCCTTTCAATATAATTTAACTTCGGCAAAATATCGTCCTCTAATTCTTTCCATTGCTTTAACTTTTCAATATAAGATTCTTCTTCAGGACTAAGAGAAGCCACCTTTGCTTCATCAATATCTTGCTGACGAATTCCCAATTTGACCAATGGTTTTGAAATTTCTTGCCACAACGTCTCAAAAGTTGTGTCATCTAATTGAGCTCTTGCTATATGACCATAGACTTGATTTCTGAAGAATTTGATTCGCAAAATATCAGCTGATATCGATGTATCTCCGGCTGAAGGCATAGCATTCCAGCCTGCTGCTGGTGAAGTTAATCCACAGATATTCCTGAGTAGGATGGTCAGTAATGTTATGTCAAAGTTTTTCGAGTCTGGTGAACCAGATACTGGAAAGAGCAGGTTCCATTGCGAGGGATTAATCACACTGTATCTTATCTTCTTCAAAGCAGATTTGTTGGCATTTAATACTGCAGCTAAACTTGGAGGCGGATGGATGACATGAAATGCCGCTCTTAAAGCATCACCTCCTTTGTCTATCAACAGTTGACATATTCTGGAATAATTAGCTTTCGCTTGTAGTGGGTCCATCGCCGCCATGATGTGTCCTGAATAATAAATTAAATATTCACATGAAAATTAAAGGTGTAAAGCTTCTTGCGAAATAATAATGCACAAGTTCTTTGCAGTTTTGCATGGGAAACAACTAATTTTACAAGTTTAGTTTTCCGGAGACATCTAATTATTTTATTATTAAATTGTCCAGGAGCACTAAGCTAGCTCTGATCCTTCTCAACATTAATATTCCGAAAAAGTACAGAAACAGAGAATATAATTGAATCTGCAACTTTTAAATATCACAACAAAAAGTATACCTCATTCTGGTCTTAATTATGAGTAATCGAGATCTTCAAACGGTCTTTCGTTCTAATTACTGGTGCTTACAATATATACGAGCTTTGTCGTTGATAGTATTTAAGAAAAACGTGATTTATAATGGTAATTGCACTGAGTAGAGCGCAATTTAGTCTGAAATCAAACACGTGATTACAATTCCAAGTTTGATTTAAGATTTTAATCACAAGTTTGGTTTCAGACCAATATTGCACAACAAGAAGGGCAATTTCTACTTGTGAAATGTACTGTATAAGCGGCAACATTAGTTTGTTTGCAAAAACACGCCCGAGCTTGGCCAACGAATTTTACGAAGTTGTTTACGTTTGAAGCCCGACGCATTTTGAATAATTGTTCACCTTTGAAAAAGCCACATATTTTAACGAAGAACAGTAGACAAATAGTGTGTTAATCGAGCGTTTAATTATTCAAAACGAAAAGTTTTCTGCCCGAAAAGACAAGTTTCATAAGTGTATTAGATAGGCACATTTGTACAATGCAATGGCGTTCATGCAATGGCGCTCATGCAATGACAAGTGCAAGTAGATGATACTCGTAGAGTGTTTTCCATGCCACAACCCAATTCATCTGCTGAATTGTATGATGCTACAAAAAAGAGATCTCAAGCCCCGATCTGCAATCTTCAGTCTTCTGTTTGAAAACTACGAAAGTGAATATATTGTGCAGAATAAAGATGACTTATCTTTGCATTGCCGTCAAAAACCATCCCAAGAACCGAAGCTGAGATTCATGATTCTTGTATAGTACTGCCCAAACGCAAAAAAATACGTTTTAGGCATGAAACGTGTCGTTTTACGCATAAAACGTTTCCTTTAGCATAAGTAAACGACGATTGTTCATAGTTAAAACTTTTTTTTTGTTTAAAGGTGAACATTTATTCAAAATACGTCGTGGTATCAAATTCAAATCACATGGAAATCAATCAGGATTGAATCGTTTGTCTGACGTATTTTTAAAAAATAGGTACGCCATGCGTACATGCATCTGCGAAGCGAAGTAGGAAAGAGGTAAAAGCTACATAAATGTTGTTAAATAATGGCCGTTTAGCTAGTGAAACGGTAAAGAAGGCGGAACAGATCTAATGACAGAACCCGGACATATTCACAACATTGGGTTCCTCAAATTGGGCTAAGGAATTTAGCAAATGAAAGAATTTATGTATCTGCGTAAGCAGATACTATGTCATCGCATTTGATAAGGTTAGCTGTTAGCTGTAACTTTTCTGATCTCGTAATTAACCGGGAGTTATTATGCTCGTCAGTTTGGAATATGTTCGGGAAATTACCGGGAAAGATCCCTACGAACATTACAGTCCACATGTTTGCTACGTACAAAATCAATTTTAGCTTGTTTGCAAAATTAGTTAATTACTGTTGTTATTTTCTTTTCTTATTCAAAACATTGATCGGAAATTATTGACGTCTTTCGGACCGGCAAAAGCTCTCATTGGCTAGAGGCATCAATAAATAACGCCATGCGTATTTGATATCTCCACTCTGTGATATCATATTTTTATTATTAAAATAATAAAAATATAGTACCGCTGAGTAGAGATATCAAATACATTTATACACATGGCATTATTTGAATGAACTTTGACCCAAAAAGTACTATTACTCCAGTACAAATTCTACAGCTTATCTGTAACAACACTGTTTCTACAAAATTATTATTGCAAAACTATTAGCTTTGAATGTTTTGTCAATAGCATCATATACTTTCAAAAATTTCAACAATATTTATATATTATAAAACTATCTGTCATGTCATGCATTAAAAAAAATAGGTACGCAGCGCGTACATGTGGCTAGCCCAACACAAAGCACCTGACAAAAAGGTGGCTACAGCAAATGCTGTTATAAAAAATATAATTTGGCAAAGATATTCAAATCCATCATTATATATTTCTTACAATGAGCACAGCTTGATACAATTACTGTACTTCACAGGAATAGTTTGCCAGCTAGTAATATTAGGCGTGCTACAGTACACAAACGATATACAATACATTAAGTTTTTGTAACAGTATAAATTAGTGCACTGTTTTCACTTTTGAATGTCATTAATCCGTATTTAATTCAGGATTAGAGCTCAAAAGATTATTTTACAGTTGTATTCTATGAATAATAGTCAAGAGCGTCCCCATCCTACATGAAGCACTAGATGCTAGGTGAAATCACATGGGGCAATGTGTTCTGTCTAATCAATAAAACCCTGCTGTTGTGTTAGTTATTATTATTTCCTTGGGTGTGTTTTATTGGTTAAAGCCTGCAGATAGTTAACAAATAATAAAACAAGTATTGAATTTGGTTTTTTCAAGAGATCTAAAAATAATTAAACCTTTGCCAGTGTTATTCGTCTTAGTTTGCTTCAACAGATAATACTGAGCTCATCCAATAATTGGTTATATTAAATGTATTTAATACTATCCAGACGGCTATTGTTCGACGGTGTGACAAAAAAGTGATATTCTAAAGCTACTATGATTGAATAAACTTTCCTCTACACATATTTGAAGTTTTGAAATGATTTAAAAACCATTAAATTCCTCTCAGACTTTCCAATTATATTTTGAATGGTTATCAAAATAGCATACGGGCGAAAATATTCGAACATGGCCCTCATCAACGTTTTTGTCTTCGAACTTTATTCAGTATATTTTATCTTCAAATATATTGAAGACTCCAAAGAATTCATTGTCGGAATATCAGAACGAAATCTGGACGAAATATTGACGATTATTTTGCTGAAAAGTCCATATATTTTGACCCAGTAGAAGTTTATTTTCAACTGTTTAAAATATCGGGTTTTTCACGCGCACGTGCAGAGTATCCAGATAGCATGCTATTTTAGGAAACCTGTTGCTATAGACGCGTGGAAAACACGCTATATACGAAATTTTAACCTGTAGATACGGTTTCCGAGTTAAAAATTGACTTAAATCAAAATGCGACATTGTACTATGTTCACGTTTGAGCTGCAAGTCGTTGTAGCGTCTTCAATATTTAATATTTTTCGCTCAAAAGCGGCAAATATCTTGGGAAAACAATAGCAATTCATTCAGTGGTATTTTGAGGAAGATACAATGAAGACAATGAAGAAAGATACAATGCGAAAAGTCAAAATATTTGTAGTAATTAATACAGCTGTCGAACGTAAACAATAATAACGCGCTGTAGTTTAGATTTTGCTGTATTTTTTTTAGTTTGTAGTATTTTCGTATGAAACTTAGCTTAAAATGTAGAGAAAATTGTGGCGATTATTTTAGTGGCATTTTGAAAAATATACGATATGTAGGACAGCAAAGTTATTCCTGTATCTTTTTGCATACTAATTTATAATTATAACTGTACTTACTGTGAGAGAAACAGCAAACGAGCAAACTCAAATGCCCAATACAGGTTTTTATATTGTGTATATGTCGTATATGTTTCTGCTAGAAATTATCTGAGCTTTGTTTATTACTATAACTACTTACTGTGTGAGAAACAGCAAACGGGCAAACTCTACTGGCTAGAATAGTAGAAGTTGCGAGTGTGAATTTCAAAAGTTGTGAATTTCAATAATTATTACTCCTTAGTGTTTGGTGCACTTCGCAACTTATAAGGTACGACATAAATGGATAATCACTATATATCTGGTAGGGTTGACAAATAGCAGTTGCTGAAGAATTTTTATAGCTAATATAGGAGTACTAGCATTTCTACTTTTTTTCTTATCGCCCGTAGCTAGTGACGCTTATTCCTTTCCACTTTCCGAATATATGCGAACAATCGGCGCTAACTCTCGAAGCTTCCGGCCTATTACGC
The DNA here is from genome assembly GCA_963855995.1 of Muricea muricata. Taxonomy (NCBI): domain Eukaryota; kingdom Metazoa; phylum Cnidaria; class Anthozoa; order Malacalcyonacea; family Plexauridae; genus Muricea; species Muricea muricata. The sequence continues at coordinate 12,456,004 of OY979716.1, forward strand.
TGCTTCACGAAAATTCGGACAACGCTCACCACGTATCGCCGTTTGAGTATGAGATAGTGGCTTGCCCACAAACGGGCTAGCCACAAAAAGTACTCAAAGCAGACTAGTTTAAACTTTGATGACAAGAAATATATTGGCACAGTATCAGTATCACAGTACTGCACATGATCACCCATGCCCGGATATCAGAAAATCATTGCTTTACACCCAACTATGAATCATAGCTTATTGATATTTTATATTGCTAGAAAAGACTGTCGTTTATATAATAAATAGAAAATACAAAGGTGCTTGAAAATACCAGTTTTACTTCTTGTGTTGAACACTTAAACATGACATTTACAATACTTATACAGCTTATCTGTACCAACACTAACTGTTTCTACAAAATTATTATTGCAAAATTATTAGCTTTGAATGTTTTATCAATAGCATTATATACTTTTTAAAATTTCAACAATATTTATATATTACAAAACTATCAGTCATGTCATGCATTGAAAATAAAAGCATATATATACTCAAACAATATTTAAACAAGAGACACATTGAAACATAATTCGAACATTGGCAATTCACAAGCAGAAAACTTTTTGATGACAAGAAATAATATATTATATTGACACAGACGCACAGTATCAGTATCACAGCATTGTACGATAATCACCCATATCAGGCATCAGAAAATCATCGCTTTACAACCAATTATAAATCATAATAGCTTGTGGATATTTTATGTTGCCCAAGAAAAGACTGTAGTTTATATAATAAACAGAAAATACATGGGTGCTTGAAAATGATTTGCTTCTCGTCTTGAACACTTGAACACAGTGAACGTTTACAATGACATTTATATCCTATTCCAGGCTAGTTCGTTATCTAGGTGATGAAATATGAATTGGTCACAAAAAGTTGTTGATAAATTACCTCAAAATCCTTGTTAATGTTCCGTTCGGCGTTCGTCGTTAAAGTGCGATCGGCGTTCATTCCTCATGACTTTATGCATAAAATTTTCGCCATGTTGGATTGAAAAATCAGTATACCACTCCAGTTGAGCTTTTGAAAAGTTTTCCAATTTGTTAGTTCAGTCAAAATTTTAACATAACGTCATCCAAATGTCACATTCTCGTCCATTGGCTGAATTTAGTTAACGCGTTCAGTGATTGGCTATAAGCTAACATTACAGTCACAGTTACAGTTACGCGCACGACAACAATATATCTGCATTCGCAGATACAAAAATCGTTCAGTTGTCTAGTTCATCTGATTGATGACAGATAAGTCTAAAATCCATAACAATGTGCATGAGTGTGAACGTTTTAAGCATTTCCTCTCTTTGTTAAATTTACCATTCAATTTTTTGGTTCGTAAGTATAGAATTAGTATAGTTGAATCCAATTTTTGAGAATTGTTTTATTATTGATCGATCTAATAACTGGTCGTTGTTGTTGTTTAAAGAAGCTTATCACATTCGTCGCTGTCATCCATCACTGAAACGTGGCGCGCGTGCGTCGAAAGAACTAACCATTTTCCGTTAGGTTAATTGAATGACGCAAGCAAACTTTGGAACTCGTGAGCATAAAAACAGTTTAAATTTATTGTAACAGCTATTCTACTGAAGAAGACTTGTAATACTTGTCGAAACGTGTAGAAGAAAATGTTGACAATTTACGGAGTTTTATAGCTGTGTCTACGAAATGCAAAAAAAGGATGGGAGAGGAATTCAATCATATTTTAAGTACACTTTCAGTGTCGGTTTATAATAACTTATCTTTAAAAATATATGGCAGAGTTCTTGGATTTGTAATTTTTAAATTTGACCTACGTTGACAAACGCTTTAAGATGTCCATTTTCAGATAAAAAAAGAGCTGATTTATTCTTAAATAGTTTTTGTTTCTGCAGCATAGCTTAAAGATTCGAAATAACTATCTCATCCATGCGAGTTTACCTTCAAAATATTCAAACGTCCAGAATTGCATTTATTTATTTATTTAACTTTGCCAAAAAATCTTAACAAATTTACAAATAGACATCTAGACAATAAACATAGACAAGAATGGCAGGGACACCACAACAGTATAAACCAATTACGGTGGGCCGTTGATATGTAATAGATTGTATGTAATAGATTGGCTAGTTGTGCAAGTATCTTTATTAGTTACGTCGGTAGAGATATTTCCAATTGCACTAGGCAATAAGGAAAGGTATCACGAGTGAAAAGAGTTTAAAGTTTAAAGTACTTATTTAGGAATATCGGCCAGTGAAAAACTGGCTTGGTGGAATTCGAATGTTCTGAGCAGTGGCGTAGGAACAGGGGGGCTGGGGGGGGGGACTCGAGCCCCCCCCCCCAAAAAAAAATCCGTCCGGTGTGATTTTAATCACGTGAATGTTGTGTTAGATAGTGTGTTAGAATGGTTAGAATGTTAGATTTCCCTGTTCTCGTGTCAATATCTAATTACATTGTTATAGGACGACTTGGCTTCCATAAGCATTTAGTATAGAAATTCACATTCACTAATCCACATCCAAACTTCAACTGATACATTTTTTCTTGAAATCGTTATACATTATTCACATTTTTTGTAAAATTAAAAATGTGCTAAATTTAGCTCATTTTTGCAATCAAAATAAACTCCAAATTAAGTGCCCAAATTGCCGGAAATGGCGTTTCCGGGGTTCTAGTTTTCAAAATTTCCCGGGGGAGGATGCCCCCGGACCCCTCTACAGAGCTCGCGCCTTCGGCGCTCGTATGTCCAGCCCCCCAACTTTTAATTCGTTCCTACGCCTCTGGTTCTGAGTGAGGTTAGACAGTCTTGTTCAAAGATTAACAGTCTGTAATTTTATCTTCCATAGAAACATTGTGCGAATGAAAGCTTTTTTATGATAAATATAGCTTTAATGGGCTATCCCAGCTAGAAATAAGAATAAGATAAAGAAATTATCAACTTATTTGGAAAAGGAAGCTATGATTTCAAAAAATTTTTCTCATCGAACTACCTTAATAGTAGGATCATCAGTGCTTGGCAATATAAATATGCTCCTATATGCTGACAACTAGAGTATAATCATATAATTATTACTCAATCTTATAATAAAATTATTTTAACTTATATGCTTAGACTGTAGTTGTATTGTCAAAATTATGTGCAAAAATTCTTCTATCCCGTTATGTTTTGAGCAATTTCCTATACGACTCTTTAAACATTCCTGATTTTTTTATCCGTTAGATTAATGTCATTTGGCTAGTGGGACGAACAATCCTGCATGTTTATAGCGAGAAAGATTTGAAAAGTATATGCAGTTACAATGATCAATAACTTCATTAATTTTTTTCCAATTTTTTGTATTCATGGAAATCATGCATGGGAAAGAATCGTCAAGGAACAAGGCTAAACTGGTTTATAAATGTCATACTATCATTTCACCTCGCCTTGTGATCCCGCGAGCTGTTTGGCGCTATCACTGAGTTTGAAAAATAGGCTTGTTTAGAAGATTTGCCTGAGCAAAACACTATTGAAAACTATTTGAACCTAGTGCCAATCTTTTCTCATACATTTCTCGCTATTTTAAAACTGATTAACTTAAGAACCGCTGGGCAAATGAAAAAACTGTTTTAATGTTGCATAGACAGTTTTTTGTCTACTTTTCAGTCATGCAACGCGTTGTTTGTCTAAGCTACGTTGAAATTTGAAGATTTTTATCTCTAATAGAAATTATATTAAAATGTCAGGGATTCATTACTTTTTGTATTCACGTGTGTGAAGGTCTACATATTCTGTCAATCTTCTTAAAATGCCCGATTATGTGTAAATTCAGCGCTTACCCGCTCTACTACAGTGCGACGAAGCAAAAATTGTACTTGATTGTGCCACAGATACTTTCTTAGGGGTAGTTTACATGAATCCGAATCGGACCCATTCCGTTTCTGTTGTGACCATAGGGGATTGAAGTATATTTGCAGTTTACATGAATCCGGATTGAGTTACGGCAGCTCATTCATGTTCACAAATATACATGTACTTAGGTAATATAGAAATTGTGAAAGTTTAGTTTAGAAAATAATAAATCAAATAATGCAACCGCGCAAATGTTAAAAATATTTTGTTCCCTGAAACACACTGTAATCCGATGTCAAAATATGCAAAATGTATCAAAATACTCACCAATCTCCAGGAGACTGTCGGTCTTCTGAATTAAGATGTAAACACTTGCTTTACATTCTATATGTTGTGGAATTTGCCAAAAAAATGTGGGCACTGAGTGTATCTTGTAGAGTAACAATTTCGTGCGATTCGACTAGGGAGCTATTAAAGAAAAAACATATATAAGAAAATGATAGACTGATTTCAACACCTGAAATATTACGGAAATATCTTTTTTCAGCGGGGAGTGTATGTATATACTCCATGTATATGTCGTATCCCAGAAGAAAATTCCTGTCGGAAATTCCTGTCAAACAGTCCTCCAGTTTAAGCCAAGTTTAGGTATGTTCCGGGTGAGACATGGACCGCGAAAAATTGGTAATTGAGGGGGTGTATTCATATTATTCGGGTTCACGAACGGTAAAAACAGTCAATTTCAAAAACAAAAATCCGCGAATTATTGATATCTAGCGATCCCTGTGAAAGCAGGAAAACCAGACAAGAAACTTTGACAAGCCTTTTCATGAACGATAGAAGGAAGAGGAACTATATCCTCCTCGCTGTAGAGGTTATAGGAACGAGCAGCAAGACGTGTAGAATGTGTATTTCATTCGTTGGTCTGTATGTTTCATATGAACAAAATTTTGTAGCGGAGAGGACATTCTATTTCTGCCCCGCAGAGAGTGTAAAACGTTTACTTCCGTGGGTCAACTTGACGCAGTCAATTTGAATAACCATCGACAGCTCAATCATACTTGAGGAAATTCAAGACCTCGGACATTCTCCTCTAAGCTACTCAACTTTTACCCGTGACCTGCTGCAACTGGATATCCCAAGTATTACTGGCATATAATTAATTCGTCTTTTGAGTCGTATCATATTTCAGACACTTGTATAGACATGTAAAAGATCGTTTCAACAAATTCAAACAACCGGATACCTGAATTAAATTGCCCAACTGTCTTGATTTGCATAAATTTTAACTTAATTTTACTCGGCTACTGCGATTACTGACACAGATATGTGTTGTCTAGTAGAGCGAATTTCATTACAGACATGGCTGATTCAACCTGTGACTCAACGCATTTTCACGGAACGCGCGTGCTAAATTGCATTACTTGTAAATAAAAAATCTATTAATTAAACGATTTATTACACGAACGCTGTTGAAATCGCATATTGTTACAATTGGAATGGCCATATGGGGCCCCATGTGTAAATTTATTATTTTACAACTTTTTTATGCGTTTTTTCATTATTTATTAAATGACCAAAAAATACTCATTGGTCATTTAATATAACCAATTTTCATTTTCATTATATCAAACAACCAAACTAACAAATTTGGTTACATCAAGTAACCAAAGCTTGTAAATTTGATTATATCAAATAACCAAAATTGTAAACTTGGTTATATCAAGTAACCAAAACTTGTAAAGTTGGTTTTATCAAATAACGAAAATTGTGAAGTTGGTTCTATCAAATAACCAAAACAATACTTTTACTTGGCGAACTTAATTACGTCACTGCATACGCATAATTAAGTTCGCACCCCCGCGTAAAAAAATTGCAAATCGCGGAACGCGACATACTTTCGTCTAGTTCGAGTTTGGGACTGTTCAAGAGACCGGAGGACAAAGCCGTGAGCAAACCCTCACGAGCGCAATACGCAGAGCAATTCGCTGGGCCTTCAATTCACGTTCAAGCACCCACTTTTTATTTTATTCGTATTTCATCAAATTTAATGTAAACGTTTATATGAACATTTATGTTTTGTCTTGTATTCGACTCTGGAAAGTTAATTTTGTGCACACCGAACGCCAATTCATGGCTGTAAAAGTACGAAAAATGTATTTCTTCATGAAAAAGTAGCACCCTTTTTTGCTTATGATCTATGAATTTTTTAGTGAAGTTAAAAATGTATGCTCAGGTGTTCAATTATATTTTAATTTTAAGGCAACATCAAGTATTTCGTATGAAGAAGATATGAAGCAATACCAGTCAGGGTTAGTATGATTCATTTATAGTTCTAGCTTGCTGCACATATCATATTTATCACTCCATTTATTATCTGGACCCCCCTCCCATGGATGTTCTGATTCTTAAAGGTTGTTTTGTTGTCATAAATTAGATTTACATTTAGTTGCAGCTTTGAATCATATGATGATATTATATTTAATCTAACCATGATTTTACCTAGATATTTTTAAAATCTTGGGAAGTCCTTGCATGATATGGCAATGTTTAAATTACTCATTTCGGGGTGAAAACCTTGATAAATGATTCTATACTTCTGTAATTATCATGTGCTGTAACTGTGTATACACTGTAGATATTGTGGAAAATACCGGGAAAAACCTCAAGCCTCATTATTCATCCCCCGCCCCTTTACAGACGATAGGAATTCAGTCATCCAATAAATGTTTAACAATGTTCATACGAAATACTTGATGTTGCCTTAAAAATATAATTGAACACCTGAGCGTTGTAAGGACATTTTCTTGTGAAATATTAGTCCTAGGCCTATCTCACATCCCAATGACCATCCCTAAAAGCACCATCTCTGAATTATATTAGCACGTCAGATAAGCCAAAACGTTTGTGGTGTGGGGGATAGAACTCTGGCATAAGCACTGTATTTGGGTGTGGTCAGTTTTGGACATTTTGTCTCGGATTAGGGCTCGGGCAGCGTTACCATGTTGACCGCCATGGTCAACATACCCTAAAACAGTTGAGATTATCTGTCCTAAATGAAGTGCATACAAACTCGTATACAGATCCTAGACTAAAAGAAAAATTAAATTTTAGTTAGTGCTAATTGTTTGGTAAGAGGTTTCCCCTCGTGTAGAAATTTGGTAAACAAATTTATCGTATCAAAGACTCAATGTTACATCAAGAGGCAATAATACGGTGTGTAATATTTTTACACCCAATTTCACAACTGTCAAATTTGATCATGTAGATGTGGGTGAATGTATGTTTCAAGTATGTTGCAATACCAAAGTATACACTTTCACTTAGAGTAAAACATTAATATATACAGTTAAAAAACGGGTAACAGGTACGGTGGCCGATAGGGGACATGCTTAATTTTAAATGGCATTGCCACAAGTTTAAAATAGTCTTGCTGGAAGTTTCGATATCCTTGCTGCATATTTAAATTTTATTGCTGCATCTTTATATAGAGTTGCTGCATGTTTATATGCAGTTGCTGCATGTTTATATACAGTTGCTGCATGTTTATATACAGTTGCTGAATGTTTATATACAGTTGCTGCATGTTTATATACAGTTGCTGCATGTTTATATGCAGTTGCTACATGTTTATATACAGTTGCTGCATGTTTATATACAGTTGCTGCATGTTTATATACAGTTGCTGCATGTTTATATACAGTTGCTGCATGTTTATATACAGTTGCTGCATGTTTATGTACAGTTGTTGCATGTTTATATACAGTTGCTGCATGCTTATATACCGTTGCTGCATATTTATATACAGTTGCTACATATTTATGTACAGTTGCTGCATGCTCATATAGGGTTGCTTCATGTTTAGAAAGAGCGCTGCATGTTTAATCAAAGAAAGTACATGTGTGTGCAACATATGATCACAGCGCATGTGTTAAAAAAGTTCAAAACAGTAGGAATCTGCAGTAGGAAGTTACTTATATTAAAGAGAGATGTTTTGTTCAAAATGCAGTATTCAGTGTTCTGCTGATGCAAATTTTTGCCATTCTTGTGGAAGGAATCTTCAGGAAGAACGTCATAGTTTGCCTCGTGAAAATGAGAACTGAATGATTTAGGTAACATTGCAGATTAGTCTATCGTGGACTCTGCACTTCTACAGGAACTTGGTAACGTATTGTCAGCATCCAGTACGCTCTCTTTGGATCAGTTGGTATGTTGCTTAGCAACAGATTGCCGCTATCTTTATAGACTTTATATACTGCGTTTGTCACACTGAATAGCTCAGGGGTTTTATCACAAGTCAAAACCTTTTAGTTTTAAGAATACAAAAACTTGTATGCATATATAATTAACAATTATTCGCCGAAGGCGAAGTGATTATTGGTGAATATTCACCGAGACAAAGTCGGGGTGAATATTCACCATAATCACTGAGCCTGAGACGAATAATTGTTTTAGTATAATTTCTTTCGTAAAACATGCATAAAATTCTCTTTTTATGAATATGGTTTACTTCTTAAAATTAAAGTTTAAAAGTTTATTTGCAATTTTTAAAGAGTAAAAAAATGTTTAATAAGTTATTTGCAGACAATCTATTACCTTAAGATAGTTTAATATAAAAGTTTGTTTATATTCTTTGAGTTTATAGTAGTGCAATTTCTCTCCATTTGCTAATTTTGGCAGAAGTATAAAACGTCAAAACGACTCTCACTGGCGGCCATTTTGAAAAAATGCCAACTAGTAAATAATGCCTCATATTTACTAGACAGGCAACCAATCAAAATGCTTGAAAACCATTATTAAGTATATATACTAAGGAAATTATACTAATGATATATACTATATGTACAAATGTTTTGCTCTGATCGTGGAATTTCATGCATACCAAGTGCAAAGTTTTGCCATCAATGTGGTAAAGAAGTACCAACAAACAAGGAAACAATGCCAACACCTCAATCAACATTTAGTAGCCTTATCCACATCGTTTCCCCTCCTCGACAAACCCATGTTTCTCAGCTTTCTCTTAAGAGTCCGCACCTGCCTAGTTATGCCTTGTTTCTTGAAAAGCTCTGTGAAAGTGGCATATGGATAACCTCCGTGAAAATATCTTGTTTTCACGGGGCAAACTATCATGTTCTTCCTGGCAAAAATCAGCAGAACATTGAATACCGTAGTTTGAACAAAACATCTCTCTAAACAAAACATCTCTCTAAACAAAACATCTCTCTAACATCTCTAAACATCTATTAACATCTCTCTAACATCTCTCTATAAGTTTGCAGATTCCTACTGTTTTGAACTTTTTTAACACATGCGCTGTGATCATATGTTGCACATGCATGTGCTTTCTTTGATTAAATATGTAGCGCTCTTTCTAAACTTGCAGCAACCATATATAAACATGCAGCAACTGTACATAAACATGCCGCAACCACAGAGGATACAGAGGTTCAACTTCTTATTAATTTTGCGTATTTGAAGCTTAGCCAGTGCGGGTTGGAGAGGCAGTCACCCCCCCCCCCCCCCCCCCGAACATTTCAACATGGCGGGCATCTTTTTTCTGAAAAGAATACAGCAAAATCTGTTTCCAGATCAAACAGATGGCTTCATGTTACGGTAAATTTTGTAGAAATATTTTTGTTTTCAAGTCTGCCAATGGAAACAGGACATCTGGACATGTGTGACAGTTTGTTTTGGCCGTTTAGGTAATATATAGGTTTAATACGAGCGGGAATTTTATAGAATTGCACATGAACTTTTAGGCTAGTAACTAAAGTTTGATTTTAAACATTTTTTGTGGCTCCTTGAAACATCAAGCCTGAGTGTGGTACATAATAGATGTGTGTTAGGTAAGGAATGTGCTGCAGGAATAAGCGTATAAATACTAGTTTAAGTTAAATTTCAATATGAATCAATGTGAAATAATGAATGATTCAGGATTTTAGACCATATCAAGAGAATATCAAGAGAAAGTGAGAATCTGGTCTTTTTTCTATTTTAACTATTGCACAGTTTTAAATTAAGTTCAAAACAGATTGAAATTTTACATATGCTTTCAATTTTGATTTATAACAAAAAGGCAAAAATGATTTGTATACAAATTGTATTTTAATAACAAAAACAAATTCACACAATATTGTATGAACTCTGGGTTGGGGGCATGCAACACTTCTTTCTTTACTTGGCCCAAGTATTTTCAACAACTTACATATAATATTATTTACATTTTTGCACTCATTCTAGTTGCAACATGATCAAAACAGTCATCAGCAATGTTTGTGCTAATACATATCAAAAGGATATGGTACTGACATTGTGGCATTGCAGGCAAGTACCACACATGCACCAAAACACCTCATAAGTTTATTTTATACAGCTCCTTTGATGAGTATGTTTTTATTGAAAAAGCAAACTTTTTTATCAAAGCTTGGCAATCAACACAATTATCAAGACAATACAATTATATTGAAGCAAACACATGTCTTTTTGTTTTTTCGTGGTCAAAACCTTTCATTTTTCAAAAAAGTACCAAAATGGTTGACAAGATAAAAATTCTAACAAGTTTGATGAGTTTGTTTCAGCCAATCAAATTAGTTGTAGCAAAGAGCTACTTCATGTATTGTAATTGTATTGTCTTGATAATTGTGTTGATTGCCAAGCTTTGATAAAAAAGTTTGCTTTTTCAATAAAAACATACTCATCAAAGGAGTTGTATAAAATAAACTTATGAGGTGTTTTGGTGCATGTGTGGTACTTGCCTGCAATGCCACAATGTCAGTACCATATCTTTTGATATGTATTAGCACAAACATTGTTGATGACTGTTTTGATCATGTTGCAACTAGAATGAGTGCAAAAATGTAAATAATATTATATGTAAGTTGTTGAAAATACTTGGGCTAAATAAAGAAAGAAGTGTTGCATGCCCCCAACCCAGAGTTCATACAATATTGTGTGAATTTGTTTTTGTTATTAAAATACAATTTGTATACAATTCATTTTTGCCTTTTTGTTATAAATCAAAATTGAAAGCATATGTAAAATTTCAATCTGTTTTGAACTTAATTTAAAACTGTGCAATAGTTAAAATAGAAAAAAGACCAGATTCTCACTTTCTCTTGATATTCTCTTGATATGGTCTAAAATCCTGAATCATTCATTATTTCACATTGATTCATATTGAAATTTAACTTAAACTAGTATTTATACGCTTATTCCTGCAACACATTCCTTACCTAACACACATCTATTATGTACCACACTCAGGCTTGATGTTTCAAGGAGCCACAAAAAATGTTTAAAATCAAACTTTAGTTACTAGCCTAAAAGTTCATGTGCAATTCTATAAAATTCCCGCTCGTATTAAACCTATATATTACCTAAACGGCCAAAACAAACTGTCACACATGTCCAGATGTCCTGTTTCCATTGGCAGACTTGAAAAAAAAAATATTACTACAAAATTTACCGTAACATGAAGCCATCTGTTTGATCTGGAAACAGATTTTGCTGTATTCTTTTCAGAAAAAAGATGCCCGCCATGTTGAAATTTTCGGGGGGGGGGGGTGACTGCCTCTCCAACCTGCACTGGCTAAGCTTCAAATACGCAAAATTAATAAGAAGTTGAACCTCTGTATCCTCTGTGCCGCAACTGTATATACATAAACATGCAGCAACTGTATATAAACATGCAGCAACTGTATATAAACATGCAGCAACTGTATATAAACATGCAGCAACTGTATATAAACATGCAGCAACTGTATATAAACATGCAGCAACTGTATATAAACATGCAGCAACTGTATATAAACATGCAGCAACTGTACATAAATATGCAGCCACTGTATATAAACATGCAGCAACTGTACATAAACATGCAGCAACTGTACATAAACATGCAGCAACTGTATATAAACATGCAGCAACTGTATATAAACATGCAGCAACTGTATATAAACATGCAGCAACTGTATATAAACATGCAGCAACTGTACATAAATATGCGGCCACTGTATATAAACATGCAGCAACTGTACATAAATATGCAGCAACTGTACATAAACATGCAGGAACTGTATATAAACATGCAGCAACTGTGTATAAACATGCAGCAACTGTATATAAACATGCAGCAACTGTACATAAATATGCAGCCACTGTATATAAACATGCAGCAACTGTACATAAACATGCAGCAAATGTACATAAACATGCAGCAACTGTATATAAACATGCAGGAACTCCATTTAAACATGTAACAACTCGATATAAGCATGCAGCAATAAAATTTAAACCTATAGCAATGCAATTAAAATATGCAGCAAGGATATCTCAACTTCCAGCAAGACTATGTTAAACTTCCAGCAATGCCATTTAAAATTGAGCATGTCCCCAATGGGCCCCCGTAAACAGGGGCTGAACGACATCGAACATTTTAAATAAGCAGCAAAATTCTAACGAAATACATCATGATTCTGACATTCTGTAATTGAACCAAGGTTGTAGTCTTGTAGACTTGTAAATATAGTATTTTTCGCTTTATCCGGGCAAATTTCAATACATATAAGTAGCTGCATAAGCGGTGATATTTGCCAGCTTTATCACAGCCAAGCATTCCAAGGTTGATGGCACACGAGATTCGCAAAAGAACCTTCGAGACAGACCAGAGTTTGGCGTTGGAAAATACTTCACATCAAGTCCATTTGCCACAAAAATATCGTTAATCTTTATATCTAAGCTGTCTTTTGGGTTTAGATAGTTTCGTATAAGCAATTTCAAAAGCAACTTTAAATAATATCCACACGAAGCAAAAGCGCACTCCGTAAGCCACATTCAATATAATTATATACACCTATGATTACATATGGTTATACTTTCAAATTTATTTTGGGGTGTAAAGTTTATACAGTCAAACAAGCGGGCAACAGTGGCTGAACGGCATTGAACATTTAAAATAAGCAAGCAAAATATTAACGAAATACATGATTCTGTAATTGAACCAATGATGTAGACATACGCGATATGTATTAACATAAAAAAATGACAACTCACCAAGACTAGTGTTGTGACCCTTCGCAGCAGAATTCAACAAATGGATGTAATTTCAATTCTTTATCTTGTCAAGATTACCAAAAATCCGTGGTCAAAGCGCTTATATGAGCAACTGTTTGGGCTTACGGAGATCTTATGATAAACCCGCTTGCAAAACGATAGCTTGCAGTCAGCTGACAATGAAGCCAGCTCACCATAGCGAAACCATAGGTGACCCAGAAATCGGTGGTTTTTAACCTTAAATAAATGAATCTTGTGTATAATATTCCTCTTACAGATTGGTTGAAATTGCAGAAAAAATATGTGAGCCAATAAGCGAGGGCAGAAAAATTCAAAAATATGACGAATGGACCGATTGGGTGTCCCGAGCATAGGTTTTGCAAAAAATATTTTTCCGCCGAAAAAACCTTCAAAACTCTCGCTTTTTTCTTGTACTTGGAAAAGGATTTGAAACGGGAAAATTGGTAAGAATGTAGTAAAATTATCCGTGTTCAACATGATGTAGTTTTTGTTTTGTTATTGCTCTTAGTTTTCACGATATTTGTAAGTTTTTAAAGTGTTTGCATTAACGGCAGACAATTTATTTACATTTAGTTGCCAACCTTGGGAATATATTAAATCAATTATACTAAACGAACGTCGCGCGAGACAAACCGACTGTCGCACGAGAAAAAAACAATTCCGCGAGTTTCTGACAGCTGTAAGAGGAATACTATACACAAGATTCATTTATTTAGGGTAAAAACCACCGATTTCTGGGCCACCTATGGCAAAACAAGCATAAAATGCCTTTATTACCCCCCGTGGTTCTTAATTACCACATAGTAATGTCCCCTAGTTCCTAGTCCCCAGGAAAGGTATTAAATATGAAAGAGTTGACAGTTTTAAGTACTTGATTTTGAAGACCAACCAGTTTTATCAATCTTATTATCTTCATACAGTATATCTGCGGTAATATTTTGTTGTTCCATCTTAAAGGTATTAATTTTCCCCTAATACGAGAGAAAAAGAACTTCGAAGCGCCGTGTGTGAATTTTCCAAAACATTGATAGGCCCAAGGAAAAGGCTATTTTGATTCAGAAATCTAAAGTAATTTCCAGGTTTGTCGGTAAGATACGACGAAAATCAATATTGACCGTTCTTTTTTGTGCCTGGTCTCAAGTATGACTCAACAGCCAGGTAGCCTTCATTAAAGAAGTGTTTGTGGGAAATTTTGAATACACTGCTTCAAACGAGTTAGAAAGTGCAAATTTGTCTATTTCGTTAGGATTAGAGATGACATAAAAGGCACTCTCAAATTGGATGCTTTCATGCTCATATCTATGAACAGACGACGGTTTCATTAGCTAAACTCTTTCCACTACACTATAGAACTTATACAACTCTTTGTTTGAGAAAAATACCATCGAATATTCCAAAAGATGGCACCATTAAACATTTCCTGTTAATTACGCTAACTGCACACTTGGAATCATTCCAAAGAAAATTAATTAATTGAACTAAGACGTACACTGTAATAGACGTCCGAGAGCATTCCCCCAGAAATTATTTGTGTGCAGGGAGCAATGTGGGAAGGTGCTAAAACGGCTGAAAATTTTAAAAATAAACATAAACCATTTTAATCAGGACACGACACGAAGACAATTGATTTGGGAGAATACACAGGCAGCAGAATACAATAAATATATGGAAGGGCGACGCTTACGAATGCAAAACAAAGGGAAATAAAGGATTTATGGACATTTCTGAGCAAGACTTACGAGAACTGTAGCAGATGAAGAGAATTATAGTAAATCACCCGTTACTGATAGGTTAGGAAGTAGCTTTATCCGCTGGCACGTATTACGAACATAAAACGACGTAAGAAGTGTAGAATCCTTAAATTATAATGATAATAATAATAATAGTTTATTCACAATTAATCACAATACAAAGAATAAATACATTATTACTCATATACGTATACAAACAAATACATGAAAAATTGTGAAAGGAGGTGGAAGAGTAACCCTTTCTAGTCATGGCCATACGTGACGGACGATTAGGGGCCCACCAGCTGGTGCAATGAAAGTATACTATACTTAACTTTTTATTCTCACTCAACGTGATGCATACTTTTTGATACCCCCGCCACCCTTGTTACAAATTTATTTGGGTTTATGGGAAGGAAGAAATCAAAATCGCAAAAAGCATTCAACTGAGACACTTAATGTCGCATTCACTGACTGATTAGAAGCAATGGACAAAATATATACAGAACATAGTACACTACATCATATACACAAACATCATACCCTCCTTAAAAATATGTCACGACCAGGAGTTTCCCCTGCAGTCCACGAATGGTTCAGGAGCTATTTGGCTGGCAGATCGCAATATGTTCGCTTAGGAACCACCAACTCACCTACAGCTCCAATGACACACGGAATACATCAAGGATCCTTTTCAACATTCACACTGACAGTTTATCTTCAATTTCAGAATCCTGCAGCCTCAAATCTTACGTGGGTGACTCGAAAGAGTATTCATTTTTTTCATTGTAGATTTTGGGCCATTCTTTAACAATCCTAGAAGAAGACCTGCACAGAGAGATCGAGTGAAGAACAGCTTACGAATACAATCCATATTAACAAGCTTATTAATAAATTGGTTACCAAGAGCATCAACATTAAAGAGGTGCTGTCCTCATGCAGAAATGCATGTACAATCAAGTTCCCTCTTACTTATGTGAGATGTTCACGAAAAGAAATCAAATTCATGATCGTGAAACACGAAATCAAAATGAACTTGACATACCAAAGTATCGGACTGCGACTGGTTATAGAACATTTAAATACAGAGGAACCAAAATTTGGGATGTATTAGACGAGCAATTAAAATTGACAGCTAATCTCAAACATTTTAAATCTAAATTAAAAGCAAGACTATTAAGAGGAATGTTTGCAGCCCACGATGTCCTGCTCTCTGATAAAGGCCCACTATTCAATAGCATTGACTACAAACGCTACTCAGAAACTCATGGTACAGCACCTAAATTATCAACCCCGTTATGGCCTCATGATAATGGACAAGCTCAACGCTTCATGAAATGTTCAAGAAAAGCCTTGCAAACAGCGAATATTCAAAATTGACCGTGGAGACTGAAGCTCAGCCGAATCTTACTACAATAGAGAACAATACCCCACAACACCCCACAACTCCGAAGTCTCTCACTCACAGAGCTATAGTTACACCGAAAAAATCGAGGAACATTACCACCAGTACTTTCTAAGAATATCGTCGTAAATCGACACAATAAAGCGCGTGAGAAGGAAAGCAGGCGGCAAGAATACAACAGGTCATATGTAAACAACCGAAGAACTGAGTTTGAAAAATAGGCTTGTAGCATCTTAGCTGGAGACTATATCTTGTTTCGACAGCATCATAAACAAAGCATCACAGAGCAAATCTTCATCAGACCATTACATTAACAATCTCCAACTCATTAATAATTCATGAGCAAATTAGCGAATGAACTCGCCCTAATTTGTCACATGATTGACGTTGGATACCCAAGGAAACACGCTAAAAATCATATACCATCACTGTTGTTAGATCAAAAACCGTTTTCATCTAATAACTGAAATGATAATTACAAATTCATTCTAATTACTCCCTCTTCGCTCATGTTCAAATGATCAAGGTCTGTAATAAATTCTACACGCCCTACACATTTTTGTCTTACAATGGACTATAGAAATTAAATTACAAAAGCAGGAAGTAGAATACTAATCTCCATTGCTCATGAAAACAAAAACAAATTACTTTCATAGGTCCCCCGTTAGCGCTTAATAAATTGAACAGCCAATGAAATGCTTTCGTTTGAGATGTTATGTAAACAACTCGTTTCTCGTGTGTCATCAGGGGAACCAAACACTCGAAAACAATAAAACACTCGCGCTTCGCGCTCGTGTTTCATACCGTTTTCTCGTGTTTGGATCCCCTGATAAAACATTCAAACTCGTTGTTTACATATAACATCTCTAACCCTTGATTAATATACGACCCTCGTTCGCTGTACTAATCCACGCACGCGATTGGTGCATTATTCTTTAAAAAGGTCTTCAAATTTTGCCCAAAGCAACGAAATAAAGACGAAATAGATCAAATTATTCATGAAGCAACTCCCAAAAAGTATAGAAATTTTTTTTTCATCATACATTCAGCTCGTGCGTTATTCGTAAACCAAACACTCACAACAGTGTCTAACCCTTAAACATTTAACATGACATTGTTTATTACGCTGTATTCTGTATATTTCCGATGTTTGGCGAGGAAGGTTTCAAATGGTTCATGAAATATTCACAAAAATGTTTTTGTTCACAAAATTTTAAAAATAAATTTACAAAACTATGAACTTTGATCTCAATTTCAAATTTGCTTATGTCCTTTAACGGCGGTAGAGCGTCGAGTTTGTTTAAGGGAATTTGCTCGTGCAATATAATCATCTGTACCACGAATCAGGCTTTTGACCACCGCTAATTTCCATTTGATCCGACTACTGTCACTATGGAATTGCACAACACTTCCGAACTTTACCTTGCGTTGTTCTATGAACTGGTTTGGTGGAATTGTCGAAGTGATGTTAGATAGTCTTATTTAAAGATTAATATAACTGTAATTTTATTCTCCATAGAGAGATGACGTGATTATCTGCTTTTTTATAATAAATTATTAGCTTTAAGGGCTATCCCGGTTAGAAATAAGAGTAAGATGATTAAATTATCAACTTATTTGGAAAAAGAAGCCATAATTTCTAAAATTTTTTCTCATCGAACTACCTTAATAGTGGACATTATCAGTGCTTGGCGCAATATAAATATGCTCCTATATGCTGACAACTAGAGTATAATCGTATAATTATTACTCGAACTTATAATAAAATATTTTAACTTATATGCTTAGCCTTGATTGTCAAAATTATGTGTAAAAATTCTTCTATCGCGTTATGTTTTGAGTAATTTTCTATACAGCTCTTTACATATTCCTGATTTTTTATCTGCTAGAGTAATGTCATTTGGCTGGTGGGACGAACAATCCTTCATGTTTATAGCAAGAAAGATTTGAAAAGTATATGCAGTTACAATGATCAATAACTTCGTTAATTTTTTTCCATTTTTTCAATTCAAGGAAATCATAGGAAAGAATCGTCAAGGAACAAAGCTATACTGTTTTATAAATGTCATACTATCATTTCATCTCTCCTCGTGATCACGTGAGCCGTTTGACGCTAACACTGAGTTTGAAAAGCTTGAGCTTGAGCAAGACACTATTGAAAAGTATTTGAAGCTAGTGCCCATCATTTATTCTATTTTTATCGATTTCCCGCTACTCTAAAACTGGTTAACTTTAATGCTGTATAGACAGATTTTTTTCTAATTTCAGTCATGCAACTCGTTGTTTCTTTGAGCTACCTTGAAATTGCAAGATTTTTTTCAGTAATAGAAATTATATTAAAATGTCAGAAATTCTAAATTTTTGTATTCATACTTGTGTAAAGACCTGGACATTCTGTCAATCTTCACAAAATGCACGATTATGTGGAAATTGAGCACTTATCTGCCCTACTACAATGCGATGAAACAAAATTGTACTTCATTGTGCTACAGATACTCTCTTAGGGGTAGTTCACATGAATCCGGATCGGACTCATTCCGTTTCTGTTGTGACCATTGGGCGTTGAAGGGTATTTGTTTACATGAATCCGGATTGACTTACAGCTCATTCATGTACATAAATACACTTAGGTAATATAGAAATTGTGAAAGTTTAGTTTAGAAAATAATAAATCAAACAATGCAACCGCACAAATGTTAAAAATATTTTGTTCCCTGAAACACACTGTAATCCGATGTCAACATATGCAAAATGTATCAAAATACTCACCAATTTCCAGGAGACTGTTGGTCTTCTGAACTAAAATGTGAACAATTGCTTTACTTTCTGTATGCTGTTGAATTTGCCAAAGAATTGTGGGAACTGAATGTAGCTTGTGGAGTAACGATTTCGTGCGACTCGACTAGGGAGCTATTAAAGAAAAAACATATATAAGAAAATGATAGACTGATTTCAACAACTGAAATATTACGGGAATATCTTTTTGGAGCGAGGAGTGGATCCCAGGTAATGGATCCAGGGGGGGGATGTTAAAAAAACACGATTGAATCTTTTTTCCGGTAACTTCTCCCGTCGACCAAAATTGCAACACCTAGCCACCGGCGTTCGTTCAGCGTTGTTTCTCATGAAGATCATGTTCTGAATACTTGTATTCTGTTAACAAATTTATTGGCGACATGAGAGGTCACAATTAGTAAATCACACTTGTTTGATCGAACGAACTTTTAAAAAACTTAGGGCAAGGAATTGTATAAGCAAAAAATTTGGGTTCTTTTATGTATATGTCGTATTGGATTAGTTCTTTTATGTATACCCCTAAAGAAAATTCCTGTCGGAAATTCCTGTCAAACACCCCTCCAGCTTAAGACAAGTTTAAACATGCTTTAGGTGAAACATGGAGCGCGGAAGATTGGTAATTGAGGGGTCGTATATTCATATATTCCGGTTCACGAACGGTAAAAACAATCAAATTTCAAAAGAAAAATCCGCGTATATAAATATGCGCCTCCTCAATTATCGATCTTCAGTGGTCTCAGTGAAAACAGGAAAACCAGACAAGAAACTTTGACAAGCCTTTTCATGAACGATAGGGTGATCTGTAATAACCAAAAAAGAGCAAACAAAGAAGTCTACTTTCTCCTCGCTGTAGAGATTGTGGAAACGAGCAGAAAGACAAAGAGTTGTGTATTTCTGTCGCTGGTCTGTATGTTTCATTTGAACAGAATTTTGTAGCGGAGACGACATTCTATTTCTGCACGGCAGAGTGTAAAACGTTTACCTCCTAGGGTCACCTTGACGCAGCCAATTTGAATAATCATCGACAGCTCGATCATACTTGAGGAAATTCAAGACCTCGGAGATTCTCCTCTAAGCTACTCAACTTTTACCCGCGACCTGCTCCGACTGGATATTCCCAAGTATTCCTGGCGTGTAATTGTTTTGTCTTTTGAGTCGTATCATGTTTCAGACACTTGTATAGACATGTAAAAATACGTTTCAACAAATTCAAACAACCGGATACCTGAATCAAATTGCACAATTGTCTTGATTTGCATAAATTTTAACTTAGTTAACTCGGTTACTGTGATTGTCAACACAAATAAGTGTTGTCTTTGTTGTCTAGTAGAGCGAATTTCATTACCGACATGGCTGATTTAACCTGTGATTCAGCGCATTTTTAAAAGCACGCGCGTGCTAAATTGCACTACCTGTAAATAAAAAATCAATTAAAAACGATTTAAATGAACGCTGTTCAAATCGCATATTGTTAGAACTGGAATGTCCAAGTACTAAACTTAATAATTCAGCTGTTGAGCAATGTTGTAGAAATCAGCTCTTGCGCAACATGGCACACATCGCTGAAAAAGGAAGTAAAGCCAAATAGTCTAGGACCTGTATATGAGTTTGTATGCACTTCATTTAGAACAGATACGATAATCCCAACTGTTTTGGGTACACCCAAACATCGATGCACCCAAAACAGTCAAGATTATCTGTCGGACATTTTGCCCCGGATTCAGGTTCGGGCAGCGTTACCATGCTAACCGCCATTGTCAGTTTACCCTAAAGCAATTGAGATTATCTGTCCTGAATGAGGTGCATACAAACTCATATACAGATCCTTGACTAAGAGAATGATTGAACTTAGTGCTAATTTTTTAGTACGTGGTTTTCCCTTGTGTAGAAATTAAGTAAACGCATTTATCGTATCAAACATTCAATGTTTGCATAAAAAAGCAATTATACCGTCTGTAATATTTTTATACTCAACTTCACAACTGTGACATTTGATCATGTAGATGTGTGTGTATGTTGCAATACCAAATTATAAAACTTTCAAATTTATTTGGGTAAAACATTAATACAGTTAAACAAACGGGCAACAGGGACTGAACGACATCGAACATTTTAAATACGCAAGCAAATTTCGAACGAAATACATGATTCTGTAATCAAACGAATGATGTAGACATAAGCGATATGTATTAACATAACAAAATGACAACTCACCAACTGGCTATTGTTGTGACCCTTCGCAGCAGAATTTCAACAAAAAGATGTACTTTCAATTCATTATCTTGTAAAGATTGGCAAAAATCCGTGGCCAAAGCGCTTATATTACCAATTGTTTGGGCTTACGAAGATTTTGAACCCTCGTGATGTTAGCTTGCCATACGATAGCTTACAATCGGCTGTGAAATGCGTAGATGGTGCGTGACTTCCGGGAGGCTCGTTGAAATTCTTCTTAGTACTTAAAGTGCGCGCCTATGAACTAAAAAATCCCTGCTCTTTTTTTTCGCAGCAGATGAAAGAATTGCCCAAAAAAACACTCTGTGCGCAATGTGAATTAATTCTGTACAATATTTTGCGAGTTACAACCTCTCAAACATAGCGAAAATGCGTGATTTTGTGGTCGGAAGATGCCAAATTAAAGGTCATTGATGACGTATGCAACTGACATGTTATACATTGTGAAATCGTATAACTATACCAAAATACTACATACACCTGATACGAATGCTTTAAAAACGAAATTAAGTGCCTGATTTACTAATATTCTACAATTTACCAATAATGTAATGATTTTGATGTTTTGTTGCAAGTGAACGAATGTCATGAGCATGTTTTTATTGGCTTGTATGTCATATAACTTGCACCTGTCATATATATCTCCAATCCTATGCTAACTAAACATAAACTTTTTATCATCAGTTGTAAAATAACTGCAAATAATTGCTAGCATCATGTGAAGCAATTTTATGTGCTTAGGAAGAATGGACGCATTTCATGTAAATGAGACATAGAAACGTTCTTCATATCTTCAGATTTATACATTTACATCAAATATGAAGGAAGTCCTTCAAACAAAAGACGTAGAACCGTACTAATTTGATTCTGGTCGGCCATCCCATCTACGTTGAAGGCCACAAAAAGGGAGCTTGCACAAATGAAACAGATCAGTAATTTTATAAAATTTTATCATAATATGCATGTACAAATATGTTAATTATTTAACAAAATGTACACAGGGTTGACAAAAAGTATACGCTTTCAATTTCAAATTAGCTGCCACCTAATATTTCCAGCTCTGTCTGGTATAAATTGCATGTAACAAACTAATGATCTGCAAAAACACAAGGTCTTGTAAACGTAGGAATTTTATAAATTGTCCAGCTAATTTCAATTTAAAATGGTCTATTGCAGATACAGGTACATGAAGATATACGAGATATTGTCTTTACAAATTAGGGTTGTCTTTGTCTTGTACCAGACCTTTGCCCCTTGCTATATCCACACTGGGAAAATCAGACCTAATGTGGGGGTAAATGTAGGATCCCATACTAGGTAACCACAGAGATATAAAACAAGCAGGCCAACGATAAGCCACAGCCCGTAGGTACCTATTCTCATTGAAATAATATCAAAGATGTTTAGTTATACTATTTTGATATTTACAAGGGACCGATCGTTAATTACGTCACAGTAGGGGGGGGGGGGGGGTGGGTGGGTGGTGGTTTTGATAGAGGGTATGCTTTTCAACATTAGTAACTTTCGGGGGGAGGTAAAGTTTTATTCTCTATTAAAAATGCAGGGGGTTAAATTTATGTAAAAAATGTGAAGAGGGGCAATGTTTTTATTTTAGGTTATTGTACAGGGGTAAAAAATTTATTTTTCCATTTTTATCGGAAACCACCGCCTCCCCTGTGACGTAATTAACGATCGGTCCCTAATAGTGATTGCATTATGTACCGCGCAAATACATATATATTCCATTTGACCTATTGAATGTACTTACTCATTTTCACTTTGGATTGCTTCTTTTTTGCCCCTTCCTTTTAAGAGCGGTCCATCATTTTTAAGAACAGCTCTATGAATCATAGGTGTGTAGTCCCAATGCTCGACAATACGCACTGCGATCTTTCTTTCGAATGTATATTTACGTCGCTACATCGTCCACACTTGCACCTGTATTATATTGCAGAAATAAGTTAGCTAGTAAGAACGACGTTGATATTTCAATAAATGGTACAATCGCGCGACTTACCATGACTATGGTGGCCGAGAGCTGCCATAAGAAAAGTTGCGAAATTTTTGGGATTTTCTCTTTTATTTTGTAATTTCTTCTTTTTATATATACTTTTCAAATAAAAAATAGATAATTAGAAGTAAAAGTAGAAGTGAAATAAAAGTGTTTGTAATAATTTTTTGAATGAAAGTGAAAACCAGACGAAATAAATAAAAAATCAATCCCAAAAAGAAATAAAAATAAGGGCATTTTCAAATGAAATTAAAACAAAATCAAATCAATTTGAAATCAATTTAAAATTAAAATCAAGTCGCTGGCCTAGAGCTGCCATAGACCAAAATGCATTGCGAAACAAATACAAACCGTGTCCTGGTTTGCTATGGCGAGACAATTTAAAAGTTGCGCCAAAATCTAAACATGGCTGCAAGGATAAGGAATGACTTCTGGAAAGAAGATAAGACATTAAAAGAAACATTGCAACGTTACGTAAAAGAGGGTCTACAACGTGAGGAAATTTTAGATTTTGTTCGGAGGGATTTTGAAGCGTATGCTTGGAGCATGCAGTGCAGTCGAGAAAGAACTGCAAGGACCCGGGAAATTACTTGGATATCGTGCGCTTCAGAAAAAAATCAGGCAAGTTTATGACCTGAATGTACCACGAGATGTTGTTTATGCCGTAATGTATGATGTAGACTCAGATGCCTTGGAGAGACGTGCTCCCCAGTTTAAAAAAAAGGAAAAGGGTCATTTTATATCGCGAGGGCCCAACTCCGTGCACTCCCTTGACGGGCATGACAAGTTAATGGGGTACCAAAATTGGACATTCCCAATCGCTATTTATGGCTGCATCGACACGTGTAGTAGAAAGGTATTGTGGGCCAAAGTGTGGGCAAGCAACAGTGATCCTAAACTCATAGGACGCTTTTACCTGGAGTACCTGTTTAAAACACGAACTATCGCAAGTAAACTGAGGCTAGATAAGAGCACAGAAACTGGTGTATTGGCTACAATGCATGCTTATTTAAGGCGGGAACATGGCGATATGGATCCAGTAGAAACAGTCATCTATGGTCCTTCAACTTCAAACCAGGTAAAAATAGTCATTGTCAGATTTTTTGTTGTTCATGGACAAGTAAAAAAAGGAGTAAGGTGCATTGGAGCACATTGCAACTCAAAGGGTTAATGCCAGCCATGTCACTTAACATACTCAGTCCTTGTATCACTTACAACGATGTTTTTACAAATCCACACAAACCCACCCTAGATTTAATCTTTAAGCAAGAGTGGACAATATTCATATTTCCACTTGGAAATATACTTCACACATCAATTTCTATTTATGTGCTTTTTTAAATTTTTAGTTTACAAGTAGTTTTAGTCAAATGTGAATCTTGGTTGATATTGCCAAATATATGCTTGCATTATATCTTGGTTAATCATTTTTAAACATCTGGTTACAGATTGAAAGATGGTGGAGGGAGTTACATGAAAGACTTGAGAAATTTTTTAAATTCCCTTTGAATAAATTAAAGGATCATGGAGAATATAATCCAGACGATGAAAACCACAGGTATTGACGTCAGTAATGTTTTTATGATTAGCCATTTGTAAATTGATTTTAAATATATAGTCGTGACACAATTTTTCACATCTAACGCTCTTACAATACGGTGGTATTAAGATACCCTTGTATACCCTAACAATGGTAGATGAGGGATCCATGATTAACATTTACCATATTTTGTCTTGTTTAAGGCATTTGCTAGCTTATCTTATGATCCCCATAGTGCAGAAAGAAATCGACACATTTGTAAATATTGTTTGGAACAGTCATAGGATCCGTGGTCAAAAAAACACCTACCTTTCCGACGAAGTGCCCAATCACATCTATGAATTTCCTGAAAAGTATCAGCTGGAACAATGTGGTATGGTAAAGTTTTAATTAACCCATTTAGCTGCATTTACCCCAGTGCAGCCTATTGCATTTTATTTTTTAAATACCAGGCAATTTTACTTACTATGAGTTAAGTCATATATTTACACATATCATTAAAACTAAAACATATTAGTGTTACAGGAGGGTGGAAATAAACATTGTATAAAGACAACTAAAAAAATTTCTTTTCCAATTTAAGCATGGAAAGTTACTGAAGAACAATTGGAGGAAGTTGCTGAGCTTTCAGATGTTCTGGCAGATAATGAAGACTATTTATCTCCAGATGTAAGGGCCAAGTGTGAGCAAATGCTGGACCCACTAGAAATCGAAGTCTCTGACATTGCTCATGCATTTCGATATCTCAAGGAAAATGTGATTTGATTTTGCATCTTGAATAAAGTAGTTAACACATGCCTGGTGGCATCACCATCATAGTACTTAACTATTCTGATTACCGGTACAAAAAAAATGATTTTGTAAAATTTAAGCAATTTGAATTATTTAAGTGCACACAATCACATGCAACCAATTTTCAGATAGCAATGAATCACTTTAATAGGATGTATTAAACTATACTGTTACATCTAAACAGTAAACAGTACTTTTACTGTTTTGAACAAAATGAACAAATGTCCTTGAAAAATTCCAAGTCATGTCAACAAACTAAAAATATAAATTATGCAAATATAAATTATGCAAGTACTATATATATATATATATATATGTATATATATATATATATATATATATATACAGGGTGTATCAAAAAAAAGTTTACAGTTGGAAAAAGTCTGCTAATGTAAAGAGCGCTAAATGTTTAAATGAACTTTAGTGATCCTAAGCAGTACAGCTTCATTTGGAACACCTAGCAATATCTTTTTTACAACACTAGTGTTTTTGACTTAAGGTGGTTGGCTATAAACAGCCACTTTTTAAAGTCTTTGTGCACAAAGACCTTTTGTCTAAAACAGGTTTTAAATAGATGGTGTTAAAATATGGAGTATCTTTTATAAGATTGCAAAGTTTTAGATATTTTGGTGCAAGTACAATCAAGCGGTGGGCACTCAAAAATCACTTTACACACTAAATTAACGCATGCGGTACTTTAATTTATGCAAAACGTTAATTATGCATAAAGTGAATTTATAATGAGACATAAAATCAATCATGTGTAATAAAATGTGCAAAAATGGCGAAAAGTCTATTTTTTAAACTGCGCGTGCTCGCATTCACACGAACCAAGTTGTATAAAACTTTGCGGGTGTGTTCAAAATATTCCATACTCTTGTCCTGCTAACTTGAAATTGCTTTTCAGTGATCCATCTTTGTGCGCAAGGCATTTTAAAGTGGCTTTTTATAATAAACCACCTTAAGTCAAAAATTTAATTTTGCAGAAAAAAAAATCTTCAGGTGCTCCGGATGGAGCTAAACTACTCAATTACAATATTTTATTAAAAGCATTGAACGCTTTCGGCATTAGCAGACTTTTTCCAACTGTAAACTTTTTTTTGATACACCCTGTATATATATATATATATATATATATATATATATATATATAATATATATATATATATATATATATATATATATATATATATATATATATATATATATATATATATATATATATATATATATATATATATATATATATATATATATATATATATATATATATATATATATATATATATAATTGTGCAAAATACCTCAAAAACTTACCACTACAGTCTGTTTCATCCAAAGGGAATCTTCAGGTGGTAGACAAATTTCGAAAATGTGCGAGCTTCTTTTATGCTCAAGGCGGAAACGTGGGCGCGTGGGTGGTTGAATAGCATGCATTCCTTTCTTTGTTTAGGTTGTTTACCTGAAATCTGCTTTTGTGTTGGCAGGCCGAAACTATTTCCGATCTTTTGTTAAGCAAGCAATTGTTTTTTTCTTTCAAAATACTGATTTTTTCCTCCAAACATAAATTACATCTTTTGGATCCTCCCGTGTAAGAAATAGACTTTTTTATTATGGACCATTTTATGGTGAAATCTGTTTTCTTTTGCTTTAAGTGCCAAACGTGTTTCGAAAGTTCCGTCTCGTTCGAATATTTTTTGTGTGTGAAAGATTTGATATGATTCCTGTATCGCTCTTTGAATGTGTTTGAGGTCATGCCAATGTAGTGCTTTGTGTCCTGTGTGTTGCCTGTCAAAATTGTTGCTTTGTGTACAATGTCCTTACTCATGCACTTGTTCTGCAATGGGCATGTGTGCTTGTTCCTACAGTTACAGTTCTCTGCGCTAATGTCTTGTGGTTGACTTTTCCTAATTATGCGTGTGTTGTGACTTGTGATAATTGACTTAACGTTGTTCATGCAGCTGTAACTGACCTTAACTGTGTTCCTATTGAAAATCTTGTGTAACATGTTGCCTATTGGAAAGTGCGTGTCTACAAGCTTGAGGAAACTGCGTGCGATGTTTGTCTTGACATTTTTGCTAAATGGAGGGTCAAACCAAATGATGTTGCGTTGCCTGTTCCTGCGTGGTTGCTGTGTTACATGTGGCATGTATTCCAGGCTTTGTTTGTGGCTAAACAAAGAAAGGAATGCATGCTATTCAACCACCCACGCGCCCACGTTTCCGCCTTGAGCATAAAAGAAGCTCGCACATTTTCGAAATTTGTCTACCACCTGAAGATTCCCTTTGGATGAAACAGACTGTAGTGGTAAGTTTTTGAGGTATTTTGCACAATTATACATTTCGCTCTGTCTATATGTCATTGAGCACTCTTTTGTATTTCGCTAACCAAAACTAGCACATTATATCCGCACCCTACATTGGTTGTGCACTCTCGTTTTCGAAATCTAATTTTCTACCTTAAAATGAGGCAATTTCGACTAGACTATTCACTGAAAAACATCCCTATACCATCAAGGGACAACTATTTGAGGAATTTGATTGAAAAAGCGGAAAGCGTACTAAAACGTATGAGATGGAAAGCTCATTTCTTTCTAAAAGGAGAAAAAAGTCAGGAAAACAGTAGGAATTTCGGCCTTTCGTCTAACAAAACACCTCCCACAGTTTTGGAACTGAAACCTTTCGATGAAGACGTTATAAAATTACTAGAAGCCATTAAATTTCGAGACACAAAAGACTATTTTCAAGACACTTTGGCAAACGACTTAAAGAAAATCAATTCATCCGACAAAATGTTTGTTTTCGCTGATAAAACTAGGAACATATATGAAACCTCGCTCGACACATACAACAAGCTCTTGCACGACAACATCACAAAAACATATAAACACGGATCTGAGGAAAACATTTCGGAAATAAACAACGAACTAAACCACATCGCAAATAAACTTTCGATTGGCAACCGGATTGAATGCATGAAAAAACGCGAAGCTTTTATTTCTCTCAAAGATCATAAGGAAAATTTTCAGACCAACCCAAAATGCCGGCTCATCAACCCAGCAAAAAGCGATTCCGGAAAAATTAGTAAATCAATTTTGGACAGATTAAACACAAAACTTCGGACAATTTTGAACGTAAACCAGTGGAGAAACACGCAAAACGTCATAGAATGGTTTGGCAGCATCGAGGAAAAAGCTAGGCATTCTTTTATTTCGTTTGACATAGTCGACTTTTACCCGTCAATTTCAGAAAATTTACTGGACCAAGCACTATCTTGGGCCTCCAATTTGGCTGATATTTCGGACGAAGACATTTCTATAATAAAACACGCTAGGAAATCACTCCTTTTCAATCACGGAAGACCGTGGATCAAAAACAACAATAGCAATTTGTTTGATGTTACCATGGGTAGCTATGACGGGGCAGAAATTTGCGAACTAGTAGGTGTTTTCATCTTAAACCATTTAGGAAAAAAGTTTGGCAAGAAAAACATCGGCTTGTACAGAGATGACGGTTTGGCGGTTATTAAAAACAGATCAGCACGTTTGGCAGACAAAACCAGGAAAGAGCTACACAAAATTTTCGAACAGTTTGGCCTAAAAATAACAGCAGAATCAAATTTACACGTGGTAAACTTTCTAGACGTAACATTCGACCTTTCTACCGGAAAATATAAACCTTATAGGAAGCCAAATGACGATCCGTTATACATACACAAGCACTCTAACCACCCACCCAGCATCTTAAGGCAACTTCCAGCATCTGTCAACAAGCGCATTTCAACGCTGTCATCTGACAAACAAGTATTTGACGATGCAGTACAAACATATCAAAACGCACTAGGACATAGCAACTTCAGCCACAAGCTGGAATACATGCCACATGTAACACAGCAACCACGCAGGAACAGGCAACGCAACATCATTTGGTTTAACCCTCCATTTAGCAAAAATGTCAAGACAAACATCGCACGCAGTTTCCTCAAGCTTGTAGACACGCACTTTCCAATAGGCAACATGTTACACAAGATTTTCAATAGGAACACAGTTAAGGTCAGTTACAGCTGCATGAACAACGTTAAGTCAATTATCGCAAGTCACAACACACGCATAATTAGGAAAAGCCAACCACAAGACATTAGCGCAGAGAACTGTAACTGTAGGAACAAGCACACATGCCCATTGCAGAACAAGTGCATGAGTAAGGACATTGTATACAAAGCAACAATTTTGACAGGCAACACACAGGACACAAAGCACTACATTGGCATGACCTCAAACACATTCAAAGAGCGATACAGGAATCATATCAAATCTTTCACACACAAAAAATATTCGAACGAGACGGAACTTTCGAAACACGTTTGGCACTTAAAGCAAAAGAAAACAGATTTCACCATAAAATGGTCCATAATAAAAAAGTCTATTTCTTACACGGGAGGATCCAAAAGATGTAATTTATGTTTGGAGGAAAAAATCAGTATTTTGAAAGAAAAAAACAATTGCTTGCTTAACAAAAGATCGGAAATAGTTTCGGCCTGCCAACACAAAAGCAGATTTCAGGTAAACAACCTAAACAAAGAAAGGAATGCATGCTATTCAACCACCCACGCGCCCACGTTTCCGCCTTGAGCATAAAAGAAGCTCGCACATTTTCGAAATTTGTCTACCACCTGAAGATTCCCTTTGGATGAAACAGACTGTAGTGGTAAGTTTTTGAGGTATTTTGCACAATTATACATTTCGCTCTGTCTATATGTCATTGAGCACTCTTTTGTATTTCGCTAACCAAAACTAGCACATTATATATATATATATATATATATATATATATATATATATATATATATATATATATATATATATATATATATATATATATATATATATATATATATATATATATATAATATAAAATATATAATGCAAACAACTTACATCATTTGGTTATAACAAACTGTCCTTGACTGGTGCTTATGTATCTGACTAAAGTGAACTCAAGTTTAAGAGCTTGCTGTAAAAGTTACATTTGTGGTTTTGAATAAAATTATTCATTGCCACAGTTGATAAATTGCCAGTGCAAAACATAACCTTCTCACCCAACACAATATCTTTGGAGCAGATTTTTGGATCAAACAGGTTACAACCACAACCTTGAATATCAAGGATCATCACTTCTTTCTCTGATCTTTCAAAAGAATAGTGAACAAGGCATTCAGCCTTCTGAGTTATTTCACTACCCTTTTCATAGATTTCGCCATCATTATTGATATACTTATCAAAAGTACCTTCTATAAACTCCTCTACTGTCACATACTCTT
This sequence comes from Muricea muricata, assembly GCA_963855995.1. Taxonomy (NCBI): domain Eukaryota; kingdom Metazoa; phylum Cnidaria; class Anthozoa; order Malacalcyonacea; family Plexauridae; genus Muricea; species Muricea muricata. Next base: position 12,486,738 of record OY979716.1, read on the forward strand.
CTTCCCCAATCTTCCCCAAGAAAATCTTCTTGTAACGCAGAGTTTCCCCAAGAAAGGATGAGTTGTCATCTTTCATCAACTCTTCATTCATCTTAGCAGTAAGATTACGAGCAAGGTAGTGCATCTGCACCACTTTTTTCGTATGTTCTTCCAAAGTTTGGTTGGTTTCTGTGATGTCTTTAATTGCCTTTGGTAAATACCTTTTAACTACCCACTTGGTGTTTTTGAAGTCTTTGTGATCACTTGTTGCATGGAAAGCTTGTCGGAATCCTCCTACTCCAAAAGGTTCCGGCCCAATCGTGAAATCAACCGCTGTTTGCAATTTGGACCACACCATATCTGCTAAACTGAAGTGGTATATTAGCACTGAAGTTGTGTTTTTGTTTATTACCTTGCCAAGTTTAAGTATGTCGACAACAGAGAGACTTCTCGGCACAAATTTGCTAGGACTTGGATCAGATTGCTTCGTTGGTGAAGATGTAGAAGGGGCTGACGACGGACTGTCAGTTTTCAGGACTTTTCTCCTTTTGGGTAAGGTGTCGGGTTCCACGATCTCGACATCAGCCTTTTCAACAAATCTCACATGTATCACTTTAAAGCTTGGAAGTTGCTTGATGGAAAAGCAAGACGGCCCTTGTTCTCCTGCTAGTACATCACACAACGTACTTTCCTTATCAATGCCATAGTGCTTTATACAGGCGTCTCGGACGTTTTCGATTGTAAGTTCCCCATACTCTTCAAAGGGCACGAATACCCTGGCTCCCACACGGGTGTATTTTTGTGCCTTTCCAGCAACTTCTGCACTTAATCTTTGCACTACAATTGTTTCACATTCGGTTTTGACTGAGCCTTGTTCTTTCTTTCCTTTTTTAAGACGTTTATTCTTCATTTTCTCCTGAAATTTTTTCCAATCTGACATTTTGAACCATTGATTTGAACCACTGATTTGAACAGGGGATATATTACAGGAAAGTGTTCTGAACACTGATCTCTATAATGCACTGTATTATACAGAGCGGTATACACATAGAGATATTCATAGAGATTATATACAGTGATTATATAGTCTCGCAATGCATTTTGGTCTATGGCAGCTCTAGGCCAGCGACTTGATTTTAATTTAAAATTGATTTCAAATTGATTTGTTTTAATTTCATTTGAAAATGCCCTTATTTTTATTTCTTTTTGGAACTGATTTTTTATTTATTTCGTCTGGTTTTCACTTTCATTCAAAAAATTATTACAAACACTTTTATTTCACTTCTACTTTTACTTCTAATTATCTATTTTTTATTTGAAAAGTATATATAAAAAAGAAGAAATTACAAAATAAAAGAGAAAATTCCAAAAAATTTCGCAACTTTTCTTATGGCAGCTTTCGGCCACCATACATGACTCAATCAGAATTTCCTTCTCGTACCGCTCACCGCTGCGCAAGTGTCTGTGATGAAATGCCATCCTCCTCGTCTTTTTCGGTCTGTTCAAATTCATCACCACTGCTAGCAAGGGGTTCGCTGGTATATTGTTCAACAAAGGAAGACTGTTCTAGTTTCGATAGAGCTATCTAAATCTTTCGAGGAAGAACTTGAAGCTGAAGCGCATTCACGTTCCCATGATGTTGCCATGTTTTATTATGGTTTATAATGCATTTGCGTGTCGACATGCCATTTGGATATGTCATCGCCGCATTAAACTCGTACCAAGTTTTCAAGAAAAAATGACCAAAAAGTTCGAACTTTAGGCCATTATATCTCGACCATTATTTTACGGATTTTCGTCAAACTGCGTTTTATCTTAATCCTTGCTACCCAGCTACCATTTAAGCCCAAAAAATTGAATATGATTTTTTGAGTTCATAGACACTTTAAGTCAGCTCAGATATAATGGTTATACGTTCGAAGCGGGTTTTAACTAAGTTTCAAGTAGAGCATAGCTGTTTAACCATCAACGGGGTAAAACCTCAACTTTGTCCAAATTCGGCGCTACTGTGTCGTTTTGTATCGGTTGTCAACAATTCGACCTTGTTATAATTCCATCCAAGCCATTTTAATTGCACTTTTGACAAATTCCACCCTTCGTTAAGGATATCAAACTAAAATTATTAATAAAAGATACAAAATGCAGCATTAAACCACCCTGTAAAATATTGGGGGGGGGGAATAATGTCTTCACGACGTTAGAAGAAGACTGCGTGTGACGTCTTACTTTAACCTTAGCCTCATTTAAACTAAAGCTATGAATGTTATTTAACGAAAACTGCTTATTTAACTTTATCTAACTACTCATAAAACTACTTTATTTAACTAATTTTGCCCCCTCAGTTGCGCATAAATATGCATTAAAAATTCAGCACTAGTAACCAATAATCATCCAATAATTGTAATTTATCCACACCAAGAAAAACCGCTAGGAAATTAGCAAAGATTTAGACATTTCTGGAGAAAGCCAAATATTTTATACAATTGTAAACGCAGAAGCTTTTGAGGATTTTCGTGGGACCCCAGGTATTCATAGTGACGTCATCTCCAGAGAATTTTCAATGTACAGTAATTCTAGGTGACAAGATATTGAGAAACGTCTTTAGGTTTTTAGCTAATATCAATGAAGATTTCATCACCATTGTACAATAATATAATTTTTTGTTAATTTATAGCTGCAATTACTTCCATTCCATTAATTCTCGTCGATGGTCGCATATTTCGGATTTGACATTTGTTTGAATCCTTCAGGAGAATTCACCCTCTCAATGTATTGGTCTTTGGTTAGGTTATTATGGGAAAGGCACATTGTCAAGTTGGTAATAGGTTTAGGGCTGGAATGATCGGTCATCTTGAAACAGCAGCACGGCAGAAAAATGTTCATAATGATTAACGTTGATCATCTTGAAACAGCAGCACGGCAGAAAAATGTTCATAATGATTAACGTTGATCATCTTGAAACAGCAGCAAGGCAGAAAAATGTTCATAATGATTAACGTTGATCATCTTGAAACAGCAGGAAGGCAGAAAAAGGAAAATGTTCGTAATGATCATAAGGGGCCACAGGGAGTCCCACATAATAATGCTACAACTTATAGCAAGTACAAATTTGTGTTCACTGTAGAGGAAAAATCTGAAAACACCAATCGATTTAGCATAAACTTTTGTGTAAACACACTTAGTTTCCCTTTCTCAATTTAAAACCGTGCCACGATATTGACCGCACTATATGGCAGATCGCAGGTGCACTATTATAAACTATAGTCAAACAAGACGCCTGCTAAGGCGTTCACTCCGCCTGTCGAAACGAAAATGGGCACAAGGCCAGGCAGGGTTGTAACTAGAGAGCTCATTGGGGGTGGGGTATATTCACTTATTTCTGTTCTTCCCAACTAATTCCTTTTTAAATCAATTATTGTTAGGGTAACTTCCAAGGCATTTTATCAGTACGACATTGCTAGCACATGTAATAACTAAGATAACCAAAAATCAATGTCTGAGTGACTTGCCAGGCACTTTTTCCAGAGTCCTAGTAGGATTGCATTTTTTAGAATTTAATTTAAATTAAAGACTTTCATAGTACATATATTAAACAAGATTCTTTTGTCATGATACCACCAACATATGGCTGTTTTATTTTTGGGTAGTTGCAAGTAAAGAAAATTTTACTAAAAGTGTAGTCAATACATCAATATATTAACCTGATAGCATCATTTATATCTATTCTGTAGCACACTGCCTGAAGTCTCCACGATATAATTTCTTGGGAACTTTCGACTAACATATGTATTTCTGGAATTGGAATGTAAAATGTCTCTTACCTTTTATAATTATATGAGATCCCACAAGCAAATAAATCATTTTGCACGAAATATTATCTCAACATAGGTAGAAATAGAAAACCAAGGAAAGAAATCACAACGTGTTTAGAATTAGGAAGACATTTCCTAGACTCACTCCTTAATAGTGGAATGATGGAGTCTATCAGAATTTGCCGTTTTAAAGCATTTCTGGAGCAATTTTTTTATAAAGAACCTTCCTGTCCCTTTTTGTTAACTATTACATGTTAAACATTGTGTTTTGTATATAGATATTTCAGTTTTCAGTAGAATTTGTGTTTGATTCTTATGTAGAAAATTCTAAAGTTTTAAGCACAAAATTCTGATTCTTTTATAATATATTTATTTAAAAAAAAGCTGCCGTGGAAAAGCTTCACAGCTTTCAATAGAACTGACTTCGCTAAAATTACTATCCCGTTCGCAATGCATTGTGTATATCTAGGGTGATGTAACTCTTTCGAACCGTTATGAATAAAATATATGGGAGAGAGTCGTAAGTTTTTGTATCATCTAGGCTCGGTTTTAAAATAAGGAAGGTAAACTTAGTGTGGTTATACAGAAGTTTATGCTGAATCGATTGGTGTTTTCAGATTTTTCATATACTGTGTAAATAAATTTATATGATGCAGACGGCGCAGTTCACTATAGTTTATATAAACATATAGTGCGATCTACCATATAGTGCGGTCAACATCTTGGACCGGTTTTAAAATGTGGAAGGGAAATTATAAGTGTGGTTATACAGAGGTTTATGCTGGATCGATTGTCATTTTTTCAGTGTTTTCATCTGCCGTGCACACAAATTTGTGCTTACTGTAGTGACGTAAACTTTGCATGCCAGACACTAAGTATCGAACGTGATGTACAATTAAAAAGAAATTTTCATTTATTGTCGTTAGAGTTTTCTCCTTCTATGTGATATAGGAAGCTACTTGTGGATATTAGTATATAGTAATTTAGAACAACGGGTGATAATAGAGGCATTTTGTGCTTGTTTTTGCTATATTGTAAGCTGGCTTCATTGTCAGCTGATCGCAAGCTATCGTATTGCAAGCGAACTTCACGAGGGTAGATTCTAATACATATCGAAACGTTGTGTTATTAGCCAGGTTACCAATGTGACCAAAGATGTATGCTCATTAAGGGCTTTAGATGAACAGCTTTTTGTAAAATGTATGAGAAATATTTGTGGGATGCGAACTGAAAATTTCTAAAACGAGCAATGAAAATTTGTAAAATAACTATTTATTTGATAATCTGTTTTGTTGTACGTACAGTGAAATTCACTGAGCGAGACACGTTGTGGCAAATATAAACAATACCGTAGTGCTATGGAGCGACTGCTGCACGGCTAATCATAAGACTATTAAAATGAAATAAGCTAAACCCCTTCACGCAAGTGAAATGTATGTAGTGACTGCAACCATAGGTTCAATTATTTTGATGATCATTTCATGACGTATACAGGGATGTGTTGTCGTAGTTATGATGAACAAAGATCGATAATTATGAAAATCAAACTATCCAAGACGTTGTGTGCACACTTTGCAACTGGCAGCGTAACCGTATTTTACTTAAAATCACACGAAAAATATTTACGTTCTTCTTCTGTGAACACAGAACTTTCCTTCAAATACATTTTCAGCCTACGAACAGAGACGATGCTAGTGTTTTCTGTTGTGTTGTGTTGTGTTGTGTTTTTCCTTTTATGTTTGCGCTATTATATAACGCAAATAAACGCGCTATTATATATATTATATTATATAACGCAATTGATAATTCTTTCGAGTGATTGATAGAGTATTAGTCATCAACTCTATATCAGTATATGTTGTTTTAAAAATATTTAGTCTGCGTTTTTACAAATTTTGAGTTTGCATTTTACGCGTCTAGTCCAGTCAGCGGATTACTAGTCCAGTCCAGTAAGGTGATATTTCATGAGAATTCTACGAAATATTTAGTCGTACTGAGGGTTAACATGAGATGCGCGTTGTGTGTTGCAACGAGCCAAACTTCAAATAGTGGTGGACACAAGAAAGGTCCATCGGAGAGTAGGGGAAGAGTAACATCAGTTTGAGCATGTTAATCCTCAGTTCAGATTTGGTAGATTCACATCAAACATTACCTTACAGGTAAGGCTCGTTTAACTAAATCGCAGTGACGTACTTCCGGGATAACATGAGGTTTTAGAGTATTTCAAGCCGCAATTGATACATAAAAAAAACAACAAAAAATACAACCGGAATTGAGATGCAAGAAGAGTTTTGAATTTACTACACGCATTACTGGAGTACAGCGCTGGGAAATAGATCGTCTGGTTTAATAGGTAAATTTGTCATAATACATGCGAAATATAGCTACAATCCGATGCACCACCGACATGTTTTAGAATGATATTCGTTGAAATGGAAGCTCTTGCTTCACTGGCCATCGCAACTCAAGCTTCTGTCAGCTTGGAACTTAATTGGTTTTGCTTTGCAATGCCACTAAGAGACAACACTGCCTTAATCTACCGTCTTAGCGTACTTGTTGTGACGCCACTAAATAACGTACAATATTCGTCATGTTTTATGTCATCAGGGTTCAGTTTTTTGGATCGAAGATCGGTATAAAAAAAAAACCATTGGACATTGATGACGTACCACATGACGATTACTCGGGATATTGCGAATTTTCCGGGGGTTGTTGACCATTCACAATCAAGAACAAAGTTTGAATATATCATAATCTCCTGGGCTGGAGTTAGTAAGTTAGTAAAAGTGTTACGCGTTAGCAATTGTCGTATGATTGTAAAGATCATGTGTTGCGAGTCGGGTGTCGCAAAGATCGTCATGGTTTGCAACCATTTCTGCGTTTATAGGCCAAGAAAGCAATATATAGGCTATCTCTAGGCCCACCAAATTTCACCACTACATATACCTGTGAAAAGCCCATTTTTGTGCATCGACAAGCAGGACGCCATGCACTTTAAGACTTTCCGCCATATATCTGAGATTAGATCTAGTAAATGAAACGTTTCTTTAAACCACCATTTTAGCTTCATCCAGTCAAGATTGTGACGATAGGAGTACGATAAAGTTTTTGACCAACTTCCAAGAATGATGGTGGTGCAAAATAATATTTGTGAAATATTTGATGTTATATTGACGTAGTTTGAAAAAACTATACCTAACAGTAACGCAATAAATCGTCAATTATCCTATTTTGATACTTTTTATAGGCTGTAGCTTTGCATATAATTGTGGGAGAGCCACACCAACAAAAAAATCAGGAAAATCAGTGGTCGTCAAGGCTGTGGTCATAAAAGAATTGATCGAGTCTTGTACAATATGTGGGGCATATACCCTTACCATATAATCCCCAAGCCAGCGGCGGCAGCAGTTTCTTCGACACTTTTCCATCACTTTCTTTATTATGTGAAATTCATAAATGTACTTCTCAGTTTGTTTAATTCACATTTAGTTTGTTTAAAGATCCTTGCTTATATAAGCAAACTTTTTATTGATCGCCTTTCAAAGATAGTTAAAAATCACAGCATTCCTTGCTTCTCCAGATATTCAACTTTATTCGATATCCAAATTACACAACTTATGACATCACAGTGGATAATAACTTTTCAAAAATTTTTAGTAGTTGGCCAGGAGATCGATATATTCAGCACAACATTGGAGACACCGAACGATTAGTCGTAGTTTACATACGTAGAGACGAGTTTTATCTGATCAAAGATGCTCATTATGCACCGTGATGTTGTAAGTTGTGTAATTTATATAACGAATAAAGTTGAATATCTCGAGAAGAAAAAAAGCTAGAGAAATTAACCCTTCCAAGGTTAGTGACGCCATTTTGCAGGGGAGGGGACTGCTGGGGCGAGCTAATTTCCCCATATAATTTTAAAATGAGTGAATTAAAGTATTCTGTGAAATTTATTTGGTTTTATAATGAAATTTACTAAAATCGTTTTGTTTTATGGAGGATCTATTTGCTGTTGTCAAACATCAGAAGGAGACTTCAATGAATTGGATGAGGTATAATGTCCTCATACGGCTTGTTTCCTCTGCGTTATTTACAACAAAAGCGCGTATCAACCTATACGGTTTAATTAGTCGTAGTTTACATACGCAGAGACGAGTTTTATCTGATCAAAGATGCTCATTATGCACCGTGATGTTGTAAGTTGTGTAATTTATATAACGAATAAAGTTGAATATCTCGAGAAGAAAAAGAGCTAGAGAAATTAACCCTTCCAAGGTTAGTGACGCCATTTTGCAGGGGAGGGGACTGCTGGGGCGAGCTAATTTCCCCATATAATTTTAAAATGAGTGAATTAAAGTATTCTGTGAAATTTATTTGGTTTTATAATGAAATTTACTAAAATCGTTTTGTTTTATGGAGGATCTATTTGCTGTTGTCAAACATCAGAAGGAGACTTCAATGAATTGGATGAGGTATAATGTCCTCATACGGCTTGTTTCCTCTGCGTTATTTACAACAAAAGCGCGTATCAACCTATACGGTTTAACAACGCAGTATTTTGTAAGAGCAACACAGGAAGGAAGACGAAAGTCAAAAAGTGCTGCAATTAAAGCACAAACAAATTCCAGGTTCGAGTTTAAAAACCGCAACATCAAATATCACTTGTTATTTGTAATGTTACCCTAGAAATCTACTACACACGTAAAAATCTCACAACTTGTAACAAGTCTGCAGACAATCCGTCAACAAGATGTGTTCGCACTGCTTGTACCAAGTTTGTCAACAAGTTTTTCGAAACTTGTTGACAACTTGTAACAAGCTTGACGAAAATATCAGACTTGTTACAAGGTTGTTCTAACAACTCTGATACAATCCTGTTGAAGCAAGTTTGTTACAAGATTGACAACACAATGCTGTAACAATATTGTTATATCATGCTGTATCTGTCTTGTTGGAACAATCTTTTAACAGGTCTGATAGTCCCATCAAGCTTGTTACAATTTGTCAACAGCTTGTTCCAAACTTGTTCCAACAAATTCGGAACAAGCAGTGCGAATACATCTTGTCAACAACTTGTGAACAGACTTGTTACAACTTGTTTGCAGGTCTGCAGCAACTTGTGCGTTTTTACGTGTGTACGCAGGCTGTTTGGACTTTGGAGTGTTTTCATGCTTGTAAAGAGCAATTCTCTTGTAGAAGCTATATGTAATAATATTCTCTACAAGTAACCTTTTTTTAAAGATAATATTGCGATTTGCGTTATACGGAATGGCTACAAACCAGCCGGAAGAAACTCTAAAACACGACGATTTTCTCGACGATTTTATCGTCATTAAAGGACTTTCTGGCTTTACGAAGTCTGAAGCAAAGTGGAACAAAAACAGAACTTATTGCGCGTGGATTTGGAGTTTACGAACTAAATGTTCCAAAAAAGTTTTCTCAGCACCGTGTTTTGGCATATTTGATATGCAGTTTCATACATGCACCTCATATTTATTGCATATGCCTTCATCCGGCGGCACTTTTGTTTAACTTTCACTGCAAACCTATGTGTGTTGTTGTAAAATACTGTATTGTTTAACCATATAGGTTTAACATGCGCTTTTGTTGTAAATAACGCAAAGAAAACAAGTCGTAAAAGGTGTCGTTGTAAACGAGGTGTGAGGACATTGTACCTTATTAAATTCGTTCAAATGCCCATCTGATGTTTGACAAGAGCCAATAGACCATCCATAAAACAAAAACTTTGACTATTTTATTAGAAAACCAACCAAATTTGCACACAATATTTTAGTTCCCTCATTATAAAATTATATGGCGAAAATAGCTGACCGCGCGCTCACCCAATTAGTTTTGCACCCCCTGCAAAATAGCGTCGCTGACCTTGGAAGGGTCTATAGAGAGTCGGGGCTAACTTACACACCCTTTTTGTATGGAAAGGGTTCAGTCAATACTCCATCCACAATCGGCCTTGCATGTACATCAGAATACAATTTCTTGATAACACGGACAAACTTTGGTTTAACAAGAACAAGTCTCTGTTGACCGAGTCGAAGGCTTTGGTGAAATCAACGAAAGCAATAATGTGCATATTTTTGCCCTGCTCTCGAGTTTTCTCCATAAGCTGTCTGAGCATAAAGATGCCGTCAATTGTACCTCTACTCGCACGATTGCCAGGTTGTGACTGTGGATAGACTTTTTCAGCAATACGTTTGAGTCTTTCTAATAAAATGTCAGCGAAGACTTTACCAAAAACACTGCGACGGTAATTTCCCATTGATTACGGTCTCCTTTCTTGAAAAGAATGAAAATGTTTGATCGGTTACCCATTTTCCAGCGTAACGTTCAACTTTTTCAGCTTGTTTCTGGTACCAACGATTTTTCAGCGATCTAATTCGTTCACGCAAGTCTCTTGTTTGCCAACAATTGACGTATTTCTTCGTCATTGTCGTCAAACCCAATCATCAGATACTTTCTTCTACTTCTCGAAAGTGTGCTTCGCTGCATCCTGCAAAAACGTCTTGAATTCGTCCCATTCGTATTTGCACCCGGGGAGCTTCTCGTTGAGGAACTGCCCTAATCTTTCCTTCCATTCAGTAGATATTAGACAGCCTAGTTTTGTGAGAGTTTCAAACATTTCTTTTTAGCTAGTATTCGAAAACTGCACTTGCAGATGAGAAGCCTGTGGTCAGTAAGGCAGTCAGCTTTAGTGTTGACTTTGTTCACGGTAATATATATGTTGTTTGGCAGTTTTATTGGCAAGCGCATCGTCAATTTGATGCCAATGTTTTGAGCGCAATTCTACTGCCATGTAGTCTTGAGGCTGTTTTTCGGTTGAAACATAATTCCCATAACAGTGAACTGGTATCTTGAACGGAATTCGAGCAGCATAAGACTGTTACCAACGTTCGTGTTACCAACTCCATATTTTCCTAACACAGGAGGCCACAACAAACAATCTTTTCCGATGCGAGCATTGAGGTCAACACGAATAATGATGCTGTCGCTCTTTACATCGTCTACACATTGTCCAAGATTTTCGTAAAACCTTTCCTTTTCCTCCTGCGTTCTTTGCATCGTGGGGGCGTAGTGTGAAAGTAGATTGTTGCTAACTGCGAAACCCACCCCTGCTTGTGTCTTGTCACTGCCGCTCCAGAAAATTGTAGGACTCCTTTCGATAGTGTTGCCTGTAATTCCTGGTCGACGAACTTCACTTAATGCACAAATGTCAATGCCAGCCTTTTCAAGTTCTCTGTAAATTATTGCTGTTGCACGTTCAGTCGTAAGTCATCACTATCGTTCGTCGTCCTGACATTCCACGCGCCAAGAAGAGTTTAAACGATTTGATACACGGATTTCGCTTCTTCTTCGCTACAGCCATGAGTTGTGGCGCATCGGTTGCCCCGGATGCGGTAATATGATCTGTCGAATTCGTATCTACTTCCATTCATTAATGTGAGGCAGCACCTGAGATGTCGACACTAAACGGTACACAATAGTGTCCCGTGGCAGAAAATAATGTTGTTCAGTCGTACAGCATACCTGAGACGACTGCGTAAATTTCCTGTTGCGTGATGCCCGAAATTAAGCCGAATTGACCTGCATAACTGCCAGGAACCAGAACTGCTGACTAGTTGACAAGCAGGACTGCAAAACGCCCAAACTGGTACCGAGTTGATAACCAGAACCGCCAATGTCGTAACCCTGACAAGGGAGGCAAAGGTGTACTAGCACTTGCCCATGGTGGCCCACTAAAGCTAGTGGAGGGAAGGAGTTACTTTACTTTTCCATTCTGGAACGCAACCCAGGTCAGGCTCCAGGTTGCGCTTAATTAGTTGCAAACGGTTTACTACCTTAAAATAGTTTAACAATGTTGACTGTTGTAGTATGTGTACTTTTTTGAAACACTCGAAATAAATCTGGTATTTCCTCACCCCCATGTATTATTCTCTATTTGTTATGTGGTCGTGAGTGTTTTGACGTGAACAACAACACTGTGTCTGCGTCTTAAAAAATATTGCTTCTTCTCGCGGAATCGTCACGATTTTGTTTTTCGCTTTCTATTATTTTTAATTGTCAGCAATATGGTCCATCTGTAATAAACAGAACATTACAGGGCGGTTTGAGTATATGGATTTTATCTTTATCTGCAAACAAATTAATTCATATCTTTGCACCGCCCTGATGATTCAGTTCATGTAGTTCCATATCGAATAATTGCTTTAACTCCTTGTTTTTTTCTAGTTATTCGCCCCATACGTGTTGTATTCGCAAGGCTATTGCATGTATGCAGACATACAGTATATATAGCTGATTGCCTCTTTACCTGATAGCATGCTTGACGTCTTTTTTAACTTTTATATTTAATTTTTTTTTCATTTGGTAGATAACTGAAGTCGGTACGATGAATATATTCGTCTATCTGGAAAATGAAAACGGAGGTGGGTTGTATTATAAGAATGTACAGTAAGCTTTAAGCGACCTGTAAAGTACACGTCTTTTAAACATTTTGAAAATTTAGTGACCTTCAGAATACAACCACAGCATTATATACACCTCCGACAGATTTGGTTCAAATTTAGTCACTTCTAATTTTCGTTTTCCTTGTTCAATGCTTTCATATTTAACCATGAAGATTTGCTGTAACTAGATTCCTTGATATTCTATGATCCAGTCTTCCTGATTGTTGACAGTACTTTGTGTACAGAAATTGCAAGTCCAAGAAGATATGATTGTAGTTTTTGTTTCAAAATAAAAATTGTTTGAGAATAAGAAAACAAGTTTATTAATATCATTACTATTTTTTCTCTCTGTAGAAGAAGAACTGATTACACCTCCTTTGGATGGTCTTATATTACCTGGAATCACAAGGATGTCAATGCTTGATCTAGCTCGACAATGGGTAGGCCCTATGTTAGTGATTTTTAGTAATTTCGTTGTTTTTGTTAAGAGAATGTCACCAGAAGCGTTTAAGATTAAGTGTGTTCAAAATGTTTTGCGGTTTAGGTCTTTCATTGCCCGGCCAGACTAGGCGTTGTTCTAGCTTGCAACCTAGGTGGTTCGGGATAATCACCTTCCGTTGATAGAGCTTTGAACCCTAAGAAGTGTATTTCTAGTTTGTAAGGTCTGTATTGTGTTTTTCGCCATTTTGTTTCAGATTGTCACAAGTGTCATCCAGCTATTGTACCTTTACAAAATAATAGATAAGTGTAGAATATTTGCAGCGTATTTTATCCTATTTTGTTTGCTCCAATCATTAGCCAGAATTCCCGTCATTACAAAACTTGCGACTATCGCAGTCCAACTTGGTCGCCTTCGTATTTATTTAGATGCAGAATTTAATAGTACCTCTCATTGTAAAATAGTCCCAATCAAACAATTCAAAACTTTAGTCCGACTTGAAAAAGAAAAAAGAAAGTCACCTATAGCATATGTGCGATCTCAAAAATAGCTAGCGTTTACATGTCTACACATAGGGAGCTATTTGAGACACTTTGCCAGTGTAACAATACCCCAGGTGGAAATATTTTTACACTTTTAAGGTGTAATCACAAATTTAGACTTAATTGGTTTTCGCTGGACACTTCGCCCGTGTAAACGTACACCTAGAAGGGTGCTTTTACACTTTAAAAGTGTATTTCCTCAGTTTACACCGGAAATGGGTAAACTTACACTATTTTCCTGTTGTCCCAACACTTCAAAATTTAGAGTGTACTTTTTTAGCAACAACAGCACTCTAGTAAATAATAATATAGATCTTATGCATAAATCGTGATCCGGACCGTGTATCCTAGGAAACAGGAATTTATGCATTGTTATTGGTAACTGTTTGTGACGAGTGAACAATAACAATGTGTAAATTTCCGTTTCCTAGGATAGGATACACAGCCCGAACCACAATTTATGCATAAGTCTATAATATTGAAATTTTGTGATTTATCAAAAACAAAAAATATGTTCGCCTTTTTGTACTTTCTGGTTTGTTTTAACCATACCGGGACCAAAAATTCCACTGAAAGTCCTATAGTAATTTGGTGGCGACCGAAGAAATACGTGCATGAGATATTTACTCATAGAATCAAAAACATTAAAATTTTCAGTCAGGATTATTCTTGTTGAACTGGTTTTAGAATGAATTTAAAATTTCCGAAAGACGCTACACCATGAATGAATTGATTAAGGGACTGAAGGAAAACAGGGTTAGTATCACAGGCTGTCATCAATGATCTGGGATACGCGGTATTTATCAACTCGATAAACCTTGACCGGACGACGATGTAGTATTAAACAAAATAAAGTAAGCTTATGATAAGTTGAAGTTGTTCAGTCAATCACAATGAAGCAGATTAATAATCTATTCAAATAAATGTAGTTTGATGACATTGCATGTTGTATTTATGTTAATTTTTAAACAATTTGTGGAAATACCATTTTATTAAAATAAAAAATGAATGGTAAAATCAAATCGTTTTTTAAATTAATCTCATGTTCAAATGCGTTTCGTTTACACCGTCGATATATAACCTAAACTTTTGTGAACCCAGGTCAAAGAAGTATTTGGTGCTGGAACAGCTTGCGTGATTTGTCCTGTTAAAGACATTCTATATAACAATGAGGTATTTCAAGAGTACATTATAGTAGATTTGAACTGCAACCAACGTTTGAAATAAGTAGCATATGTTGAGTCGCAGCTTTTGCGGCATATCTTGCTTGTTTTTTAAGATATTTGTACTCAAATATGTGAGCTGCCCGCCATTTTGGATAAATTATTTTGATCATTACTGTCTTGACGATACAAGTGACATAAGACTTAAAAAATTGCTGGTAATAGAGTAAGTAACAAACAATAGTTAGAAGAGAGTTTTTAATTTGTTCTGATAACTTCTTGTCACTATTTAAATTTTGCGGGTCCACTTGTGACGTAGCATGCATATCTTTGAAAATCCAAGATGGCGGAGAGGTCATGCATTTCAGCCGAAATGTCTCAAGAATCAAGCAAGATATAAATAAGGTGTAAAAAACTTTCTTAGTTATTTAAAAAGCTCTTTTAAATGAGCCAAGAATATTTTGTAGCTATTACACTTTAAACACACAACTTAGGTATAAGGACGTAACACTTTTAAATGAAACAATTAAACGTTGTGCATGGGCGCACATTGTAGTTTCGTAAAAGTGGACTTGAGATCACGGTTGCCAGTATTCTCGAACAAATAAGACAAACGATTATAACGACCCGTAAAATTAGCGTGTTGGCTCGTCACTAGCCGCAACTTAAAATAGGGATGGATTTTTTTATATTTGAAACAACCTTACCTTTATCAACAATGAGAAACTTGTGTGTTTTTCTCTGCCCAGAAAGATATCGATACTCTTTTGCCAAAAACGCGTATTGAATACCTGTTATTTAACCTATACTTGAAAGTTGCTATATAATGTTTTGCTTACTTTACTTATTCAAGGTTCTTCATATTCCAACAATGGAAAATGGGCCAAGAATAGCTAAGAAATTTCATGAAGAAATCACTGGAATACAGGTTAGGGACTTCTGAATTTTAAAGTAATAATTCATTAAATAACATCAGACCCGGTCTGTTTCTGCAGATATCTCTCTGTAATCTGTATATAGACTGGGTGAGCGAGGTTATAATAATAAAAAAGTGTATTACCTTCTGGTAAAAGAAAACAAAATTTACCAACTAATCATTATTTTCGGCAGTAATTCCACTAAAAACCAATTAATTAACAAAATTAATTATAGTACAGCAAATTACTGGACTCATTTAAACGCTTTTATTGCGTCACAACCGCTACCCTGCAACAACTTATTCAAATTTGCTCCATATGTATAAAGTGACCATTAGTGACCATTTTTACCAAAATTTTTGTTTTGTAGTATGGAAGAATTCCAAGTTCTTACCTTACCTTACCATTCGTAGTTCCCACCTAACAACAAATATAATATTCCACTAATATTGGTATACTAAAGGACACTACTAAGTACACTAAAGGCGATATCTTGGTATACCATGTAAAATGCACGGGACATGTACGAAAATACTCACAAAAAGTTGTATAATAATATCTTTTAAATGAAATGCTTCACAAAAAAATCTTCAGACGCTTGCTTGCTAGTGTTCTTTACCACCCAATCCGAACGTTGTTACCCAATAAGATTATTACACGATTATTCTGTTATTGTTAGGGTTTGGCTTGGGTGGATCAGGTTTCAATTTGCAGGCATGAAATTTCAATCCCATGACAATTCCAATAAGTATTGGAATTGTGAAACGCTCTCATCGATAATCTTGTTGGATTGCGTTCGGATCGGCTGACCTACATCTCTATCCGCGACTACTAATCAATTACAGCATTTGCATGTCGTTTAACAAAAATTGAAGCACATTAGAATGACTGGTTGTTCAGTAACACCGAATGAAGGACAATAGCGCTAATTGAACACCATTTGTCATAGTAAATAGGTTCTATAACAACATCTTATAATATATTCCATAAAGGGAAAATCAATGAAACGAAACAATGAACAATTGCATGAACTTATTAACCAATAACATTTTCGCAACAACCATTGCTATAGATGAAAAAATATTAGTGATTATTAATAAGTTCATGCAATTGTTCTTTGTCTCGTTCCACTGATTTTCACTTTATGAATATAGAATAAGGTGTTGTTATAGAACCTACTTACTATCACAAATGATATTCAAATAACGCTATTGTTTTTCTTTCGGTGTTATTGACCTACCAGTCATTCTAATGTGCTTCTATTTTGTAAATGGCATTCAAAAACTTCTCAATAATTCATGACTAATTATCCAATACCCAGTGCTAAATAAGTCACGTGCACGCCTCTTTATACCTGCTAGAGAACACTTCATTATGCAATAATACAAAAGATGATTGTCATGCAAATTATTTAAAAAATTTTATATAAAGATTTTTGTATAAAGATTTTTGTATAAAGATTTTCATATAAAGATTTTTATATAAAGATTTTTATATAATGATTTGGCTTTGTTATGCAAATGTTTTTGAAGCCATTTAGAACACTCGCATGATGTGTTTTATTTGGTACAAAAACTTTATAACCTAATAAAACACTCCTGCTCGTGTTTTAATTAGTACTTCAAATGCTTTAAGTAGCTCGTAATACTACGTCGTTGTACTAATACAGTGTATATCTGGTCAAGGTACATCATGTCATATCAAATGATTTTAATAATTCTGGTTTGAAATAACGGCCGGTCGACGGACAATGTTCGGCTAGAATACGCAGTACATGTAGTACGGTCAATGTCTTGCCTGACTTGTCTTTTCCTTACCTTTTTGTCTCACCTTGCACTTAACTTGGTAAAGAAAAGAAGTATTGAAATCATCGAAAGAAAACAAGCTGCAGTAATTGAATGTGTGTAAAACATATTCCTCGATCCAGTTTGTTTGGTCCAGTTTACTTTCATGCCATTTTGTATGAAGGAGTTCAATCTTCATTCTAATTACATTTAATTTTGTTAGAAATGTAGCAACATTTAAATGTTATGCATTAACAGTTTCTTTGTTGGGTTGAGTATTTGACTGGCCAGAAATGCGGTATGTCTGACCCCGGCAAAATTGAGTGGCCACCATTCAACCATTATTTCGCGCCCAACTATCATAACAGTAGTGGCTTTGCACGAAAACAGCTGCTCAGTTTTAAATACTTATCCACGTTGCCGAAAAATAAATACATTTTCCGTGTGGTTACGTAATTTTTCTAAAGTCAGCATTTTTATGGTCCTTCTCTAGAGCAATGGTATGTCACAACTAGTCGATTTTACCTGACTTTTCAATGTAATATTCCGAACTTCGCTGCGAAGTTTGGAAGTTGCTGCAAAGTTCAAAAATTCATCTCAAAATTAACGTTGAAGCAGGTTTGTAAACCAAACTTTTAATTGGCTTCTTTGAGTTCAGGAGGGGGGGGCAATCACAGCCTTTGTTTAGAAACTGACTTTCGAATTTGAGATGAGATTTGTAACGAAGAGCCTCCAAAACAATATATAGAAATCTTATTTCGTGAGATATTTTTATCAGAATTATTAAGTTGTCCGCCATCTTGCATATTTGACGATATGCATGAAAGGTCACAACTGAGCTCGAGGTCACGCAATTTTATTTTCTTATAAAACAATGATTAATATACGCCCATAACCGCACATACGGTAAGTGCTTTCGATTTCGACAAGGAAGGCTTTAATGAACAATATTTGATTGTTAGTAGATACTTAGGAATAAGTTTGAATGCTTCATCCCTGTTGTGACGTCACAAGATGGCGGACAGTTTGCTGATTTAGGTGAGAAAATCTCCCGAATTAAAACAGATTTCGTCATACACTTTTATATATTGTTTTTGAAATGAGACGAAATTAATTTTTTGTTGCCATTACATATCTTTAATGTGGCTATAAAGAAAATGTAAACATTTCGCTCGGATATATCAGCGTTTTCTTTTTGGTGCTCAAGTCGAGGACCATTTTCTTAGCAATTTGATCCCCGACATAAGTGCGAGAGAGGGTTTGAGTTTGGCTATGTTTGGGCTGTGCGATTACTTCGTATCACAAGCGATGTACGTGCTTTTGACCAATTTGGTACTCCTTAGTGGTGATGTTGCACTAGTGATATTTTTGATGCTGAGATCTCCTTTTCTGGTTTCTATTGTTGTTAGAGGTTGTATTGCTGTGTATATTAGAGTTACTATGTAAAGTTGTGTCCCTGGCGAATGCATTTTATTAGAAATCATACTACCTAAAACAAAGTGTATTCTGTTTAGAACATTTCATCGCCCTCGTTCGCAAGCAGACTTTAGAAACCTTTTTGTTGAAGTGTTGGATGCAATGTGTCAGGTGAATAAAGAGTTACTTATAACGGGGAAATTTAATTGTAATCTTCGATCAAAAATAGTTAAAAAGGAATCAAGTCAACTAAAGGGAATTTTTATGAACTATGATTTGAAACAACTAGTTAATCAGGCAAGAAGGATTAGTCGAGAGTGTTCAACTCTATAGGATCCGTTTGCTACTAACTGTCCACAAATTATTGTGTCGGTTAACACTGCTTCTCTTAGCCTAAGTGACGATGAGATGGTTGCAGCAGTAAGAAAAATTAATTCATACAAACTACAACAAAGAACAGTAGAATGTGTAGCAAAGGCTTTGCATGGAAACTGCTTAGTTTTAAATACTATTGCTGAAAAAAATACATGCATTTGCCCTATGGATACGTAATTTTTCTGAAGTCAGCATTTTTTTTGTCCTTGGCTAGAATAATGGTGTGCCACAACTAGTTGGTCTCAGCTAGCATTTGACTGTAATATTCCGAACTTCATTGCTAAGTTAATTCATTCTTGTAAGTTTTTATTTTTCAGGACCCTACTGAAAAACACATATTGTGACGTAAGCTTCCTGAATAAAAATTGCTTGATTGAAAAATTGCTCGATTAAGTTCGGAAGTTGTTGCGAAGTTCAAGAATTCATTTTAGAATTCACAAAATATTGTGTCGGTTAACACTGCTTCCCTTGGCCTAAGTGACCATGAGATGCTTGTAGCAGTAAGAAAAATTAATTCGTGCAAACTACTACAAAGAACTGTAGTATGTAGTGGTTATTCTCGTTATAATTTAATGGCTTTTTGTGATAACTAAGTAGTTTTAATTGGGGCAGTGTTGTTGAAACAAATGATGTAAACGATGCGTGGTTAAAATGGAAAGATATTTTCTTGACCGTGTGTGATAAACACCCTCCCCGTCGCGAAAAGTTGTTGTGAGGTATAAGATGTCCCCGGCTCACACCGGAAATAAAAGATCGCATGAACGAGATTTAGATTTAAGAAAGGCTGGAAAAAGTAAATGCAGAAGTTGATTGCATGCTAAGAGCAACCAGGTCGAATGTCAATATGCTCTATAACTTTAAATTTAAAACAGAAAGATTTAAGGACAGACCACTATTGCATGCTATAAAGTGCTATAATCATAGTCTAATGTAATGTACAGTCTATTGTCTTATTACCAATAAGTTTAGCTTGACTTTATGACCGTAATTTTAAAACATTTTAATGTTTAAACTATATTTATCTATATTGTGGTTGTTTTATTATTCCATGATGTATTTTATAGATAAATATTTTACACTGATAATTTATTATCGTATGGCAATAATTTATTATCGTATCGTTGTTAATCTCATAATTATCCAACTGTTTTTTACATACAGTATATCACGGTGTGATAACTAGTGGATTATTTTTAAATACATTATATATGGTTATTAAACTCAGCTTTAATGAGTTATTCTGATTCAGTTAGTCTCCCGCGGTTGTCAAGCAGAGCTCGCGATGTTAATCCTGTATCACACTATTTAACAATTAGATTACCAGCTCGAGATTTCTATGCGGTGACAGTTGATGAGGGCGAAGCCCGAATCAACTATCACCGCATAGAGATCGAGACCGAGTAGTTTAATTGTTTTAGTAGAGTCAATGGTCAAACATGGAATATTCAACAAAAAATTTGATTTTTAAGCAATTTTTTTAAAAGAAATCTCTATAGGAAGATGATTGTTTCGCTACTCGCTATCTATCGAGGAATAGATAGCGAGTAGAGTAACCAATCAAATTACAGCATTTGCAATAGTATACTAGTATGATTCTACTAATGACCATTATACAGAGTGTATAAAAAAGATAATCGTATTTTGGAATGCTCGAGAAGGCTTAATATTTAACATATAGAAATAATTCTTTCACAGACAGAAAGAACAGGCTTTTAGTTTTTGAATGCCACTATTGTTGCAAAATTTGAAGAAAAATGAGCAAATACGTATCAGATAAAAATTACGGCTCGAAATCACATTTTTTCACCGTTGGGAAATTTAGTGAAATAACGGTTGAAATTTAATCCCATTTGGGAATTGAAATTTACAAGTTTTAGCTTAGGTAAGTAAAATTTATGCATCTTATAAGCAACGTTAATTGTTTCTCCTGACAGGTACATTATTAATGGCATTTTCTTTTGTTCAAAGGTTAAGAAATGTGATTTCAAACGGTTACTTTTGTTCATTCGTATTTGCTCAATTTTTCACCTCCTATCACAAGAATCAATCAATCGAAACAATCAAAAGCTAAAACCCAGGTCTTTCTGACCTCGAAAGAATGATTTCTGTATATCAAATAATGAACGCGATAAAGCACTCCAAAGATCGATTACATTTTTTGGAACACCCTGTATAACCTGTACATATTATCATGCCTAACCTGTCATCCCGAACCATCTACAAATGTAAGTTGCAAATGTGTTGCTACTACGCCGACGCTTGAACATTGATTGGGGATGGGGTGCATATTGATTTATTCTGGTTCTGTCCGACTAATTTCATTTGAAATCAGTTATTATTGAGTTAATTAGTCAGACAAAGCCTGAATACAAGAATACGCACCCCCTCCCTCTTCTCCTCCTGGCAACAGTTACTTCGGTCGTTCATTTCTACTCTCCTCATGTTCTCACATGGCCGTAGCTAGAACGTTAATAGGGGGAGGGGGTGTTTATTCATATATTCATGTTCTGCCCGACTAGTTTCTTTTGAAATCAAATTCAAATTTATCAATTTGAAAAGAAACTAGTCGGGCAGAACATGAATATATGAATAAACACCCCCCCCCCCCCCCCCTATTAACGTTCTAGCTACGGCTCTGTGTTCTCGTTTTATTTGTAATATCAATAATGCCGTCGAACTAAATGATTCAGAGAATATTTGACACTTATATATAAAGAAGGTGGTAGAAAATGAAATTATTTCTATAGAATGGAGTAAAATATTAATATAAAAATTTGCTTTAAAGAGACCAGTCATTATTTATAGCAGATGGAACGGAAAAGGAAAATGTGGCGGTACACAAAATTTTAAGCGAGGGAAAAAGAACTCAAGGATTGGATAATCAGAATTTGCTTGTTACTTTGAAAGTATTATTTCCTACAAGTCTGTTAAGACTTTAAAGATTTGTTTGATTAGTCAGGTACAACTTCATTACAATTTTCGCTGCACTTTTACTACTCGGTTCTTTTTGTCTCTTAGACTTCTTTCCTTTTTTGACTTCATGATCGAGGTCATTTGTGCTACAGATTTTTTACCATAAACGCTGTCAATTTATTTCATGATTTCTCCCAATTGTTCCACTGAATCGTCGATAAAGCGTAGTTCCACATGTGCTGAATATTTGGGAAATATATTTTGGAAAATATATCTAGCATGCGCAGCATCACAGACTAGATAATACATATGTCACATATATTTGAAATGCTTACCCGAGCTGACGCATGGTTGACGCCAGTTTCCGCCATTTTTTTAGTAAGCACAACCATGCCATACAGTTTCTTTCAAGTATTTGAACTTAAACCAATGTGTACGTACAACATTTGTCAAGCTTCATCAAGAATTAACTAGGCAGTCAATAAACAACCATTTAAAAGACTATGCATGCAGAACCCCCCTGACTCGACACCCGCCCCCCCCCCTACCGCACGTCACGGAATTGTGTGAAATCAAGTCATGACTTTTTCAATTTCTCAACGTTTCCGCCTTCCCCCCTGCACAATGTTGCTATTTATACGGTGTATGTTGGAAAGTGACTTCATTTTATTCAACATTGTTCTGGGGGAAGGGGGGATGTAGCATTTAACATCATTCACTAAGTTATTTAGGCGGAAATGTGCGATTTTAACACTTTATAATGTATTTTTGTGAAATTAACAAATAGTCTCCATATATTTTTTCCAGGATTGTAGCACGTGACCAAATCCTGTTCAAATTACTCAGGGGAAATTAAACATGCATTGTGAATTCCTTTTCACAGAACAACGTAAACAAACAACCTTGCGTTCTCATGGTAGAGGACGTTTTACCTCAGCAACGTGGACGTTCGCCCCTATATAGACCCCTTGCCTTGTTTACATTTTGCATGGAGCATTTATTGGTACTGATAAAGCTATCCAGTACGTATAAATTAGTTCAACTCGAAGAAAAAAACTGTGTTCGCTTGAAGAGCGTGACTGAAGTTTTGGGTCGTAGTCGGTCAGAAATCTGAATAATACACCTTTCCGGAAAGTACGTCACTTCGGCTAGAGCCTCACTTTCGTGATTGAGATGTGGGCTTTAGCTGATGTCAGATACACGAAAACGAAGCTCTATAGCCAAATTGGATATAAATTTTGATAAAAATTCAAGATGGCGGATGCCTTTTACGCCAATTTCATCGATCTCTAAAAACTATTGGCAATTGTGTCATGGAATTAAACATATTGAACATGCAATGCAACAATTATCGGCGAGAGAGCAACAATCGTTTGACGATCTACACAGCAGTTCGACAAAAACCACACCGAACACCGTCAAAAATGCAATTTTAAAAAGGAACAGCGTTCTATTCCATAACACTTGCATTCATGCTCAGTTCAATTAAGGCATGGGAAAAATATTGATAATCGTTCTTTTACCACGTGTTAATATGCTACCCGTGCACACCCCTGTCAACAATCCTCACCAACACCACATTCTCATAAGTGATCCCAATCCTTAAAACTCCCAATTCACACCCAACTCAAAAGTTCATGATACAGGTGAAATACCAGAAGGTATGCTCTATAGTGATTCCTCATTAAGGCGCTCCTTCCATTAATAACCGGAAAGGCAAAAATAAAACGTTTCAGCGTATTAATATCTTGCCTAGAATTAACTGCAGGCACCTCTTCCGCCAAGCTTAGCCTAGCAGACGACCCATCGGGGTTCAGGACTTTTGGCAGCTGCAAATAGTACAAGTCCTTATGGCGTCTTGTGCGCACCCTTTTATCCCAACGTAATCGAACACCCAGCACGAAAACCATACAAGGTCTCGCCGTCATCCTCACCAATTTCCTGTAAATATGTCTTCAATGGAGCCTCGGCAGCAGCTGAGCTGAATGGAGTATCAGCAATACCACCCTTTGGAGTCTTAGGACGAAACAAATAACCTCGAGCCAAGTCGACCTTCATCTCGCGGGCAATTTGGACATATTGTTCAATAGCGTGAATCAGTCAAATAACAAGCTGTGGATTGCGCCTAATCCCAAATACATTCATATCTCCATCACGCAAAGTCTTACGCCACACGTGATTGAATAGGAAGCCATCGTCATTTGGGAACCCAAGGATTTCAGCAACCAGCACCTGGCCAAGGTCACTAGGGCGATAAAAAAGACGGCCTTAAAATAAGTTTGATCCCGGGCCAAAACAAAACGCTGGGACGGGGTCTTAGCCTTCTCTAATGCCCGTTGAATATGGACGGACAACTGCGTTAATCTATCAGCGAAAAACGAAATCGCCTGTCTTGGGGTTATTCGAGCTTGCAAGTTCTCCGCGGTGACCAACCGTAAGTAATCTTTGAGGGATTTATCTGCCGCCGGATTTCCCAAGCCAAGACGCTTACCCCACTTGCCATCGCGCCTACTGGCATGGAATATAGAACGTAATTTGCCATTGTACGAGTCAACAGCTTTATAAGAAAGCCTGAATGGACATCCACAAGATTGGGCACCCAGATAAGGACAACCACTTTGATGAACCTGAGTATTCTCATGCCCGTCCTTATAAACCAGAAAACGACATAAATCACGAGGCGTCATCGTGGTCAACGTGACTCGTGCAGGAAGAGCAGCAAGGAATGTTTCAAGCTTGGTTTAAAGGGCATACTTTTGTCTAGAATGACGGGTGGCTTTACCGAAATTCATTAACTGATTACGGCGTCGATCAAAGTTCTCTAGACTAACCGCCAGAACCAGGCTTTGAACACTGTGGACGCATTTCCGATTGTATCCACAACGTTGGCAAAATGGAAAATCGTTTGCATGACTACTTACCGGACATCTCACGCAAGGAACAAACAACTTTGCATTACACTATAACTGAGTTCGAAAAGGTTTAAAACATGTCCCTAAAAAACAACAGAAAAGGCCTATAGATCGCCAGCTATGCCAGGATGAGGAACCCAGCCACTTTTCGATGGTGACAACAGAGCTGAAGAATCGCCCTTCAAAGCTAACCGTTTACGTTTGACAGAGCGATCAAAAATAAGTGGCCACCAAGACTTGCGTGGATATAGATCCAGGATAACGATGGTGCACGATTAGCCAAACCTTTGAAGGAAACGCAACAATGGACAAATCAACATTAGCGGAGGGAAAACATGCGGACGGGCTAGAACACGTGTAAATTCTCGGAGAATTTGCGCAAACAAATTACCACCCAGTAACTGAGGGGAAGGAGATGTCGTGAAATGAGGCAAGGGATTGCCAAGCCGATCCCTCATTACATTACAGTAGAGTCTAATGCCATTAGATCACATGACCACCAAAGTCGCCTTCGATGATGCGCCAAATGGCGTCTGTCAGACAGTTATCCAAGAGGGACTGACGACGTGACGATATATCCACTGGATTAGCCACCGAACAGATATATGATAACTGGACGGAGGTGTTTAACGCAGAAGTGGTGAAGAAGATCTGCTGCAAAGCCCCGTTTAACGAAGCGCTCCTCCCACCCTGATTATTCCAGGCTTGAATAACAGCTTGTTTATCCACGAGAACATCGACCCGCTTATTACACAATACGTCATAACACGAACCCAGCATCTTATCAATGGCCAGGGCTTCCCTTGACGCAATATCTAACCGTTACTCGTCCACAGACCAATAATCAGATACTTGTATTGGCGACGAACCACTCAAAACTCAATATCCCCACTGATGCGTCAGTAGTCACAGTGACAGAATCATCGCGTCAGGGAAGTAGCTCGTCCCCCGTCTCCAGAAATAGCCGGCGAGATATCTCATCCCTAAGAGATCCCTGGACAGCAATGGGCTTCAGGTTTCGCAAACCACGAGAAATAGCACTATTTATTACTCGGGTAAACAACCGCGCCGCTGGAACCATAAGGAAGAAAGAAACACATTTGCCAACAATACTAATGTTAATACAATAATGACTGGCGAAAAATCCTGTATATGGTAAATATATGGCGAAATTTCCAGGCAAAAGGCAGCGTATTGCATGTAATGTACGAGCCTCCCCACTCGAAACGAAAGAAAGTGCTGCTCTCGTCGTTTAACAAAACGTGATGATAGCCCGACTTACGTCTAACGCGGTCTGATAAGTATCTTTTGCGAAATAACGGGGAACGCCGGGCAATTGGTCCAGCTTAAATGGTTGGTCCTTCATCCAAAGGTTCAGATATCGGGCGTCATAGCACAACGAGCTTTCGTCGGCTCGATCGTGAGTGGCATGACCAGAAAGGGGGGATGTACCGCACCAACTTTACCTACCACAACAATAACACCAGTCTGAAGAGGATCGAGCAAAGCGGTCTGAACAAACTCGCGAAAAGGCTTACATGTGACATTGTTCTTGAACCTGACTAAAGGAGGGCGGTCTGAGTCGTAGCGAATGCCCTTAAATGAACCTGTGAAATGTTGAAAATAAGGGAAAATAGAAACCCCAGATAGTATCCATCTAGGGACTTGATCATGCTGCTCGCAGGGATTGAGTGTGGCAATCTTCTCTTAGCAACCAAGATGATTTTGCAACTCGCCAGCAGAAAAACTATTAGGATCCCGAAAATGCAACCGGTCTATATGTCCAAGAAGTTCCTCGGCCTGCAGGACCCGGGGGATTATATGCTCCAAATGAACATTAGCTGTCATCTCTCCACTGGGAGTAACGGGAGCTTCCATGCAAGTTTACCCATTTAATATCATTTCAGATAGACGCCATCGATACCCGCACGTGCTCTATACAATGCAGGGGGTAGAATTTTAAGAAAGCCCGACAAATCAGCAGAGAGATAACAGCTCAGACAAAGTATGACCGGGAAAGTGGCCGGTTTTAAGAGCTATTATAACCCTGAGCCTGAGGGGTCCGCGAAGAACAGCGCAACACAATAACTTCGCACACATGTAACAAATGCTAGAATTCAAAATATAATTATCCAATGAACATCATTTTATTTATGACACATTGGGCATTATTTAACCCAATCTCTCTATGTAGGTATTCTTTTCAGTCAGGCTGATGAGCCTGATGCTTCACACAGGTTTCTGAGCATCCTTGGCTTGCATATCACTTTTCATCTTATAACAATTTGCCTTAAAATTTCTGGGCTTATGACAATAGGGAGGTTCAGATTTTACTTCCACTGCCGCTACCGCTGCCTTAATCAATCTTTCTGCCAATCAGATGAGCTTGGTCTACCCAACTGACCAATCAGATTGCTTAAAAATCGGGATAAGGTAGCAGTAGTGGTAGTGGAAGTCAAATCTGAACCTCTCTAATAAAAACAGCGGAGAATGGCATAAGCCATAAAACTGCTCAACCGATTCTCCATATAGGCTTTTGTTAATGATTCCACCCGACAATTATTTCAATGAGCCAAGCCGACGCGTCAAACGACGTACAACAAAACCGGGGAGGATTAACGTATAAGATAAATGCGCGACCATTGGCAATGAGTAAGTGACAAAAGCAAATTATGCGAAAAGCGTGCAATCAAGCGTTCCGCCAAAGGGTCTTGCTCTAATAAATCGTTGAGAAAATACCCAGTCGTTTTCTTTACCGACTGCGTGTCAAACAAAAATATTGTACACTTCACAGTGACTAGAAGCAAGGTTAATATGTCCAGCTACAATAGCATTAACCACACGCTCAAGACAAGCAAGGCAAGCATCTGCTTTGAAGATTAATATATCAAGAATATAACGATATAACTTCATACAATAAATCAAGGACACGTATAAGAAGGAGTAACAAGGTAGAAAGAAGGAACAGTAATGTCGTATTGCCTGAAGCTCACCATCCTGTGGGGCTGGCAAATCGTGGTTCATCACTGAGACTGGAGCAGGATCGGGCGGTACTATAACAGCTGGTTCTTGTTCTTGTTCAGGCGGATCTTTTGGAAACTGAACCTCAGCCATGTAGAAAAAATTCACATGGGGCGTACTTCCAATTAGCCGTCTGGCCGCTACCACTATTCCGCTGGACAACTGAGCGAGAATATAATGGCGATTTCATCTGGTAACTTCGTCTTCCATTCTTGACCTGCAGGTCGGCCATAATTATAATTTATAATTTATTAAGAAGACCGATTTAGCAGTCGGAGACTGAATTACACCGGTTTACAAGATTAAAAGAATTAAGATGAGAATTACAATCAATTATAAGAACTATTATAGCAATAATTACATAGATAATTATATTAAGTTTTACTAATGTTAAAAGCTTTACTACTAGCAATTATGAAACTGTTTGCGTATCTGTCAGTTCTACACCTAGGTATTGATAATATGTTATTACCACCACGGAGGGAATATTCTGTATCCCGATTAGAAGGGACAAGGGAATGTAACTTGTGTGATTCGTCGGTACGCATTCGTTTAAAAAATCTCTTACAGATCGTCTCTCTCCGTATGAACAATGACACCACGCCGGCACGAACCATTGCAATATCATAACAACAATCTGGGAAGATAATTCGTAGAGCTCTGCGCTGGATCCTTTCGATCTGATCGCTTAAATACTTGGGCAAACTGTGATGCCATACTTCGCACGCGTACTCCAAGATTGGTCGGATGCATGTATTAAACACTCGCAGTAACTTGCTAGATGGAATGGAAGATCTCTTTAATAATCGTAGAGCATACAGACGCTTCGCAGCTTTCTTACAAATGAAATTAACATGAAGAACCCACTTGAGGTCTTCCGAGATGATTAATCCGAGTAATTTAGCGTGTGACACGACAGAAATGATACAGCCATCAATGGTAAGTGGTGGAAGCACTTTGGTATCATAGGTCGAAAAACATACTCGTATTTCCTTGGTTTTAGTAGGATTCAATTTCATATTGTTTTTGGCCACCCAACTGGAGCATTCACTAATTTGTGCCTGTAAGACTGAAGTGGACGATTGGGCACCCGTAATAATTTCCCATAAAGTAGTGTCGTCTACGAATTTAACAGAATCGTCAGAGACCTTCAGGTCGTTCACCATGATTAAAAAGAGCAAGGGGCCAAGTTTAGTTCCCTGTGGGACACCACCATTGATTGGTCTCCAACAAGAATAATTCTGGCCGATTCTTGTACGCTGTCTTCTGTCAGTGAGAAAGTTGGCTATCCAATTAATAAGGACTGGATGTATGCCCATATTTATCAGTTTATGAAGTAGGATGTTAAAGTCGATCCGGTCAAATGCTTTTGAGAAATCCAACGTACAGATTCGAAGACAGGTGCCGGGTGTGTCCATAGCTTCGTACCATTTATGTAACATGTATAATAATGCCATTGTGGAACTTGATCTCTTAAGTGCACCAAATTGGAGGTTATCAATTTGACCGCTAACTGATCGCAGAAGCCAACTATAAGGGAACGACTCCAAGATCTTGCTTACAATTGGCGTAAGAGATATTGGTCTAAAATCGGAATCCATGTCCAGGGCAGGTGACGATTTTGGCACAGGAGACACATTGGCGGATTTCCACAACAATGGAATGATTCCTTCTTGAATAGAAGCATTAAAAATTGATGCCAATGGGCGAGATAGGGAGGAAGAGTTCTCACGGAGGAACCAAGGGGAAATCTCATCTGGACCTGCCGCCGAATGGGATTTTACAGATATTAGTGCTTTCTCAACTTCATCAATGGAGATAAAGAAATCTGATGGAACATCATCAACAGCAATGGGTGACCATGAGAATGGCGGAAGGGTGCTTCCTACAGCAGCAAACTTGTCGTTAAACAAGTTGGCTAGGGCGGACCCTGAGTAGGATTGACCATTGTATAAGATAGTGGAAACATTTTTTGTTGCACCAAGCCAGCTATGTTTTTGATGTTAGACCACCACTTATGCGGATTTGATCCAAAACAGTCGGCGACATTGCTGTTGTAAAATCTTGAACGGGCTCTCTTACAAAGCATATTAACTTTGTTTCTGTAGAGAAGGAACATGATATTATTTCCGCTATTCCAAGCTTCTTGACGTTTGGAGATTAGTCTTTTGATCTCAGATGTTATCCAGGGCTTATCGCTACTATCCGATTTTATACGTTTCATTGGAAGGTACTGGTCTACGATACCATTAACAATGGATGAAAAGTAATGAAACTTATCATTGCAAGAGTCCATTCTATACAGGGGGGACCAGTTTATTCTCGACAAAGCCTCGAAGACTAACTTTCGATTAGAAGGACGCGCGTCTCTGACCATTCGGGTACTCCGGGAGTTCATACATTGCTTCAGCGGTTTTATCAACACTGAGTTATGGTCGGAGAAACCTACAGGTGGGAGAATCTCTGGAACATTATAAAATTTGGACGCATTTGTAAATATTTTGTCTAAGATGTTGGATCCTCTTGTTGCCTGTTTAACAACCTGTTTAAGGGAAAACGAATTACATAGTTGACTGTGTCTAAATTGGTTGAAATCGCCTGCAATGATGATAGCTGACGCAGGATAGGATGTCAATGTACTGTCGAGGGATTCAATAAGGTGTGTTAACAAGGCTCTATCGTCACTTTTCGGTGGGTGGTAAATTGCAGCTAAAATGATAGAATTAAATCCACGTGGTAATCGACTAGGCTTTATTAGGAGCCATAACGATTCAACTTCGGGGTGTGAAAGTTCCTTAAGATGAACCACTGGGATACGATCGTTTACATAGACGCAAACACCTCCGCCTCTTCTACCATCTTGACGGTCGCGCCTGAATGTGGAGAAGCCATTAAGGTTTATAGCTGAATTGTTGACATTAGGAGAAAGCCAGGTTTCCGTAATGACCACAATATCCACAGAAAGTGAAAAAACGGTTCCAGACAGCTCATCAATTTTATTGACTAATGACCTCGAGTTGGATAGGAACAAGGAGGGTAAGAAGGTATACGAGGCATTGCTGCTTAATTTAATTTTCCGGAGGTTACAACGATTACTGGGTATGCCAGAATTATAACTGCGGATAGTTCGGTGATCGCGTGCAGTAATCCGAACGGGGATCGTAGTAGAAGGTACCATGTGGGAGTCTATAGGGATTTTAAGAGGGCATGGGGGGATATTTGGGTCCCTCGGAATGTAAGGGATGATATAATTTTCCGATGGATTATTTAAGTGTTCTCTGGTTTTGCTAGTTTCTATAACCTCATGTTTGAGGGATTCTGTTGGGTGATTAGGCTCGGTCAGATCAGCTTCACATGTGGGTGGTGAAGCACAAAAGAATATTTTATTAGTTCTATTGTGGGCACCAACCAACGTGGGCGAGAAGCATTGTCAGGTGTGTCCCAAGAGATTGGTTGCAAGTCAAGAATAGCCTCCTCATAACAGTATTAACATGTGTGATGCGTATCCAACTATTCATAATTATTGTTACGCTTAATTTCACATTTGCATATAATTACGAGAATTATGAATAGAGCGGCAGAAGTTTAGGCTTTGTACTTCCACTATCTATGAACTCCATAGATTCTAGATAAAAAATCCTTTTTTTTAATTTCCTTAATGTCTCGCCAAAGTAAATTACATTTCCTTCCTGTCTCACCAAAAATTGTTTGTTTTGATGGTTTAGGGGCATATTCAGAACTTTTTCGACGTTAGTTAAAAAATAACATATAATTTATAATTTTTTTGAAGTTTTACATGCTAAACAACAATATAAGTTTTGTTTTCTGGAAACACCACGTGGTGTTTCCACAAGACGAAACTTATAACATCTAATTCGATGGAATTTTATATATATACATACATGCAATTTCATTTGAACAGGCTAGCCCCAACAGCACCAGTACGCTGATTTCCATGGAGGGCGTGTATAAAAATACATATAAGAGAGATAACTAATTAAAGAATTGTTATGACTTCACTTTGATCTTATTATTTTTTAAACGAGGTCAATGTTGTTTTAAAGGAGGTCAATTTAGGTCGTCAAATATAGGTTGAATCGTTCAGCACATACGTCACAGGTTTCCCCAGCTGGACACGTTGTAGTTTCGCCCAAAAGCCGAGACATGTTGTGAAAGGGAGGGACATGGTGATTGCATGTCTAATTCATTGATGAATTTCGAAAGAAGATGTCCTTTTAACATTTTAGCTCTCTTTAAGTATTCGTTCATTGAATTGTTTTTGTTCCAAGCGTAGTCGGTAATATTTATGTAATTACCTACGGGAATAAGTAAAATTGGTGAATTGGTAAGCGATTCCACTGTCCACCTGGTGGATATTCCGCATCTTCATCTGTGATGTTCACCATGACGACTTTTGTCTGCACTTTCTTTTTCTTCAGTAGTCTGACATTTGCCGTTTACAATCGACAAATGCTTCTTGGACATCGGATATTTCTTGTAATAGTGCATTAATTTTGTCGTTTATGTCCTTCCAATTTTTTGCGCCAATTGTGTGACAAATATTGTAAAGTCCAGCCATTTGTGCCATATCTTTGACGTTTCCTGCATCCAGACCCTGACAAAACTTTGTTTCAGATCTTGGACGACGGTTATTTTAAATGCATTCCCCTTCATACTTCGCGTACAGATCTGGGTCTTGTTATCTCTGAGCCTGACATGACTGGTTGGGTTTTTTCTTTGAAAAGATTGGACAACTACGACGACTTTTTCACTTCACACGAAGCCATTCTGTAAGAAGATCGCGTAACGTTGTCTGGGTAGTGTAGGAAGTTGACAACGAATAATGCAACATCTTTAAAGGGTATCCTGAATTGTGCAACGCGGCATGTATTGGGTGGTGTTGCTCCAGTTCCTATAAATTTCGCATGTCTTCGTGCTTCAGTTATTTGATAATCGATACAAGGAAATGCCTTCTTCAATTCTTTGTTGGTGAAATGATTCGATATTGTGCTAAGCAGTCTAATTCTTCCATGAGAGCCGCAATTTTCCTTGTTGTAGGGCTGGGTCAAGTCATCAATTATTGCATTCCATTTTTGTGATTGCTTGTTTTCTTGCTGCACGTCTCTTAAGGGTGTCTTTTTCATAACGTCATCGAGTAATTGTCTTCGATCGCCCTGTGAAATATCATTGCATTTTTCAATCGTTTCGCTCATTAGATCCTTGCTGACGCTCTCATTTTTCTCTCAACTGCGATACTGGCGTTGTTATATAACTCCCACGTGGCCTCCCACGTGTGAGTTATCGTCGATGGTTGAGGAGACGTAGTAGCCACAAGATCTACTGGATGTACTTCCGTATCTCCTTTGTCACTCCCTTCTCGCTCTGTTTGAAAGCTTTCTTGTTCCATTGGACTCTTATCGTTTTCTAGGATGTTAAAACTTTTCAACATAGGACACTTTCTTTCCCCATTTAGAGCATCGACTGGAGGAAAGCATATTTTTTCAAATTTCATCGGCTTGTTGAGCAGTTTGGAGCAGCACACTTTTGCCTGTAATTCCTTGCAGTTTTGGATA
Organism: Muricea muricata; assembly: GCA_963855995.1. Lineage (NCBI taxonomy): Eukaryota > Metazoa > Cnidaria > Anthozoa > Malacalcyonacea > Plexauridae > Muricea > Muricea muricata. Next base: position 12,520,049 of record OY979716.1, read on the forward strand.
TCCAGCACTGATAACAAGCAATATATTTTTTTTGCCTCCTTTAAATTTTGTTATTTTATCCTGCGTTGTTTGTAGTTACTCGCACTAACGTTTCGAGACTTGCATTGGTTTTCAGTGGAGGGCGCTGTATTACCAAAAATAGCAAGTATTTTTGAATGTCTTGTTGTTTTTAGCTTCTCGCTCATTCATAATTTCTTTTGCTCAGCTAAAAAACAAAATTATTTTCCCAGTACTAAATTATATATTCTTACAGGTTACTGTATGTGCAAGAAGAAAAATGACAGAAATCTGCCGGAAACACCATGAACTTGTCTTGGTTGTGCTTGGATTTCTGTCATTCAATATTGGGATTGAGTGAACGGAACGAGATGTCCCCTCGGAATTTTCAGCATTTTTAGGATACCTGAAGCTTTCCAAAAGTAGCATTTTTGTAAAGTTCTATGGCAGGGTAACTTCTTCATGCCAATGTTAACACCTATAACGCCATCTTGGATTAGGTAAAAATTCATAAAACCCAACTTTGAGGTCAGTGTGCGTGTCTCGTGAACAAAGAAAAGAACAAGGAATTTTCCATGTGATGGGTCATCGATCATCTTTTTCTCAATTGGATCGTTTTCACAACATTTTATTTCGTTCTACAGTACCTATCTTGTAGCAATTTCGAGGTTGAAAAAAAGAAAGCGAATTGTTGGACAAATGATATTAATCTGAAACTGAAAACAAGCGAAGGTAAGCTAGCTTTTTTAGACATTTCTAACAAGCTGTCAGGAATCGTTTTTTCAAGTTATCTTTAATATTTTATAATCGTTTTTTTTTTGTTCAAAATGCTTGTGTGTTTCTTATGAAACTGGTTTCAACATTGAAGAATATAATCAAAAGTTCATTATCGTAGGTTATAAGAACTACTCATTGTTTTAACACAATAAAAACTCAGTAAAACGTTATTTTTGGCTGAGCAAACTGCTTACAACGGCCATTGACATATTTGAAATGCTTTACAGATAAAATTGTTAACAAATTGTTCGACTGTATTTATCAATCGTAGACTTAAAATTCACCTCTTATTATTGTAGCTAATACAAGTCTGATATGATTGTACGAATACATACCAAGCTGGTCACGTATATTTCGCAGGGATGTGCCATTTGTCTCCATTCCATCCGAGAGTGCTTCAATATCTGCTGGTGTACATACGTTCACATAATCTGGAAAATGATAATGGGGCGCCGGAAAGGTATCTGTCAATTGTGTATACTTGAGCGGCTGCAATTGCTACGCCAAGAACTTTTGCTATGGATTCAAAATCTTGACTTTTCAAAAAAAGCTTGAAGGCCTTGATCTTTTTCGGCGATGGTTTGTTTGGTCCGTATAAATTCTTATAACCTTGGCACTACACGAGTAAACACAGGTATTTGAAATTACGAAAGAATCTTCATAAATCATAACGTGCTGAGTGAAACGGAGCTCGAAACGGAAAATTTAGATGTAATATGGATATAGATAAATAGCTACAAATTACCTCGGTCGAGGAAAATATTTGACATTGCGCTTTACTCTTTCGGTAGCTTCAACAGTTGTGCAGGACCTTATTGTACGAAAATAAAATATGTATTAGATTTTTGTAACTGTTTTGTCTGCTATTGTGATTTAACAGAAATACTGTATTTAAAGTAGTGCTGTGTTTTAACGTAGTTCTGTAATTGAGACAAAAATAGCTGCTTTTAAATTATTCAAATTGCAAAATATACAAATTGAAATTACGTGTAAGTATGCATTGTTACAGTTTTTACAGCTCTTAATCTTCTTACCTTTAAAATTAATTACTGATGTATTCTAAAAAGAAATTCCGTGTCAGTGCTTTTTCGTCGAGGGAAAGTTGCCTAGTTACTAAGTTTTGAGCGTTTTTGGGCGAAAATTACGCGAGTTTGTAATAAATCTCTTCTTAATTGTAATATCCGATCAAAAATAGTTTCAAAGGAATCAAGGCAAATAAAGGGAATTTTTATGAACTATAATCTGAAACAACCAGTTGATCAGGCAACAAGCTAAGGATTATTCTATTTTCTATAGTTTCATAATTAGACGGTTCGGCCCCTCGTGGTTGTTAAGCAGAGCTCGCGACGTTAAATCCCATATCACACTATTTACCATTATACAGAGTGTATAAAGAAAAATAATCGTAATGTAGAATGCTCCAGGGCGGTAAATATTTGACATATAAAAATAATTCTTTCATAGTTGGAAAGACCAGGCTTTTAGTTTTTGAATGCCACCATTATTGTAAAATTTGAAGAAAAAGTGAGCAAATACGAATCACATAAAAATTACAAGTCGAAATCACATTTTTACACCGTTGGGAATTTAGTGAAAAACGGTCATAATTTAATTCCATTTGGGAACTAAAATTTACAAATTTTAGCTTATGTAAGTAAAATTAATGCCTCTTATAAAAGCCACGTTGACTGATAAATGATTGATGGCATTTTCTTTATCTAAAGGTGGAAATATGTCATTTCGACCGGTTATTTTTGAATATTCGTATTTGCGCAATTTTTCACCACATTTAAAAAAAAATCAAACACGAAGTTTGGCATTTGGGACAGTATCTAATGTGTGGTAGCGTTGTGCGCCCCCTCCCGTAAATAATGAACGGAGCTTTGAAGAGTCTCTTGTCGTCAGAGATGTACACAGATGCTACTATAATGAAACAAAAATCCCGTCTGAAACGGACATATTTATTTGAAAATCAAATGATTTATTGACTAACAATACTGCGTGGATAACATTATAGTATTACATTTCGCAAATATATTTTTTGTTGTAACGTTCAGTTTCATTTACTAAAGTGTTCATTCATTAATTTGCGTTGATTCATTCATTACTAATTATCCATCCTTAATTTAAAATACAAACTGACATAAATTTAGTTTTCTCATTTTGAAGCAATCTAAATTCTAGGCAACATTTCCATAGAAAAGACTGTTTCAGACTTGGCCATTATTAACCATAGTAAGTATTTAAGCAGTTGGTTTAATCATTGTTTTAAAATGGACATTAGCTTTGAAGGGCTATGCAAGCTAGAAATAAGAATAGGATCAAGAAATTGTCAAAGTGTTTCAAAAGAGGCCATAATTTCTGAAACTTTTTTTTCCTACCGAACCACCTTGACCGTGCACCTTATTAGTGCTAGACAGTTTGAATATGCTCATATGCTAAGAACAAGAGTATAATCGCATTATCATTAGTACTCAACCTACATAATATTACTTTAAGTTCATGCTACCTGTATTATCAGTATTATTTCTACAAATGACTTCTATCTTGTTATGTTACCTACACACACACATTCCCGGTTTTATCTGATTAAAAAGATAGCGCACATCTGTATATCAAAAAGTGAAGCCAAAAATCTCAGCAATATCCCCTCATAACAATAGGCGGTGGCCATATTGGTCGTTCCACTCATGAAAAAAATGCTACAGAAAACACTACACTTTTCTGAGTTTTTGTATTCACACTCTAAAAACAGGTGTGTTTAATAACAAACAATGGTGTGTTTTAGTACACACCAAGGTGTGCACAATAGCACGCAAAGGTGTGTAATTTTAACACACCTTTTTACTTATAATCAGAAAACACACCATGGTGTGTTGGAAAACACACCAAGGTGTGCTGGAAAACACATCAATATGTGTAAGAAAACGCACCAAGATGTGTACAAAAACACACCCTATTTTTACACACCTTTTATTACACACCTTTGAAAAATACAAGCTGTGTTAGGAAACACACCTTTTTGATGAAAACACACCATGGTGTGTTTTGGAACACACCATGCACAAATTTGAGAAACACAGCTAGGTGTGTTAGAAAGCACACCTTGTTTTTGGTATGTTACGAAGCAAAAGTATGAAGAATTTCATATGGTAAATATAAATGATATATAATTTTTCATCATCATATTAACATGGTGTTAACTTCAGTTTATCCGTCCTAACATGGCGACTCAGAATATCGAGCTTAGTCTTAGATATTCAAATCTGGATGTGTTAAAAATATTAGCCAAAATATGATTAAATCTCTCACAACACATAAAATCTATGCCGCCCGGTTGTCCAGGAGCAGTTAGATAAGAATGTTATGTATTTATATTTTCCTTACACGATAAAAATGTATTTCATTTTTCGTTCCGCGGGCAAGTAGATTTTTATCCAGTTGTTTCTAGAGATCAGTGGTAGTACTACGGGCGCAAAGCTCTCCGGGAGTCTTCACACTTGGACTCCATATTTTTGCACGTTATGTTATAAATGGTGATGTTTATAGCAAAAGAAACAGTATTTTAGCCAATATTGCCAAAGAAATAACTCCCAATACATTACAAAGGAAGGTTTAAAAGTCAGGTAAGCACATTGTTTTGATTTTTGTATGGATAAAGCAAATTTAACGTGTAATATTTACTTCCTTCCCTCGTTTATAATTTTAATAGAATCGTGTTGCATTTAAAATTTGAATTTCGCGCGATAGTATTTGGAAATAAATAGATTTAAATTCATTTACTTTATTTTCCTTGATGCATAGCATTTAGCTCAATTCTGTTAACCCTTTTTTTTTGGACTGGCAAGGTTTTAATAGTGTCCCTTGCCTTGATTGCCTGATGGGGTCATGTTATGATGTGGTCATAAAGGCTTGAAGCCAGACTCAATGGCTGACTGATCATCTAAGCAGGGAATTTAATGGCCTTTAACCACTTTCTACATTGTTGAGTTTTTAACATTTATTTAGTTACAAAAATATAAGTACTTAAAACTTTCATAGTTCAAAAAATTTCATTAGTGTTCATTGCTCAAACTGTTTCATTGTAAGATTTGTTATGCTGCATTAATATTCTCCTGTAAAAACGTTTTTGGCTATCCAGTTGAAATTACATTAATAGTCATGTAAAAGTCTACTCAGGGTTTATAGTTTTGAATGGCAGTAAAATATTTTGGTTGCAATGATGACTTGGCTTTAATGTGGCCAACTATTGGAATGCTTCTCAACAAAATATTAGAATTACATCCTTAACCTTATATCATCACCTATTATTACAAGCATAAATGCTTGTAAGCACTGTGATGTGTAAAGTCAAAGATACTAATTGGCCTACTGCCAACATCCTATTACCGGTACTGAAGAATCCTTAACACTGAACATGTTTGACACCGTACTGCTTAGATTTGTGTCGTTCGAATAAAGACTTCCTGCCCCTCTAATCAAACTTGCTGTATAACTGGGAGGAAAGAAATAGTGTTTAATTCATGATAATGATAAAATATTGTGTGACATTGAAATGTTGGTAGAGGAAATTAAATCAGTTTTAGGGGGGAAAGTGCAAATGTCTAAAATTACATATCAATTTGCCCTAATTTACCATGAATTAGCCTCACTGCTCTTTCAGAGGCAGAGCATAAATGTACTAGGAAGAGTGCTGATACTTCTTTAATGCATTGTTTTTTTGTCAAATCAAATAATAGAATATTTTGCATAGAAGGGTGACATATGATAACCTCATGTACGGTATTATTGCATTGAATGCCTAAGTTATACCTTGTTATGTAAGATATAATACTTATCGTAATATATGACTTATCTTATTATAGACCTACAAAATTTGGATTGCGTGCATATAACTGCCTGGAAACAGCTTTGGGTAAACTTGCATGTGAAGTCAAAGCAAATGATGCAAGGCTTGGTTTAAAAGAGTTGAATCAAGTGCTGCAAGGCTTCAACAATTAGATGCAAGATATTTTGATTGATGATTCAGCCCTGGAAAATATGGGATTCCAGACCAGTAAATCCAGTAAGCAGTTTAACAGCATTCGAACATGTTATTTGAATATGTGTGACAATGAAAATTTTGAACTCTGCACTAATTAGTAATTATGTAGTAGTGATTACCTATTGATCTATGTTATAAACATACTAACTGTACCCAAGACCATTGAATGGTTGATATACATGTCTGTGACACAACCAGAAACTAATTGGTTGAATTATTCATAAATTTGTTGGTTAAAACAGCCAAAAACAACTATTTAGAGCAACAACAACAAAAAAATTTACTTTGTGGACCATTTATTCCTTGGCTGTTTTAACCAATTACTTTTTTGTTAAAAAATAAACTTGAACTCAGATGCATCTAACTGTATGAAAGCTGGCCTTGTCAGTACTCTGATAGATATGATCTCAGTATTATATGTCTTTGCCAAGTCCTACCCTCACAGTATGATTGTGGTGCTGTTTATTTTTTATGAAATTGTTTTGAACTGCAGTGAGAATGCTTGTTGAGGTTGATGACTGAGTGATAATTATATATTTCCTAACTGTATGTGCTGTGTATATTCTGTAACTTGTGCTATTAGTCTGATACAATAGAAATTAAAAGTGTCATTTATGAATTTACCAGTTAAAGGATAATACATTCTCAACAAGTTCATGTATCTGTACTTATATAACTATATATAGTGTGTTTTCTTCAGGTAAAACTGAATCATGTGCTTTTCAAAAGGTGTGTAAAAAAGCATGTCTATTGGTGTGTTATATTACACACCTTCTGTGAAGGTGTGATATAAAGCACTTTCTAGGTGTGTAACAAAACCCACTATGGTGTGTTTGAAAACGCGCCATGATGTGCGAGAAAACACACCGAGGTGTGTTAGAAAACGCACCAAGGTGTGCTAGAAAACACACCTTTATACAAAACCCACCTTAAGGTGTGTTAAAATTTGGACAGGCAGAAAACACACCTTAAGGTGCGTTTGGTAACACACCTAAAGGTGTGTTTAACACATCTTAACGTGTGTTAAACACACCTTAAGGTGTGTTGTAAAACCCAACTTAGGGTGTGTTAAACACACCTTAAGGCGTGTTTTAAAACCCACCTTAAGGTGTGTTAAAATTTGGACAAAAAGGTGTGTTAAATTAACACACCTTTTTTTAGAGTGCAATACTTTTTAGCTGCGTAAAAGAGGATTTACTGTCACAACTTTGTCCATTCTCGCAATACAAAATACAGAAACTATCATGCTCCATGTCAACTCCGTAGGAACGACCAGCGCCTGCGATCTGGCTTCAATTTTCGCCTGCCCGCAGTGTATTATGCACCACCTAGTGCATATGAGATATCTATGGGGACAAACAATTCTGCCTGTTCATATCAAGATAGAAATGAAACGTACATGCAGTTACCATGAGCAATAATTTCATTTTTTTCAATTTGTGGAGATCATGAAAAGAATCGTCAGAAAACCAGGTTAAACTGTTTTATAAATGTCGTAATATCATTTCATCTCGCCTCCTTATCCTGAGCCGTTTGTTCAAACTTGACGCTAACTTTGAGCTTGAATTGAAACCCTTGATTTAATTTGAGGATATCTGCATGTATAATCAGTGATTTCAATAAATCAGAGAACGAGAAAATTCTAATCAGTGGTATAGTCACCCTCTCTGAAGTTTGTCATATCTGAATCTCTCCTTCAGCCTTGGTTCACACTTGTCATATAAGAATCAGGCATGAGCTCTTCTGGCTGGTGTGATTCAGAGAATTCTGACTACCAGCGTGTACTGTTGTGCAAGTAATCTAATATTTGTAACAAAGTTCAGTTTGTTAAACACATATCCATATATGTTAAAGAGAAAAACCAAATTCTTACGGTAAGTGTGAACCAGGCGTTAGAAATTGATAGTTTTAACAGTCAATGAACAAGTAGAATAGTTCCCTGACAGGAATAAATCACTGGGCCTGGCTTGCTACTCCATACTGTCTGTAGCTGTCCAGAACACTTTAATTAACAAAATTGTGAAATTCTGGCTCAGTCTGTAGTGAAGCTAATTGGAATTAACCTGAATATCAGGAAGAAAATGTTCGTCTCCCTCACCGCTGTCACAAAATACGATATTTGCAGGGATTTAAATTTTGAGAAAAGGAGTTTCTACCGGTGTGCCCGAAACATGAAGGGTTATATAGATAAGCGTTGACTTTGCCTGACACATTTTTCAAGATTTATTCGCGCTAACGACCTGCTTTCACGCCAACGCACAGATATTTAAATTTTCAAAAGCATTTTAAAATATTTTACTCGGAAATTTTATTCAAATACGCGATTATCTTAACACCTTAAATGTTTATTTGAGATCAATTCATTTTAGGATTTATACCTAAGGTCTTAAGGCCGGTTTCCACTTCAATCGTACCGTAGCGAAACGTAGCGTATTTCATTGTGTTCATATCATTTGTTCTGCTTGAGTGTTCACAAAACAATGAAATACGCTACGTTTCGCTACGATACGATTGAAGTGGAAACCGGCCTTTAGAGCGAGTCCTTTTCAGTACTAGCTTCGCAGAATACTTTAAAAAGAGGCGGTAAATGTATCTATGCGCTCTTTTTAAAATATAATATTTGCCTTAACGGACTTTTGTTATCAAAATTATTGAATCAGAGTTTTTTATGTCAATGATCGAATCAGAAGTTTCTCGGGTAGAGAAAACGGCCAAATGATTTTCAGCCAGAGAGGAAATGAGTTACCGCCTCTAAGACTTGTTCAGATGTACGCTTATCATATTAAACTGAAAATCTAAGTTGAATTTGAGAAGGAGTACAGATAATATTTCAGGTGTTGTTAAATAGCAGCTTCACGAAACACACATTATTCAAACATATGCACAATTGTCCTCTCAATGAAATAATTTCATCTCACCTAAGGATGCGAGATTGGGCTATGGTAGCTTTTTCAACATATGAAAATTAATACGAATGAGATTTATCTTGTCTACTTGAAGTCAATTATTGTTTCGTAGCACAAAGCTCGAGATAATGGCGTCAGCTAATCCTCCGCTAAACAAGGTAAATGATTTTCGATGTTGTGAATTTTTAAAAATTTTACATTTCTTGAACCAATGAAGAGAAGCATTCTTTGCGATGGAATGTAGAAGGACGGCCTAACTCCAGGAAAACGAAAATCGTTTACATACAATGAGGTAATGATGCTGCCAGTTGTTACGTCAACAATATGAATCCAGCTATATCTATGTATGATTAAAACATTGGAGCATAGATAATTACCTTCGACTGCAACACTTCCGAGATGGTTTATGTCATAAAGTTCGTACCAAAATCCTTCTGTCCCTGCAGGAAAATCAATAGAACATACACAAAGAGGCTCATCGTAGTCGTCTTCCCAGTTAGATGAACATAAATATTTCGCCCATATTGAACTACGAGAATTCTTTTCTCCAGTTAAACTAAACCACACCACCGCATCATAATCACTTAACTTTCCAGTTTTACACAACTTCCACTTGTTTTCACATTCTATTTCCCAAAACTGATAATCTGAATTAGACTTACGGTATAACAGAACAGCACACCCATCTCTACTAATGGCCACAGAAGAAGCAGAGAAAGTTGAATCAGGAATTTGCTGACGACAAAGGTTTTGGTTGCAAATTTTAAAAATAGCAGTTTCATTGTCAACAAGGCAAACAACAAGGACGTCATACATAAACTTGATGACACATTTGAAACTTAAGGAACAATCCTCAAGAGCATTTCCCAAGACTTCTGCTTTTGCTGAATCATAAGGATATTTTACAACTACATTCTTACAAACAACCCAAAGGAACATCTGTGACCACCAGCAAGCCTCCGGAGGTCGTTCTAGTACAATCACTTGCGATAGTCTCCCATCATCCACCCTCTGTATTGCTAAAACTCTATTTTCATAACAACAAGCTACATGCATATTGTCAGAAGATATCGCGTGATATCGAATGTCACAACTATCGTCGAACTCGAAACAATCAGAAGAAGACCCTACGGAAGTTTCCAGCGATAGGACAAATGCATGATTGTGATCTAAACCAACAAAGAAATTTGTTCCCTCCAAATAAGTTATGCAATCAACCGAACAGTTACCTGGTAGGCAATTAATGACAAACAATTCAACGATCTCTTGATTTATATAATCATACACAACCGTTACTGTACGGCTACAATTAAAGTGTATCACACATTTTCGATCTTTCCACACAAAAGGCTTTGAACAAAATCTATTTGCTATCAAGCAAATTCCCCCATTTGGCAGATGGACATGACAAATGTGAAATTTTGCAGAGTAACTAAATAAATCGTGAAGCGAGGGTGAAATAATCTGATAATCATTTTCATAACTTAGACAAGAACCACTGCAAATAATTGTGTCACTGTCCAGTCTTTCTAAACTAGTACCACTTAAAATTACAATATCACAGAAATCAAATGCTTTCATTTGCCTTTCAGGTCGGGCAAGAATGTACAAACTACAATCAGTCCACAAGCAATGCTCTAAATTCACTTCACTCTCAACTTGTATTAATATATTCTTCTCCTCTAAATCCCACACTTTAACAAGATTAGTTTCAAATGTTACTAATTTCATTCCACACGGGGAAAATGAGCAGCATAGAATATTGTCAGGACCAAGCGGGATAAAAGGTACTACCTTTCGTTCTCTTACCGAGATGCAGAACCTTATTGAGTTCCACAAAAGATAAGAAGAATCGGGAGAAAATAATAAAAACTTGGAATTACCTCGTAAATCATTAACCTCTAAGATAAAAAGCAGTTTCAAACATGGCAAATTAAATACCTCAAAATACCTTTCATTTTTGTACCCAAGCAACGTGCTATCAGATGATAATACCATACCGTCATTCAACCCAAACATGCCTTTATCTTGTCCTAAAATAACACTTGATATAACTTTATTTTGAGGAGTGTAATCATTTCCTATTTCCTCTATCCACATTTGTTTTGATTCTTCTAAAATATCTCTAGCTTCATTTTTACCATCATTGCTCCTTTGCATGAAATCAAAATAACCGTTTGCAAGAGACTGCATGTAAATAACAAGTTGTTCGTTCATAGATTTGAAGCTGAGTCGTCCCATTAAGTCAAAGAGTTGATTTTGAATAGCTTTTGAAAAAGATTCAAGGTGAATAATGTTCCAGTAATGAAGATTTGGACGTTTGGACTTATAAAACCTTAATATACGGGATATGTCAACATTCAGACTGTTTAAATTTTTCAGCTTCAGAAAGTTTAACCTAATGTGCACCAACCAACGAAAATCTTCTGCGTCACCAACATCCAACAAATATTTCCCACCATTCTGCAAAGCAAACATTCTCGCAGGGGTCAGTGAGAAATTTGAGATTGATCCTAAAGATTCAATATCTATGTAAATACTCTTACAAGCAACCCAAAGTCGTTCAACACCGTCTTCGACATCTGCTTTAAAAGCATGCTCCTCGTACCCGATTAATGTCAACCAATCCCACAATGACTTATGATACACAGTTAGGCAACTGTCGTAAGGCGGGAGAATTTCTGACATTATATTAATAATAGTCTCGCGTACTTTATATTCTTCATTGGACAAACCTATGGCGATGTAAATAATCTGAATTGGAAGAGGGTCCTTCGAAGCCACAACAACATTTAAAAAATTCTGAAAGACAGATAATCCTGTATCAGGATTGACATTTAAGAGGCCTGTTTGCAAACGTTTGAACTGTTTTTCGTAAAACCCAGAAATACCTTTGGGGACAAGCTCATTAAGGTTGGGTTCAATTCCCAAGTCCCTGTTTTTCAGCTCATTGACTATGTAATAAGCGTACAGAAACGAGCCTTCGCATTTCGAAATAAGATGATTTACATTACCTTCATTTAAGTTTGGCAAACATTGCTGAACAAAATGCTCTAAATCGCGAGTGTGATGGTCGTCATCGGGGCGAATTTCAACAGGATTGAAATGTTCAAGTTGCTTGCGTACTTGAAGTTCTGGTCTACTTGTAATGAGAATCTTAACCCACTGTGGTAATTCAGAGAATTTTTCTGATATCAACTCTAGAAAATCGCTTTTTACATCAGTCTTGCTCTCATCCAAAGCATCGACAACGATCAGTACTGGTTCGTGTCTGGCAAGGGCGTGCAAAGGATCGTTCAAAAGAACGCGAAAAGCGTCTGTCAATGAGTCTCGAGAATGTTCACGATGAAGAGCTTCAGTAAGTTCATCACGAAATCCTTCAATATTGTCACACATTTGACTGGCCAGAGACTGGAGGATTCTGTGAGGATTGCGTGAATCAGTATTTTTAAAGTCGCAAAAGTGACACGCGGCAAGTTGTTCACGTTGCTTATACCACTCACACGCTTTTGCAGACAAGACACTTTTCCCAACTCCTGGACCAGCAGTCAAAATCATAACCCTCGACTGTTCATCGTCAAACCAACTTGACAGTTCATCAAAGAACCATTTCCTTGTGCCATGCTGAAATTTACTGCAAAGTCCTTCAATCTTTCCAGTAAAATTAAACTTTGCTAACTGGTCGGTTTTAGAGGGAATCTGATTTTGAACTGTCGCCTGCAACCTGATCACTTCTCTTTCAACATCATTTAACTTTGACAAAATATCGTCCTCTAACTCTTTCCATTGCTTTAACTTTTCAATATAAGATTCTTCTTCAGGACTAAGAGAAGCCACCTTTGCTTCATCAATATCTTGCTGACGAATTCCCAATTTGACCAATGGTTTTGAAATTTCTTGCCACAACGTCTCAAAAGTTGTGTCATCCAATTGAGCTCTTTCTATATGACCATAGACTTGATTTCTGAAGAATTTGATCCGCAAAATATCAGCTGATAAGGACGTATCTCCGGCTGAAGGCATAGCATTCCAGCCTGCTGCTGGTGAAGTTAATCCACAGATATTTCTGAGTAGGATGGTCAGTAATGTTATGTCAAAGTTTTTTGAGTCTGGTGTACCAGATGCTGGAAAGAGCAGCGTCCATTGCGAGGAATTTATTACACTGTATCTTATCTTCTTCAAAGCAGATTTGTTGGCATTTAATACTGCAGCTAAACTTGGAGGTGGATGGATGACATGAAATGCTGCTCTTAAAGCATCACCTCCTTTGTCTATCAACAGTTGACATATTCTGGAATAATTAGCTTTCGCTTGTAGCGGGTCCATCGCTGCCTTGATGTGTCCTAAATAATAAATTAAATATTCACAGGAAAATTAAAGATGTAAAGCTTCTTGCAAAACAATATATACGAGCTTTGCCGTTGATAGTATTTAAGAAAAACGTGATTTATAATGGTAATTGCAGTGAGTAGAGTGCAATTTAGTCTGAAATCAAACACGTGATTACAACTGCAAGTTTGATTTAAGATTTTAATCACAATTTTGGTTTCAGACCAATATTGCACAACACGAAGTGCAATTTCTACTTGTGAGATGTACTGTATAAGGGACAACAATAGTTTGTTTGCAAAAACACGCCCGAACTTGCCCAACGAATTTTACGAATTTGTTTACGTTTGAAACCCGACGCATTTTGAATAATTGTTCACCTTTAAAAAAGCCACATATTTTAACGAAGAACAGTAAACAAATAGTGTGTTGATCGAGCGTTTAATTATTCAAAACGAAAAGTTTTCTGTCCGAAAAGACAAGTTTCATCAGTGTATTAGATCGGCACATTTGTACAATGCAATGGCGTTCATGCAATTACAAGTGCAACTAGGTGATACTCGTAGAGTGTTTTCCATGCCACAACCCAATTTATCTGCTGAATTGTATGACGCTAGAAAAAAGAGATCCCCAAGCCCCGATCTGTAATCTTCAGTTTCTGTTTGAAAACTAAGAGAGTGAACATATTGTGAGGAATAAAGATGACTTATCTCTTTGCAATTGTCGTCAAAAACCATCCAAGGAACCGAAGCTGAGATTCATGATTCTTGTATAGTACTGCCCAAACGGAAAAAAATACGAACGTTTTAGGCATGAAACGTGTCGTTTTACTCATAAAACGTTTCGTTTAGCATAAGTAAACGACGATTGTTCCATATATGTCTAATACTGGCAATCTGACTCCGATGGACAAATCTGCTTTCCGATGGTTCAGATGGATCCATCGGACAAACGTATATTCGGTCGGAGAAGTATTTTTCCGATGGAAAATAAATGACGTCATGACTCATGGGAAGCAGATATCAGTTAAACTCAGATTGTCTGATGGATCCGATGGATCCGATGGATCCATCGGACAAGCGAGTTTACTATAGGACAAATATTTTCCGATGGACATTTAAAACTTCATATTATAAACATGAATTAAGACAATTGTTAATTGTATGCGCAGCTATAAAGTGAACCCGTATCTAAGCATATTTTATACAATTATATATGTGGCGATAAACCCGTATTCTATATAAGTAACTTAATTGAATGTGTATTTATTATATCTGTTTGACTCGTTCTCTGAAAAACTCTTATCAAGAACAAAGTAATATGAATTGTGAGTGATGTTATATTTGTATACACAACTATAAAGTGAACTGTGTATGTAAGTGGCGATAAATCCGTATTCAAAGTATGTTTCAGTACAGCAATATGGCATATTTACATATTATAAAAATAGCTGTCAAGCCAGGAAGGACAAGCGCGTTTGCTACAGAACAAATAATTATCTGATGCTCCATGGACATTTAATATGCGTAGCCGGTAAACCCGTATCAAAGCATATTTACATTTATACATTTGGCGATAAGTCCGTATTCTACATGTATAAGCATGTTTATTTTCACAGCTATGAAGTGAATCCGTATCTGTATGAATTCACTTGTTTGCGTTGGAAAGATATGTTTATAGTGTGTTTTCACGTGACGTCACAGACGTATCGTCCGCCATGTTGGAGGTCCAAAGAACCAACATGGCGGCTGCTCATGCGGAACAGCCGTCACAAAACGCTTTAGAGAAGGGAATTATTCATGAGATTCCTTTATCAAATTATGCAAAATCACTTGAAAGTATTGTGAAGAAGCGTTATATTGATAAAATATCTTGTATTGGTGTTGATCCTCTTCTTATTCCGGACGAAAAGTTGAGTACGGAATGTCTTCCTGCTGTTGAAGCTCTTGACCTCGTATCTTATTTGGTGTTGCAGACGAGTTTTTACACGAAAGAACAATTTACGAACTTTAAAAGCTTGCAAGCCTACAACCAAATGGTCTCTGGTTTCATAACTAGCATTCTCGGGCAGATTTTCTCAGATAAGTACGTGGCTGTTGCGAAGGTTCGTCACTCGCAAAGGATGAACGACCCGCCTGTTAAGCTGTGGATTATAATCATGAAGGACGGTGGGATTCTCAGTGCACATTGTCAAGGCTGTATGGCTGGTTTGGGCGAGTGTTGTTCTCATGTTGCTAGCGTTTTGTTTTATTTGGAAGTATCGGCAAGATTGAATGGCAAACTTGCGTGCACTCAAGTTAAGTGCTCGTGGTTACTGCCAACTGCTGTGAAGCATGTGGATTATGTGCGCGTTAAGGACATTGATTTCTCCTCTGCGAAGAAGATGAAGTCTGATCTTGATAAATCCATCGAATCTTTGGATCCTGCTGATGACAGCTTTACCGTCGCTGCTTTTACTCGTTGTTCCACCCCAGTATCGAACAAGACGAAATCAGGAAGTCGAAATTCCTGCCTCGTTGACATTCAACCATCCCTAGAGGAACTTGACGACTTTTGTAAGGCTCTCGGCGATTGTAAGATCAAGCCAGTTTGTTTAAGTCTCGAAGAGCCGTATGCAGATTGTTCTATTTCTCAAACAAGGGATATTTCTTCTATTTTGGATTTGTTTGACCCAAAGTATTTGGAACTTGACTACATCACTCTTTTGAAAGAATGCCACCATGTGAGGATTGACATTACTGATGAACAAATCAAACTGATTGAAAAAAGCACTGTGGAGCAGTCAAAAGGCAATGCTTTTTTCTGACATCGTTCTGGTAGGATTGGTGCTTCGAAATGCTATGCTGCAACACACACCAACCCTGCCCAGCCGCCCAGTCTTTGATCAAGTCCATCTGTTATCCACACGTATTTCGGTTCAACACGGCGGCAACAATCCATGGTTGCAAGCATGAAGGTGTAGCAATTGAAGCATACACCACCTACATGAAGCAGAGGCATGTAAACTTTAATGTTACCAAGTGTGGAACTTTTATTGATCCTGACCATCCCTTTCTTCATGCCACCCCTGACTTTTTGTGTGAATGTGACTGTTGTGGTCTCGGTTGCGGTGAAGTCAAGTGCCCATATTGCATGGAAGGAACTGACTTTGAGGATTATTGTACCACAAAGTCTTCGTGTCTTCAACCAGATGGTGAAAACTTTGTACTGAAGAGGGAGCACCCTTATTATTATCAAGTTCAACAACAGCTGAACATTACTAAGCGAGCGTACTGTGATTTTGTTGTTTTTGCCACCTCAAGAAATGGTTCAAAGATTGCTCAGGAAAGAATTTTACCTGATACAGAACACTGGGCTACTCAGGTGACAAAATTATCAGTTTTTTGGAGAAATTGTGTTCTACCTGAAGTCCTTGGCAGATGGTACACAAGGAAGATGGATTTAAAGAAAGAGCCTGTTTCTGGTGCTGGTGATCGCTACTGCAGGAGAACTTCTGATGAACCAACAACATCTTGCTCTAATCCAGAGTGCCCAATCAAAGTTTTCCATTTGGCCTGTCTCTCCATAACTAATGTTCCAAAAACATGGTTATGTCCACACTGCAGAAAGCTACCTAAATTTATTCGAAGTGCAAAAGGTACCAAAAAGCCAGCGTGCCCAAGTTTTCGCGAAGAAGCGTTGTTACTTGATACGATCTGTTTGTGCAAAGTAAAGGCAAAGAAAGGAGACAAACTGCTTATGTGCCATGGTAACAGTTGTTCTAGTGGCAAGTTCTTCCACCTGAACTGTTTATCGTACAAGCGTTGTCCAAACAACTACAAATTATCCTGGCTATGTAATGACTGCAAATTGGAAAGTGTTGTTGCCAAGAAAAGCTCAAAACCATCCAAGGAGTCATCTCTTTCAGCTGCGAACATCTCTGGAAATACTGACATTGTCTGCCTGGGTGAAACATACAATGCCAATGTAGAGAAATATGGTGTAATTGCTACACTATCTGCACATGACTTCGATGTGATTGAATCGCCTAATGGGTGGCTTGAAAACACTATTATACAGTATGCTCAAGCTCTTTTACGAACAGTCAATCCAGATTTACAGGGATTTCAACGGACAAGTCTTGGGGCGTATTTGAATTTTGACAAAGTTGATGGGGATTTTGTTCAGATACTGCACACTGGAGGCAATCACTGGGTACGTGTAAGCTCAATTGGGTGTGAAAAAGGATTTGTGAATTTGTATGACAGTCTTTTTTATGATGTCATTCTCGATGATCTGGAACAGCAAGTTCGGAACTTAATTGGTGAAGAATTTAAAGCAATTTCTGTTGTACCTGTGCAACAACAATCAAATGGTTCGGACTGTGGTGTTTTCGCTATTGCCTTTGCAACAGTCCTTGTTTACAATCTGGACAAGAACATCCCTGAGTTTAATGTACATGGAATGAGAACTCATCTATCAACATGTTTAAAGAATGGACTGATCACTCCTTTTCCTGTGATTGAACAGTTAGACATGTGACACTGTTTTGCTTCATAGACAGTGCCATAATACCAACTATTCTGTATAATATGAAGCAGTTCTTACATGAGATCAGTTTGAAACCTATGCAAAGATCTTCATTTGCACATCTGATTATTACACAATGGCATAATTTTACACATAATTTTGTTGTATGTGGGAATATCATATTCAAGCATAATATAGCATGGTAGAATATATCTGGCATATGATATAAAATATTACATTATATTTCCAGTTATATTATATTCATGACTCATCCTATGGTAGTAAATCATCATATTAGTAGAGTTAGGTTTGTCATTATTCATGTTAGCAATGTCAGCTATGCAAATGTTCTAGGTAAAGTTTTTGATTGGTCTCATGCAAGAATAGGCCCTTTCATCCTGTATGTAAAATAACCCATTTCAGATCATGTGATCTGAAATGGTTTTCTTTTATTGGCCATTCAGCAATCACGTGATCTGAAATGGGTTAATTTACATGCAAGCTGAAAGGGTCTATTGGTGGTCAAGACTGAGAACCTCCCTGTGGTGACCACTGGGCAACAGCATGTTGCGTACATTTTATCCACAACATGCTGGCTAATCTCAGCAAACTTATACATAATTTCATTAAAATATAGATATGCTACATTTACATAAAATATTAAAGCAAAGATTCTCTGAGCACCATGATGTTCTATGTACTTAATAAATGCACTGAAGAGGAATACTCCATAAATATATATATATATATATATATATATGTATTACATATATCAACAATTTCTTGTACATATTTCCAGAAAATAAGCCTTGACAATGCCTGATTTAACACATTGTATGTTCAGGGCCATGTGTGTGTGTGTGTTTTTTTTTTGGGGGGGGAGGAATTTAGGAAAATGGAATTAAGAAATAAATCTAGTTCCAGGAGCATTTAAATCTGTTGACCCACTATGAAATGTACAAAAGCCCCAACTTTTTCGTTATTGTACATATTTACCTTGCCAATTTTTAATCGATTCTCTAATTCTGGCTGCAATCTACTAATTTTTAAAAACCATGCTCAATTAAAATCCAGTTTCACTCATCCATTCTTCACAATACAACATGCTGTTGTCTGGTGGTCACTACAAGGTGAGAACCTTCTTGTAAATATGTACAATAACAAAAATTTTGGGGCTTTTGTACAATTCATAGTACGTCAACAGATTTAAGTGCTCAAAAAATGATAGAAATTATTGGAGCTAGATTTATTTCTTAATTCCACTTTCCTAAATCCCCCCCCCCCCAAAAAAACACACACACACATATGGCCCTGAACATACAATGTGTTAAATCAGGAATTGTCAAGGCTTATTTTCTGGAAATATGTACAGGAATTTGTTGATATATGTAATATATATATTTTTATGGAGTATTTTTCTTCAGTGCATTTATTAAGTACATAGAACATCATGATGCTCAGAGAATCTTTGCTTTAATATTTTATGTAAATGTGAGCATATATATATTTTAATGAAATTATGTATAAATTTGCTGAGATTAGCCAGCATGTTGTGGATAAAATGAAGATAATGTACGCAGCATGCTGTTTCCCAGTGGTCACCACGGGGAGGTTCTCAGTCTTGACCACCAATAGACCTTTTCAGCCTGCATGTAAATTAACCCATTTCAGATCACGTGATTGCTGAATAGCCAATAAAAGGAAACCATTTCAGATCACATGATCTGAAATGGGTTATTTTACATACATGCTGAAAGGGTCTATAATGTTTTATCAAATGTTAATAAAGTTCTTTGGACATGATGAATGTCAGTTTATGCCAACACAAATCACATTGATAATTCTTCAGTCAAACGGGATGGTTGGTGGGCAAAGATTCACAAGAGCCGAACAAACTCTTATCATTCGATCAATGAGAGGGACAGATTCACCAGATCTACAGGTGAGATAATCAGTTGGCAAGATTCGTTGAAGGATGGTATACTTCTGTCTCAATGTCCCGATAATTCTTTCAACATGAATCCTTACTGAAGCAATTTTTCTTGTCTTCTCAACATCAACAGGGTCAAGTTGGTCTTTTCCTTTCGTGAAAGCTGGAATATTCAGGTCAGCATGATGAAACCGAACACTTTCATGTACAGTGAAACCTCTGTCGGCAAGGACCATATCACCAGGCAAAAGTTTGTTCAGAATACCACAGTTTTCAGTTAAAAACTTGTCCGATGTTCTTCCTCCCCAAGCTTCACTAACAAAACAAACTGTTCCTTGTGGTGTAATGCCGATCAAAACTTTGACAGTGCTGTGATATTTATAACTTGAAAAGGTCTGTGCCCTTGCAAGAAGGTTGGATGGCCGATCAATGAAAATTTCAAAACAATCAATTATAACAGTGGTTTTGTGACCAAATGCATCCAAAAAACATCTGGGCATGGTCTTGTGCAACTCATCACGACTTGGCCATTTAATGAGAGGAGTCAATCGAATATCCATAACAGTTAACCAGGCGATCAAAATGCGAGAAACAGACGGTGTCGAGATCTTTAGACGATACGCAAGGTCAAGATGGGGGACCGCAAGTCGTAGCTTCACCAACACCATGCAAAACTCTTGAAACTTAGAAAGAAGTGTTCGTCGTCTGTCAACATGAGATTCAACAAAGGAGAAAACTTTCTGCAGGATTTCAAAGGACGGCAAACCAGTGTAAAACTTAACTTTGTCATCATCTCCAGAAAAAAAAAGCTTCATCAAAATCAGAAGATCGCATATTCTGATGTAAAGGCTCAGGTGCGAGCATGGAATTACAGCTCAAATCTGTTTGGCTTGCAGCATTCTTCAAGTGGTCAGGTAGTGATAAATTCTCATGAATGTCCTCAATATCTTCCATTTCCACATCGAATGGTAAACTTTGGACAGTAAGGCCAGGTTCATTGTGCTTAGGTTGTTTTTCAGCAACATTTATTTCAGTATCTTTCTCGACCATGCGCTTTCTACGTTCAGTGGCTCGTCTTGCTTTCTCATGACTTTGCTGAACTGATGCTTCGCTGACCTTCAATTTTTCATGTCCAAGCTTAAGCGATGGTAACCAATCGACGTTCCACTTATCCCACAGAGGAGCTGCTTTACCACAATGAAAATGCTCCCCGCATACACGATCGTATTCGAGGATTTTGTCCGTAAGGTCGTCACGGCTTATGGCGGTCAGCCACCTTCGTCTACGTTCAGCTGATAAAATCTCCGTTTCTTCGCCTTGATTTTTTATAATTTTAGGCACCCCGACAAAAAGTAAGATCCTTTCGCTTAGATTTTTTGTTCGGACAATTAAAAACTAAGCAAAATAGTGGCATAATGCGGAAAAAAATGAAAAAAGTGTAGAAGTATAATACTATATTATATTACACCACGTTGTTTTGGACCTCCAACATGGCTGACACCAAAATTTCGTGACGTAACTGTGACGTAAGTGAAAACACACTATAGGACTTTAATTCACGTTTTATTGATTGCGTGCGTTGCCATGAACCCGTATCGTATGTATGTTTAGAAACATATAGCTATATAAATATTACTTGCATGCATGGCCATGGGTTTTGATATGTGCTTGCTCGTTCTCTGAAAAATGCCAAACTGAACGAATATTTACAAACCAGGTTAATAACATACGTTTTAGCTCAATGCTCAATCCTCTGCTCTTTTAAATATCAATACTTATTAATGTTAGTTATAACCCTGCATCAAATTATTTTCTCGCAAGTATTACTTGACAATGCTCATTAACTGGGCCTGTGCATGCACGTGGCGAAAAAACCTCCTTATTCCAAGCATGTTTATAGAAATATAGCTATATCTAAATGTTACCTCTGTATGTATTCATATCTGTTTCACTCGTTCTCTGAAAAACGCCGTTACCAAAAACAAAATATAATTTAGTTATAAATTGATTAGGTTTAATAGTGTATTTGGTTCAATGGTGATTGTTTTCTTATTTGAAAACTTAACTTTATATTTAATGTTTATGTAAGCATATATCTATATACGTTCACCTCGTTCTTTGAATAACCTATATATCAAAGTACGCTCACAATTCAAAATAGCTATGACTTGCCAATGGCAACGTACATTATAGTTAATTTGCCCTGCGCCTGTGCATGTACGCGACGAAAGAGCCTCCTTATTCCAAGCATGTTTATAGAATTATTCCAAGCATGTTTATAGAAATATAGCTATATATAAATGTTACATCTGTATGTATTCATATCTGTTTGACTCGTTCTCTGAAAAACGCCGTTACCAAAAACAAAGTATAATTTAGTTATAAATTGATTAGGTTTAATAGTGTATTTGGTTCAATGGTTGATTTGAAAATTCAACTTTATATTTATTGTTTATATAAACAGATATCTATATGTTCACCTCGTTCTTTGAATAACCAATATCAAAGTTCGCTCACGATTCAAAATATGACTTGCCAATGGCAACATTATACTTAATTCGCCCTCTGTGGGAGGCCTTAGGCTTGAACACGTACTGAAGTTTGTCCAGAAATATTTCAATGACTGTGCCTTAATTGCCGCGTACTTATATCTGTTTGTCTCGTTCTCTGAAAAAACCCATATCGATTAGGTCTTTTTAGAATTAAGATGATAAATAATGTATTGATTGGTCACAGAAACCTGCATCAAATTTTTTAATTGCAAATATTTCTTGCCAATGCTACCTAATTGGCCCAGTGGATATATAGGTTGCGGTAAATTCGTTTTCTTAGTATGTTTATAGTAATTTAAGTGTATATAAACTCAAAATTACAAATATGACTTGTCAATGCTATTCAATTTTCTTTATAAAAATATCTTTTTGTTCTTACTGTCCTGTATGAGACGCTGGCCTTCAAAGGGTTAAGTATGTTATAACCTACAAAAGCTTCATATGTTACAGCAATGCTAAACTCGTACTTTATAACATCAATTATTTAGTTCACGCGTTTTGAAAGGATCCAAAATTCGTTGTTTTAAATCTATTCGTATATGAAATCAACCCATTTTGGAAATTTTTCAAAGAGGATCGCCGCCTTTTGCAGGTGTTTCTGTGCGGCTTATTCCTTAAGCTTTCATGCTCACATAGTGTCATGTAGCGTCACACTAGTTGACAGATTTTGAATGTGTTTGTGTCTGCTGGACTTCAATTTAAATTTAACTACCTTCGCTTTAAAAAAGGCCTAAAATCGTCGTTAAATTTACTTTTAAGTTTTTATTATAGATTCTCAAACTCATTAATAACTCATGCTCAAAACACAAATGAGATCACCACCATATCGTTGTCTTGATACCACGGTAATAAACGTCCATAAATTAACTAAACTTTCGCGTTGAATTTGTCGCTAAATACAAGTTCGTTTGAGAAGCAATATAATAAACTCGAAATTGTTTGTTACCCGCATCCAAAACACCTCAAAGTGTGTGTAAAAAACTCGTCTAGCGTCTCGTTTTTCAACACACTATTCGGTGTTTTATACGCCGGTAATAAACGCTTTCTCGTTTATTATATATTACATAAAGAGGACACCGACTTTTGAAGGTGTTGTGAGCGACTTTTTTCTTACGCTTCCATGATCACGCAGTGCCATGTAGCGGTCATACACACTATTGTTGACAGATTTTGAATGTGTTTGTGTCTGCGGGACTTTATTTAAATTTATGTTGGTTTAAAAATGCCCATAATCATCGCTCAATTTAATTACTTCGAGCTTTTCATTATAGGATTTCGATGTTTTAGTACATCTTTAAAACAATAATCATTTGTGTTAATATTTTCGGAGGATATTTGATTCGTTCACATATTGATGCTTCTCATTAAAAAAAACCATACATACGGATAAAAAATCTATTAAAGAAAGGCCGCAAATGATATTACATGAAAATACGTCTATATATTAAGCACTATAGCTACTCTTTAATGCTGTAGCGGCGCCAGCGCGATAAGTGAGGGGGACATATTCATATATTCGTGTTCTGCACAATTAATTTCTTTTGAAATCGAATCGACTTCAAAAGAAATTAATTGTGCAGAACACGAATATATGAATATGTCCCCCTCACTTATCGCGCTGGCGCCGCTACTGCTTTAATGCAATGCATTGTCCTTAAATTCATTGTCACACAGCAATGTAGATTTGTCCTGCTTATATGTTTTCTGCATTCATACATCTATCTATTTCATCCAAATACACGTATTTTTGGAAATGTAAATCAAAATAGAACCATGTATTTATTGTTTTACTTCGATTTAAATATTTTCAACATAGGCAGAAAATTTTGCACATGTTAATGCCTTCGTTTCCGAATTAAAATTTACAGCACCATCCGGTATTGATTCATTCGCGTTTGTTGTCGAAGGCCCAGCATCGTCACCGCAAACAAACGTATGAACAATATTAAAAACACTCGCTAAGGAGGTGAACGAACGACCCAAAACGCTCACAACCATAAACAGTCTTGATAAACATGAACGATTGTCCACAAATTTCGCCATCGATGACAAACTTAAAGCATGCACTTCGGACTTCGACAGAGTCAAGTTGCCACAAAATGATTGCTCAGTGTCATAGCTAATATCAAACTACCTATACCCACGACTGTTCTTGACGTCATTTTTTCAATCCGACAATTCTTTGTCCGACGGAAAACACGCCAGTCCGATGGATCCATCGGATCCATCGGACAATCTGACTTTCACGAGGTTAGAGTAATCACCAGGCAGGCTGCATGCAGACATCCCTAATTGAATTAAACCTTGCTTGTTATGACGTCATTTTTTCTCCATCGGATAATTTTTTGTCCGATGGAAAACACGCTTGTCCGATGGATCCATCGGACAATCTGACTTTCACAAGGTCAGGGCAATCACCAGGCAGGCAACATGCGGACATCCCTAATTGAATTAAACCTTGCTTGTTATGACGTCATTTTTTCTCCATCGGATAGTTCTTTGTCCGATGGAAAACACGCTTGTCCGATGGATCCATCGGACAATCTGACTTTGACGAGGTTAGAGTAATCACCAGGCAGGCTGCATGCAGACATCCCTAATTGAATTAAACCTTGGTTGTTATGACGTCACTTTTTCTCCATCGGATAGTTCTTTGTCCGATGGAAAACACGCTTGTCCGATGGATCCATCGGATCCATCGGACAATCTGACTTTCACGAGGTTTGTGCAATCACCATGCAGGCCGCATGCAAACATCCCTAATTGAATTAAACCTTGCTTGTTATGACGTCATTTTTTCTCCATCGGATAGTTCTTTGTCCGATGGAAAACACGCTTGTCCGATGGATCCATCGGATCCATCGGACAATCTGACTTTCACGAGGTTAGAGTAATCACCAGGCAGGCTGCATGCAGACATCCCTAATTGAATTAAACCTTGCTTGTTATGACGTCATTTTTTCTCCAATGGATCTATCGCGACCTAGAGTTTCTATTTTCTATGCCTAATACATACTTAGATACTTTCAGCAAAGTAAGCGTTTAGTATGTTTACATATATGTTACTAAGCTTACCGAATATTGTGTAGATTACATAGTTATAATATTTGCATTTACTACGTAATGTATAAGTATGTTTGTCACGTGACTCTGTATTTAAAAAAAGAACTCCATCGGATCCATCGTAAAACTTGTCTGATGGATTTGTTCATCGGACTCAGATTGCCAGTATTGGACATCAATCGATTGTTCATAGTTAAACTTGTTTTTTTTTGCTTAAAGGTGAAAATGTATTTAAAATACGTCGGGGTATCAAATTCAAATCACATGGAAATCAATCAGGATCAAATCGTTTGTCTGACGTATTTTTAAAAAATCGTTTAGTTGTCTAGTTCATCTGATTGATGACAGATAAGTTTAAAATCCATAACAATGTGCATGAGTGCGAACGTTTTAAGCATGTCCTTTCTTTGTTAAATTTACCATAATATTTTTTTGGTTCGTAAGTATAGAATTAGTATAGTTGAATCTAATTTTTGAGAAATGTTTTATTATTGATCGATCTAATAACTGGTCGTTGTTGTTGTTTAAAGAAGCTTATCACATTCGTCGTTGTCATCCATCACTGAAACGTGGCGCGCGTGCGTCGGTAGATATACAGGATTACCAAGTATAGAATTAGTATAGTTGATGTAATTTTTATATTATTAATCGACCAAGTAACTGGTCGTTGTTGTTTAAAAAAGTTTATCACAATTCGTCGTTGTGATCCATCAATATTGAAACGCGGTGCGCGTTCGTCGAAAGAACTAACCAATTTCCGGTAGGTTAATTGAATGACGCAAGCAAACTTTGGAACTCGTGAGCATAAAAACAGTTTCAATTTATTGTAACAGCTATTCTACTGAAGAAGACTTGTAATACTTGTCGAAAAGTGTAGAAGAAAACGTTGATAATTTACGGAGTTTTATACCTGTGTCTACGAAATGCAAAAAAGGATGGGAGAGGAATTCAATCATATTTTAAGTACATTTTCAGTGTCGGTTTATAATAACTTATCTTTAAAAATATATGGCAGAGTTCTTGGATTTGTAATTTTTAAATTTGACCTACGTTGACAAACGCTTTAAGATGCCCATTTTCAGATATAAAATGAGCTGATTGATTCTCTAAATAGTTTTTGTTTCTGCAGCATAGCTTAAAGATTCGAAATAACTATTTCATCCATGCGATTTTACCTTCAAAATGTTCAAACGTCCAGAATTGTATTTATTTATTTGTTTATTTATTTAACTTTGCCAAAAACACGTAACAGATTTACAAATAGACATCTAGACAATAAACATATACAAGAATGGCAAGGATACCACAAAAAAGTGTAAACCAATTACTGTGGGCCCTTAATATGTAATAGATTGTATGTAATAGATTGGCTAGTTGTGCAAGTATCTTTATGAGTTACGTCAGTAGAGATATTTCCAATTGCACTGGGCAATAAGGAAAGGTATCACGAGTGAAAAGAGTTGAAAGTTTTAAGTACTTAATTAGGGATATCGGCCAGAGAAAAACTGACTTGGTGGAATATTCTGAGTGATGTTAGATAGCCTTGTTTAAAGATTAACAGTCTGTAATTTTATCTTCTAAAGAGACATAGTGTGAATGAAAGCTTTTTTATGATAAATATATGTAGCTTTAATGGGCTATCCCAGGTAGAAATAAGAGTAAGGTAAAGAAATTATCAACCTATTTGGAAAAGGAAACTACCTTCATCGAACTACCTTAATAGTAGGATCATCAGTGCTTGGCAATATAAATATGCTCCTATATGCTGACAACTAGAGTATAATCGCATAATTATTCCTCAATCTTATAATAAAATTATTTTAACTTATATGCTTAGACTAGTTGTATTGTCAAAATTATGTGCAAAAATTCTTCTATCGCGTTATGTTTTGAGTAATTTCCTATACGGCTCTTTAAACATTCCTGATTTTTTTATCCGTTACAATAATGTCATTTGGCTAGTGGGACGAACAATCCTGCATGTTTATAGCGAGAAAGATTTGAAAAGTATATGCAGTTACAATGATCAATAACTTCATTAATTTTTTTCCATTTTTTTCTATTCATGGAAATCATGCATGGGAAAGAATCGTCAAGGAACAAGGCTAAACTGTTTTATAAATGTCATACTATCATTTCAGCTCGCCTTGTGATCCCGCGAGCTGTTTGACGCTATCACTGAGTTTGAAAAATAGGCTTGTTTAGAAGATTTGCCTGAGCAAAACACTATTGAAGACTATTTGAACCTAGTGCCAATCTTTTCTCATACATTTCTCGCTATTTTAAAACTGATTAACTTAATAACCGCTGGGCAAATGAAAAAACTGCTTTAATGTTGTATAGACAGTTTTTTGTCTACTTTTCAGTCATAAAACGCGTTGTTTGTCTGAGCTACGTTGAAATTTCAAGATTTTTATCTGTAATAGAAATTATATTAAAATGTCAGGAATTCATTATTTTTTTTATTCATATGTGTGTGAAGGTCTACATATTCTGTCAATCTTCACAAAATGCACGATTATGTGGAAATTCAGCGCTTACCCGCTCTACTACAGTGCCATGAAACAAAATTGTACTTCATTGTGCCACAGATACTTTCTTAGGGGTAGTTTACATGAATCCGAATCGGACCCATTCCGTTCCTGTTGTGACCATAGGGGATTGAAGTATATTTGCAGTTTACATGAATCCGGATTGAGTTACGGCAGCTCATTCATGTTCACAAATACACTTAGGTAATATATATAGAAATTGTGAAAGTTTAGTTTAGAAAATAATAAATCAAATAATGCAACCGCGCAAATGTTAAAAATATTTTGTTTCCTGAAGCAGACTGTAATCCTATGTCAACACATGCAAAATGTATCAAAATACTCACCAATCTCCAGGAGACTGTCGGTCTTCTGAATTAAGATGTAAACACTTGCTTCACTTTCTATATGTTGTGAAATTTGCCAAAAAATTGTGGGCACTGAGCGTAGCTTGTAGAGTAACAATTTCGTGCGATTCGACTAGGGAACTATTAAGGAAAAAACTACATAAGAAAATGATAGACTGATTTCAACAACTGAAATATTACGGGAATATCTTTTTGGAGCGGGGAGTGTATGTATATACTTTATGTATATGTCATATCCCGGAAGAAAATTCCTGTCAAACAATCCTCCAGTTTAAGCGAAGTTTAAGTATGTTCCGGGTGAGACATGGACCGCGAAAGATTGGTAATTGAAGGGGTGTATTCATATATTTGGGTTCACGAACGGTAAAAACAGTCAATTTCAAAACGAAAAATCAGCGAATTATCGATCTCCAGCCATCCCTGTGCAAGCAGGAAAACCAGACAAGAAACTTTCACAAGCCTTTTCATGAACAATAGGGGGAACTCTCAACCAAAAACTTAGGTTTTTTAAAAAAAAAGCAAACAAAGAGGAACTATATCCTCCTCGCTGTAGAGGTTGTAGGAACGAGCAGAAAGACGAAGAGTTGTGCATTTCAGTCGTTGGTCTGTAGCTATGTTTCATATGAACAGAATTTTTTAGCGGAGAGGACATTCTATTTCTGCCCCACAGGGTGTAAAACGTTTACGTGGGTGGGTCAAGTTGACGCAGCCAATTTGAATAACCATCGACAGCTCGATCGTACTTGAGGAAATTCAAGACCTCGGACATTCTCCTCAAAGCTACTCAACTTTTACCCGCGACCTGCTGCAACTGGATATCCCAAGTATTACTGGCATATAATTAATTTGTCTTTTGAGTCGTATCATATTTCAGACACTTGCATAGACATGTAAAGTACGTTTCAACAAATTCAAACAACCGGATACCTGAATTAAATTGCCCAACTGTCTTGATTTGCATAAATTTTACCTTAATTTTACTCGGCTACTGCGATTACTGACACAGATATGTGTTGTCTAGTAGAGCGAATTCATTACAGACATGGCTGATTCAACCTGTGATTCAACGCATTTTCAAAGAACGCGCGTGCTAAATTGCACTACCTGTAAATAAAAAACAATTAAAAACGATTTAAACGAACGCTGTTGAAATCACATACTGTTACAATTGGAATGGCAATATGGAGCGCCATGTGTAAATTTATTATTTTACAACTTTTTTATGCGTTTTTTCATTATTTATTAAATAAGAAAAAAATACTCATTGGTTATTTGATATAACCAATTTTCATTTTCTTTATTATATCTAATAACCAAACTAACAAATTTGATTACATCAAGTAACCAAAGCTTGAAAATTTGATTATATCAAATAACCAAAATTGTAAACTTGGTTACATCAATTAACTAAAGCTTGTAAAGTTGGTTATATCAAATAACGAAAATTGTAAAGTTGGTACATATATCAAATAACCAAAACAATATTTTTACTGGGCGACCTTAATTACGTCACTGCATACGCATAATTAAGTTCGCACCCCCGCGTAAAAATATTGCATACTTTCGTCTAGTTCGAGTTCGGGACTGTTCAAGAGACCGGAGGACAAAGCCGTGAACAAACCCTCACGAACGCATTACACAGAGCAATTCGCTAGACCTTCAATTCACGTTCAAGCACCCATTTTTTATTTTATTCGTATTTCATCAAATTTAATATAAACGTTTATATGAACATTTATGTTTTGTCTTGTATTCCACTCTGGAAAGTTAATTTTGTGTACACCGAACGCCAATTCATGGCTGTAAAAATACAAAAAATGTATTTCTTCACGAAAAAGTAGTTCTTGTACCCTTTTTTGCTTATGACCTATGAATTTTTTAGTGAAGTTAAAAATGTATGCTCAGGTGTTCAATCATATTTTAATTTTAAGGCAACATCAATTAAGTATTTCGTATGAAGAGGATATGAAGCAATACCAGTCTGGGTTAGTATGATTCATTTATAGTTCTAGCTTGCTGCACATGTCATATTTATCACTCCATTTATTATCTGTACCCCCCCCCCCCCGTGGATGTTCTGATTCTTAAAGGTTGTTTTGTTGTCATAAATTACATTTACATTTAGTTGCAGCTATGAATCATATGATGATATTATATCTAATCTAACCACGATTTTACCTAGATATTTTTAAAATCTTGGGAAGTCCTTGCATGCATGGTATGGCAATGTTTAAATTACTCATCTCAGGGTGAAAACCTTGATAAATGATTCTATAATTATCATGTGCTGTAACTGTGTATACACTGTAGATACTGCAGAAAATAGGAAAAAAAACTCAAGACTCATTATTTATCCCCCACCCCTTTACAGGCGATAGAAATTCAGTCATCCAATAAATGTTTAACAATACATATGTCATGCTACAGACCCCCTTTTGTAGGAATCAGCTTGTCTGTTTGAGACCAAAACCTCACCGAGGGCCTATAGGATTCAGCTTCATGACAACAAAACAACCTTTAGGAATCAAGGAGTGATAATGGAGTGATAAATATGATATGTGAAGCAAGCTAGAACTATAAATGAATCATACTAACCCTGACTGGTATTGCTTCATATCTCCTTCATATGAAATACTTGATGTTGCCTTAAAAATATATTGAACACCTGAGCATACATTTTTAGCATCACTAAAAAAATCATAGAGCATAAGCAAGAAAGGGGACAAGAAATACATTTTCGTGAAGAAATACATTTTTCGTATTTTCACAGCCATGAATTGGCGTTCGGTGTACACAAAATTAACTTTCCAGCGTGGAAAACAAGACAAAACATAAATATCAAATTTGATGAAATATGCATAAAATAAAAAATGGAAGTTTGAACGTGAATTGAAGGTCTAGCGAATTACTCTGCGTATTGCATTCGCGAGGGTTTGTTCAAGGTTTAGTCCTCCGTCTCTTGAACAGTTAAAAAACCTGCCGAACACCCGAGCTCGAACTAGACGAAAGTATGTCGCCTTCCGCTCCCTGTATTTGCAATTTTTTTACGCGGGGCTGCGAACATAATTATGCGTATGCAGTGACGTAATTAAGGTCGCCAAGTGTAAAAATACTGTTTTGGTTATTTGATTTAACCAAGTTTACAATTTTAGTTATTTGATATAATCAAATTTGCAAGCTTTGGTTATTTGATATAACCAAATTTGTTAGTTCGGTTATTTGATATAATAAAGAAAATGAAAATTGGTTATATCAAATAACCAATGAGTATTTTTTGGTTATTCAATAAATAATTAAAAAACGCATAAAAACGCATATTAAATTTACACATGGCCAAGTGCTAAACCTAATGATTCAGCTGTTGAGCGATGCTGTAGAAGTCAGCCCTTGCGCAACATGGCATACATCGCTGAGAAAGGAAGTAAAGCCAAATAGTCTAGGACCTGTAGATGAGTTTGAATGCACTTCATTTAGGACAGATAATCTCAACTGTTTTGAGTACACCGAAACACGAGGCTTTCACCATATTGCTACCTACTAAACCATAAAAGTTTTAGCTTATCTGAGGTGCTAATATTGTTCAGAGATGGTGTTTTAGGGCTTAGGGCTTAAAATAAACAGCAGTGGACGTTACCTCTTCTCGAAAATCTTTTTTATTGATATTGATTGGTATTTATTTAAATATATTATCACTATTTTGGTGCAAAATAGTTAAGATTTTGTAACTGAAATAATAATTTGAATTGTGCCTTCCTCTTGCAAGTGGACATATTTGGCTTAACCGCTACTTCACTCCCCTGTTTATCACTGATATTCGTTAAAATCTTTCTAATTGTGCAAGTTTCAGACATAATGGTATCGAAAATATTTTAATCACGTTGTAACCAGGTTTCAAGTACCGATATATTCTAGCTGGTTTAAGGGGCAGTGTCAGGCTACTTTTTACCAAAAATGTTCTGTATTCAAAAACTGAAGTGAAATAAATTCCAATTTATTTTGCAACATTATATGGGTAATGTTTGTCACATTAAGCTTCTAGATACAATTTTGAACAATATTCTATTAAAACTTGACAAAACTTGAAATGCTGTTTGCCAACAACTTTTGAAGATGTCAAATACAATCCAACTCAATCCTCGATTAACCTTCACCATCCGTACTCCTGTACAAACTTTTTGCGTTTGTTATTAATTTATTTTGTGTTTACAGTCACTACATGTGAGTTTTACACAAAATTTGCAGGTGTAAGAATTACTTAAAATGGCCTGACGACACTGCTCCTTTAACCATGGACAAGATAAAACCCGAATTTTGTCCGAATTCGGCGCCATTGTACAGTATATTCCAATGTCGGTTGTCGACAATTCGGCCCCGTTATGCATCCATCCAAATCATTTCGACTACAATAATAAACAACTTTAATCATTTATCAAGGGTATGAAAAGAAAATATATGAATATATGTTTTCAAAAAGATCGAAAGCATATTGCATTGCATGTGCTTTCTATCATCGTGAAAACATTTACTTCCCCCTGTTACGGTCACGGCCAAAAAATATATTGGCCTCGCAAGACTTACACGAAATATTTTGACAGGCTTGTAAACAGAATTTGCAAAGGTGGTGAAATGCTGCATTTTACATATTTTAGTTATATGTTATATTTATAGCTGAATTGGCTTGGATGGAAACATAAAAGCCTAATTGTTGACAACCGACTTTGGATCATACAATGGCGCAAGATTTGGCCAAAGTTCAGTTATCGAGTCAATGATGGTTAAACAGCTAGAATCTACTTGAAACCTGGTTTAAACATGATTAAAGTATTTTCGATACCATTATGTTTGAGCTGAGTTGCACAATTGAAAGGATTTCAACGAATATCAGTGATAAACAGGGGAGTAAAGTAGCGGATTTGGTCAAATATGTCCATTTGCAAGAGGGCAGCACAGTTCAGATTATTATTTCAGATGCAAAATCTTAACTATTTTGCACCAAAATAGTGTGGTAATATATCGAAATAAATACCAATCAATATCTATAAAGAAGATTTTGGAAACAATGTAATGTAGGTGCACTGCTGTTTATTATTTGAAGCTCTAAGCCCTAAATTGACGTTTCGCCATGATTGTTGTAAGGACATTTTCTTGTGAAATATTAGTCCTGGGCCTATCTCACCTCCCAATGACCATCCCTAAAAGCACTATCTCTGAACCATATTAGCACGTCAGATAACCCAAAACGTTTGTGGTGTGGGGGATAGAACTCTGGCATAAGCACTGTATTTGGGTGTGGTCAGTTTTGGACATTTCGTCTCGGATTCGGGTTCGGGGAGCATTACCATGTTGACAGCCATGCTCAACATACCCTAAATTAGTTGAGATTATCTGTCCTAAATGAAGTGCATACAAACTCGTATACAGATCCTAGACTAAAAGAAAAATTAAACTTTAGTGCTAATTGTTTGGTAGGTGGTTTTCCCTTGTGTAGAAATTTAGTAAACACATTTATCATATCAAACATTCAATGTTACATCAAGAGGCAATTATACTGTGTGTAATATTTTTACACCAAATTTTACACCCATATTTATATACAGTTGCTGCATGTTCATGTACAGTTGCTGTATGTTTATATGCAGTTGCTGCATGTTTATATGCAGTTGCTGCATGTTTATATACAGTTGCTGTATGTTTATGTACAGTTGCTGCATGTTTATACATGGTTGCTACATGTTTAGAAAGAGCGCTGCGTGTTTAATCAAAGAAAGTACATGTGTGTGCAACATATGATCACAGCGCATGTGTTAAAAAAGTTCAAAACAGTAGGAATCTGCAGTAGGAAGTTACTTATATTAAAGAGAGATGTTTTGTTCAAAATGCAGTATTCAGTGTTCTGCTGATGCAAATTTTTGCCATTCTTGTGGAAGGAATCTTCAGGAAGAACGTGATAGTTTGCGAACTGAATGATTTAGGTAACATTGCAGATTAGTCTATCATGGACTCTGCACTTCTACAGGAACTTGGTAACGTATTGTCAGCATCCAGTACGCTCTCTTTGGATCAGTTGGTATGTTGCTTAGCAACAGATTCCTGCCATCTTTATAGACTTAAAATACCGCATTTGTGGCACTGAATAGCTCAGGGGTTTGTCACAAGTCAAAACCTGAGCCTGAGGCAAATAATTGTTTTAGTATAATTTCTTTAGTAAACCATGCATAAAATGCACTTTTTTATGAATACGGTTTACTTCTGAAAATTAAAGTTTAAAAGTTTATTTGCAATTTTTAAATAGTAAAAAATATTTAATAAGTTATTTGCAGACAATCTATTACCTTAAGATAGTTTAACATAAAAGTTTGTTTATATTCTTTGAGTTTATATTAATGCAATTTTTCTCCATTTGTTAATTTTGGCAGAAGTATAAAACATCAAAACGACTCTCACTGGCGGCCATTTTGAAAAAATGCCAACTAGTAAATAATGCCTCATATTTACTAGTCAGGCAACCAATCAAAATGCTTGAAAACCATTATTTACTAAGGAAGTTATACTAATGATATATACTGTATGTACAAATGTTTTGCTCTGATTGTGGAATTTCATGCATACCAAATGCAAAGTTTTGCCATCAATGTGGTAAAGAAGTGTCAACAAACTAGGAAACAATACCAACACCTCAACCAACATTTAGTAGCCTTATCCACATCATTTCCCCTCCTCGACAAACCCATGTTTCTCAGCTTTCTCTTAAGAGTCCGCACCTGCATAACTAAGCCTTGTTTCTTCAAAAGCTCTGTAAAAGTGGCATATGGATAACCTCCGTGAAAATATCTCGTTTTCACGGGGCAAACTATCATGTTCTTCCTGGAAAAAATCAGCAGAACACTGAATACCGTAGTTTGAACAAAACATCTCTCTTTAATATAAGTTTGCAGATTCCCACTGTTTTGAAGTTTTTAACACATGCACTGTGATCATATGTTGCACATGCATGTGCTTTCTTTGATTAAACATGTAGTGCTCTTTCTAAACATGCAGCAACCATATATAAACATGCAGCAACTGTACATAAACATGCCGCAACTGTATATATATATAAACATGCAGCAACTGTATATAAACGTGCAGCAACTGTACATAAATATGCAGCAACTGTATATAAACATGCAGCAACTGTATATAAACATGCAGCAACTGTATATAAACATGCAGCAACTGTATATAAACATGCAGCAACTGTATTTTAACATGCAGCAACTGTATATAAACATGCAGCAACTGTATATAAACATGCAACAACTGAATATAAACATGCAGCAACTGTACATAAACATGCAGCAACTGTATATAAACATGCAGGAACTCCATTTAAACATGTAGCAACTCGATATAAACATGAAGCAATAAAATTTAAACATACAGCAATGAAATTAAATATGCAGCAAGGATGTCTAAACTTCCAGCAAGACTATTTTAAACTTGCAGTAATGCCATTTAAAATTGAGCATGTCCCCAATGGGCCACCGTAAAACTTTGATGGCTTTACTGAAAGTTATGTTGGGCTGTAATATTTATAATAAGAATCCGCTTTCCCCCTGGCAAATCTCTGGTTATGACATATATACCAATTCTCTCATTCTCATGAACTATAGTTTCAATGTAGACAATAAACGCGCATGAATGTATGTTTCCTGCCTATTAAAACAATTTAATCTCCTAGTGCAGGAAGAATTTAAAGATTCTTACCGTAACACTTGCCGTAAAGATTGAACAAAATAGCGAATCAGCAACACCAATAAATAGCGAGCCAAAAGTGACGCCAAAAAATATGTTGCTTAGTCATGGATTTCAAACACAGAAGTTTGGATATTAGACACAGGATATTACATAACAATACTTTCTCATTACATCATTTAGTCCCATTATGGCTCTCCCATTGAACTCAATATAACTGGAAGGCTACCTGTGCGGGAAATTTGAAGCCACTCGTACCCAGCCTTTTCACGCACGACCAAACAAAAACATTTAATTTGCGTGAAAATCCGATATCAACATGCTTGTCATTGAAATACTTTTGCATAACCACTTGTTTTTGAACCAAATAAATGTTTTCTTGTTTCAAAAAGTTGGTAAAATATCCTTAATATAGATATTTGTCATTCTTTATGGTTTATACGAAAGTCCGTCTCTAAACTGTGCAGCAAACTCGGTGCAACAATCGTCCAGCGATACAGTAAACTTACATGTACCTATTTCATGCAAATTTTTCACGAATTAGTATCTACATATAGCTAAACAAACCATATGCTTTAAAATAAATGTTAGTGCCTTGGTTTAATTATAACGCCTGCAGTATAACGCGTGACTCTCAAGGAAAACGCGTGCAATTCGCGCGACAGCACGCTAAAGTGCGGGACTTTACCTCCAGACACGCGTGTCTGGAGGTAAAATTTGGCTTCAGGCAGATTCAGGTATGTTTCATAGGAGGTAGCCTTCCAGTTATATTGATTTCAATGGGCTCTCCACAACCACGTACCCAGACCTTACTGGCTACTGTATGTGCGTTGCCAAAAGAAAAGCCCACAAATCGAAAGTATAAAACAGCAGTCCAGAAATTCAAGCATCCAATCAGTTCAAAAATTGCGGTCTGTGGCATAGCGGTTGTTGTGTAATTGTGTATAATTGGAAATTAAACGAAACTTACCTGGAAGTTGAAATTTGATTATAATTCTATTTCCTTGTACTGTACGTCACAAGGAAATCACATGAGATTGCGTAGCAAGTTCCCAACATTCAGTGCGTGCGTAACGCGTTTAGCTGGTCACAGACAATTCTGTGACCCACGCAAATTTATAAATATTCATTAGAAAAATCGTTTTCAAAAGACTGCCAACAATTTGGCGTTGCTCTTAACAGGTGGGCTCGATAACTCGACCGCTTGTTTGATCCATTTTGCACAAAAAACGGGGTTTTTTGATGTCAGCATGAGCGGCTCGGATGACGAGTCTCGGTTGCTCGCTAAGGAAGGAACAGAGTTCGACGAATGTCAGACCTCCAAAGGTCGAGAAGAATCCCACGAAGAAACCCCAGTTCCTTTGGCAAATATTGTACAATCCAGCATCGAGGGACAATTCTCTAAGCTGGTGAAAAGCCTTGAAAAAGGTTTTGTAAATCTCGGGAAAATTTTGTCCGACGGGATAAAGACTTCCCGCCAAAACCCGACCTCGTCTAGCGGCTCTTCCGGTTCTGAGTCAGATGCGGTAGAAAAACAGCCGCCTCCAAAACGCTCCAAAAAACAAGAGCTGTCTGATGATGATGTAACTAAGGATGTTAATGAACTCATCAGTACTGCAAATACACAGACAACAGATGCACCTGCCACCAATTCGTCGCAATCGACTGTTTTGGCCATGGTCGCTGATGAGCTGAACGAGGAAAAATGTGGGCCAGGAGTAGCCGAAAATCTGGCCAAGCGGAAATTTGGCAACAGCTGCAACCCCACACTCGTTCACAGGATATCGGAATGCAAAAAGTGCAGAATTGTTTACTGAAAGGGCTAATGCCGTTAACTCAGTTGACCAATACTCTCCTCCAGCTACCAGGCAGTGTGCCAACTGAGAGTCGAGAGTCAATTGTGAAATAAGCACTGGATTCCCTAACTCTGATTGCACAGGCGAATGCAGAGTTGAACCAGAGACGAAGGGAAATGATCAAGCCTGATCTTAACCAACAGTTTCAACAACTTTGCAATGATCAGGTGCCTATAACAAGCTGGCTCTTTGGAGATGAATTAGCAAAGACTTGTCAAGACATAACTAACACTAACCGAGTGAGCCAAAAAGTCTCTGGACCTGGGTCGCATCGACCTCATCGTCAGCAAAAATATCGTAGACATTATCGCTACTCAAAAAACGAGCAGGGGAAGTCTCGGCCCCAGAGCAACTTCCCACGAAAACAAGGGGGCAACCGAAAGCTGCAACCGCAGTTAAAAAACCTCAAAGTAAGGTTAGTGCTTTTAACATATTAACTAGTGAGCAAGAATTCTTTAAGGCTGGTCAGATAAAACATTTTAAAGACTCTTGGCAAAAGCTGACTTCAGACCCCAGGATACTAGAAACAATTCAGGGTGTAAATATTGAGTTCACTGACTTATCCCACCAGCATTTTACCCCAAGGGAACCAGTCTTGGGAAATACTGAAGCAAATGCAGTAGATACTGAAATTACAAAGTTACTGGCAAAGGAGGTAATCATAAACTCCCATCATGAGGATGGGGAGTTCATTTCCAACATTTTTCTGAGACTCAAACCAAATGGAACTTACCGACTCATTCTCAATTTGAAACATCTTAATGAGTTTGTTGAGTACCATCATTTTAAAATGGACTCTATACACACAGCAGTCCAACTCATGAAGCAGAACTGCTTCATGGCCTCAATTGATCTCCAAGATGCATATTATTCTGTCCCAGTCTCTGAGAGATATCAAAAGTATTTAAAATTTTCTTGGAGGGGAAAATTATACCAGTTCGCTTTCCTGCCAATTGGCTTGCCATCAGCCCCCGTATTTTCACAAAATTGTTGAAGCCAGTGTATGCCACTGATCTGAAAATAGATAACCTGGATAGAGTTTCTATACACCCCAAATCCACCTATGAGCACCCCAAATCGGTAAATAGTGGCAAAATAACCAGTGCTCTGCATGTTTTCTATTTAAATTTGAATCTACTAGCTCAAAACAGTGCAAATTGCTCAGATACAGGCATACAGCTACTGTAGCGGCGCCAGCGCGATAAGTGAGGGGGACATATTCATATATTCGTGTTCTGCACAATTAATTTCTGTTGAAGTCGATTCGATTTCAAAAGAAATTGATTGTGCAGAGCACGAATATATGAATATGTCCCCCTCACTTATCGCGCTGGCGCCGCTACTGTACAGCTACGAATGCACGCCTTGTTTAGATGCCATAAGTGGTCCCAAGAATCGGGTGTTCGACATCAAAAGTGGCCACGATTTTTGTAGGTATAGAAACTCTATCCAGGTTATCTATTTTCAGATCAGTGGTGTATGCCTCTCTTAGAGATTTGGGGCATATAGTGTTTGGGTACATTGACGACTCTTACCTACAGGGTGATGTGATGATGTTAAAAGCTGTAAAGAAAATGTATCAGCTACCCATTCCACATTTACAAACCTGGGATTTTTGCCGCATGAGGAAAAGTCAGTGGTTGAACCAACCCAAGAATTGATTTTGTTGGGGTTTGTTTTGAACTCATTAACCATGACCATCTCACTGACGCCACTAAGAGCGCAAAAGCTTGTGAATGCATGTTCTATGCTATTAAAAATGGAAAAACCAACCATTCGCACTGTAGCCCAAGTTATTGGGCTTATGGTTGCTAGTTTTCCAGCAATCCCACATGCACAGTTGTTTTACAGGGCATTAGAAAGGGATAAAACAAAAGCCCAACAGCAGCAAAAGGGTGATTTTGAGGCAATAATGACATATTCATCAGAAGCAAAAAGTGACCTCAAATGGTGGGTTCAAAATATTCCTACCATGTCAAAATCAGTCTTGCTGTACCCTCCTGACCTTACAATTCAATCTGATGCTTCACTGCTTGGCTGGGGGGCACACTGCAATGATAGGCATGCACGAGGACAATGGACTAAAGAGGAAGCAACCCATCATATAAATTACCTTGAAACCACGGCTGCATTTTTTGCCCTTCAAGCCTTTTGCAAAAAGTGTTCTGACATACATGTCAGGCTTGAACTAGACAATACAACGACTGTCACCTATATCAATAACATGGGTGGTAATAAGTCAACGGACTGCAATAGGGCAGTTAGGCAGTTGTGGCTGTGGTGTATTGAGCATAATATTTGGGTCTCGGCAGTGCGTATCCCCGGCACTGAAAATATTGAGGCAGATAGACAATCAAGAATTTTTGATGAACACACAGAATGGTCCCTTGAGGATACCACATTTAATCAAATCTGTAATAAGTTTTTTACGCCAACCATAGATTTATTTGCATCGCGTTTAAACCACAAAGTAGATAGTTATGTGTCATGGCACCCAGACCCAGGTGCCTTAGCAGTTGATGCATTTAGCCAAAACTGGGCTAATCACCTATTTTATGCATTTCCTCTTTTCAGCCTGATAACACGTGTATTACAGAAAGTCAGAGAGGATCATGCAGAGGGCATTGTAGTGGTACTAAAGGTGTGCATCGGATCGGATTGGAAGTTTCCAATCCGATAATTACTAAATTTTAAAATCCGAATCCGATCCGATCCGAAATGATCCAGTCCGAATCCGATCCGATCCGAATTTTAAAAACCATTATGATCCGATCCGAAAAAATCCGAAGGCAGTCTCGGAAGGCATTAAACACGTGTAATCAATCTAGAGTCTAGAGTATAGACTGCATGTCTATTGTATAGACAGTAGACACTGATAAATACTAACTTATAATCTAGACGTCTGCTTTCTAGACTCTAAACAGCAGACGTATGTCTGCTTGCTCTGCTATATCGGTATATGCAGAATGATTATAAGACGACCAAAAGACAAGACCAGGTGCATCTACCTTCACGCTCGAACTCTCTTTTTCTGATTCCAAAAGCTGGAAATGGGGTTTTAATCCGGTCCGATCCGATCCGACTACAAAACAACTTTATCCGATCCGATCCAATCCGAAATGATCTTACTTGATCCGAAATCCGAAAAAATCCGATCGGATCGGATCGGATTCGGATTGGTTTCGGATCGGATTTGCACTCCTCTAAGTGGTACCACTATGGCCAACACAGCCCTGGTATCCTGTAATCATGACCATGCTAGTACGAAAACCTTGTCTGTTGCCGAAAAGCCCTCACCTGCTTTATCTGAAACATCAGCCAAAAATGCAGCATCCTCTTCACAAGAAACTACAGCTCCTAGCCTGTCACTTGTCTGGAAATCCCTTAAACTCCAAGGAATTTCAGACAAAGCTGCTCGCATTATCATCAACTCCTGGCGTGTGGGAACAAAGCGACAGTATCAAACAAGCCTTAAGAAATGGGAAGAGTTCTGTGGTAAACAACAAATTGATCCAGTTCGACCAACTTTAACAATGATATTGGATTTCCTGACGGAACTTTATGAGCAAGGACAGCAGTATAGCTCATTGAACACGGCCCGGTCTGCTTTGTCGTCTGTAATTGCCCTCTCTGGGGAAGTGCCAGCTGGCAGACATCCACTTGTGTGTCGTTTCCTCAAAGGAGTGTTTCAAGAACGACCGGCCCTACCGCGCTATGTGGATACTTGGGACGTAAGTCTAGTGCTAAATTACATTAAAGATCAATATCCTTTAGAAAAACTGGGACTGAAGGAACTGACACTTAAATTGGTAGTCTTAATCTCTCTTCTATCGGGTCAGCGGACGCAGACACTACAAGAGTTGTGTATGAAGGATATTATTTTGACGGATTCTGATTGCACAATGCACATCACTATACTCCCCTTAAACACACAAGGCTTGGAGTCCATCAAGCGCCTATTAGGTTGCCAATGTATAACGACAGCAGGTTGTGCGTGGTTCATACATTACGCTGCTACTTAGAAAGAACAATGGCTATAAGAGATTCGGAAACTCGACTACTGATAAGTTTTTGCAAACCTCATAAGAGTGTATCCACTGATACTGTGAGTCGCTGGATAAAGTCAGTCATGACAGCTGCAGGTGTTGACACTACACGTTATAAATCACATAGCACCCGGGCTGCCTCCACATCGGCTGCAGCTAGAGCTGGAGTTCCAGTTGACAATATTTTATCATGCGCTGGCTGGTCTAATTGTGAAACGTTTGCCCGATTTTATAAAAAACAGTAATCGGCTGACACTGAGCACGCGTTTGCCATGTCTGTCCTTGCTGCCGCAACATAGTTGGACAGTTACAACATGTAAACGTTTATGAGATTTATAAAAGTTGTGTTAAATGATGGTTGATATTTACAATAAAACCTGCAGTTTTATTCTGTCATTGTCCAAACTCTGGGCTTTAAAGTCTCATGTGATTTCCTTGTGACGTGCAGTACAAGGAAATAGAATTCAAAAATTAAACGAGACATACCTGGATGTTGAAGTTTGATGTGAATTCAATGACTTGTAATGCAGGAACAAGGGGATCACATCCCTCCTTAAAATTTTGGGTTCCCACCCTTGACATTTGCCATCGCTTGTCCAATACTGCTTTTAAGACTGAATGCTGGGTACTTGCTACGCAATCTCATGTGATCCCCTTGTTCCTGCATTACAAGTCATAGAATTCACATCAAACTTCAACATCCAGGTATGTCTCGTTTAATTTTTGAATTCTGTCTTGTCATCAGTCAGGAACGAAGGAGTCACATGAGATGCGCATGCGTGCCTTGCTGATCAGTCTTCAAAGCGAGTATGAGGAGAAGTCCTGGAACGAAGGAGTCGCCCAACTATGGGTTGGGTGGGAACTGAGCATGTGACTCCTTCGTTCCTGGCCGATGACAAGACAGAATTATAATCAAACTTCAACTTCCAGGTAAGTTTCGTTTAATTTCCAATTCTATCTTGTCATCAGTCTACGTCACTACGTAGTCCCATGAGACTTCAAAGTTCTACTAATACGAAATAAAGTACAACTGTCCGAAATTTGTTGTATCAGTAGCAACACAAAACAATGTACGTAGATTAACTGACTACGCTATTTAACACAACTTCACCCAAATTATGAATTGTTTCGGTGGGTTTTTTATAAAATTTTTCAAATGTGGACGACGATGTCCAACCCGCTGACTTCATGATCTCTTGCAAGTTTAGTCCTTGTTTTTGAGCATGTGAGGTAGCAGCTGCTCTGCTGCTATGAGCTGTATAGGTGGACACATCGATACCCGCTTGTTGTAAAGTAGTTTTAACCCACCTAGCTGTTGTTGCTTTAGTTTAAGAGGTTTTATATAGCTTAACAAGAGCTGGCTATTATTCCCTCTTAAAACCTCAGTTCGTTTAAGGTACTCCCGAAGCTGAGTAACGACACAAAGTTTTCTGTCTGGAACAAATTCTAACAGCACAATTGGTTCTAAATGTTGGCCCGGTCTAGACTGTTTTAATTTCTGCTGTACTGTTATGTGGTATTTTCCTTCTAATTCTTGTATAAATTGGAGGTCCAATAAGTGCACAGTTTGACATCGCTGAGCTGTGAGTAAGCAGAGAAGCATGGTTAACTTTAAAGTAAGGTCCTTTAAAGGACATTGGCAATAAATTTTTTTATTTCCGATATTAGTAGAACTGGACCCCCTGATTACGAATATGCTATTATCTTTCACCCAAATTGTTTCGTTCTCGAGATATCTCACCCTAAATATTTAGTTCGTCCGCCATCTTGGATCGATTTTTAAAAAAATTATCTTTTGGGTCACATGACCGGTGTGACGTCAGGTGCAGGGGAGAGTCAAATTAAACAAATATACTTTATTAGGCGCATTTCGGGATTTCGTATTTCTAGTGAAGAATTTTGTGCTTTTCGATTATTCGAATAAAAAATATCCACAAGAATCAAGTAGTTCAGGTATTACCTTATCAATTTGAACCTGAACCGGGCTTACAAACAAGCAATAGCGGTGACGAGAGCGACTCGGAAGAAGAGAGTGCCGAATCGTCTGACGAGGAAATCTACCATGTGTTTGAGGCAAAAAATGCTTGGCGCCTTGAAAGCCTGTGCTGGTGTAAATGTGGGTATTGCACATTGAAACCAAAGGCTATAGAATCGTTTTGCTGCCACGAGAAAGCGTTAGAATATGATGAGTATGACGCATTGTTAAAGGAAGCCGAAGCACAAGGGGGCAAGTGTTGACAACACATGCAGATTTTGAGCCGAACATGCTGTCAGAAGCGGTATTAAAAATAGACGTTTGTCGCTATCTTGAGGATAACTGGCCCTTGGATGACGAAGATTTGGATGAAAATGCACAAACTTCATAGACTGTTCGCGTTGGGTATTTCAGATTTTGGGTAAAAGGAACCGAAGGCCACTTCCTGCATGTGTTTACACAAGAATCAGAGAACGATTCGCGTCGCATGACGGCCTTTATACTCATTTTAAATATGCCAAAAAATGGAAACGGTAAGCTTTTTTTTGTATTTTTACTGAATAAGACAGTTGAGTGTAGGCTTTCCAAATTTTTGAAATTTGGCCAACTTTGTACTAACATATGAAGCATTTCAACCATGAGATATTAACTCGTTTGCTGTTGACAGCGTTGAAATGTTTTTATATCAAAGATGTTCCATGTACTAAATCAGCTTTAATGTGCATACAATCCCCAAATTAATTTCTAAAATGTTAGTTTATAAAGTTGTTCATCATATAAATCTGCCTCACTCACGATTTTTACACTTCTCAACTTTACAATAGCATTTTGTGTCGCACATTAAATCTTCACCCCTACAACTGCATTTTTGGTGGCACTACATGCACGCTTTCTTAGCTGATTGTCTCTCTGTACTTGCAGGTAAAGCTGGCTTGCTGAACCGAGATTTTCGACTGGCCACCACTTGCCCCTTTGATGGACGTTCCTTCCCTTCTAAATACTGCTCAACAAGTGATTTTGGTTCAACAGGTAGCACTTCATTGGCATAGACTTTAGCTTTCCTCAGTGTTGTACCTACTTCTAAGGTGAACAGCTTCTTGTATCAGATTGTGTTTATAATGCTATATTGAATTGGTTGTAAATGTTGT
Organism: Muricea muricata; assembly: GCA_963855995.1. Lineage (NCBI taxonomy): Eukaryota > Metazoa > Cnidaria > Anthozoa > Malacalcyonacea > Plexauridae > Muricea > Muricea muricata. Next base: position 12,564,814 of record OY979716.1, read on the forward strand.
GTTGAATAAACGAAAATAAGAAAAACCGAAATACAGTCCCCATGTTGTTGTTGAACCAGCGAACGGGAGATTCTGACAGTTTAACCGAACTAGTGCGAAGGATTTCCAACAAAAACCTAGGAGGTCCGTAGAACTGACGCTATTCTATGTCAGCGAACGGGAGATTCTGACAGTTTAACCGAACTAGTGCGAAGGATTTCCAACAAAAACCTAGGAGGTCCGTAGAACTGACGCTATTCTATGTGTGACCTGTAACGATTATGTTAATAGCTACTAAAACGAATTCGCATTGCCATTATTTGCGCGTGGTCATATGTAAACCATGCAAAGTCATAGTAAACGCCCTAGACGGCTAGAGTATAAATGTAGAGAAGTTATCATAAATAAAACAGATTCTAACTGGAAGTATTAGTGTGTTATTTGAGAGTCTCGTACGTTACACACCTACTAAATGACCTCCAAGCAAGCAATAATGAAAGTGTTTATATAACGCGAATGCAAAGAATTAAAACATATTGTACTCAGTCGTTACTATATCGCAAGTAGCTGTTACTGTATTAGACAATAGTGTTCAATGAGCTACATCCTCAGAGCTATATATAATGCATAAACGTAAGTTGTATCTGTATATGTTACAAACGGTAAAAATTGAAATTGACCTGGTATTTTGAGCTACATCTTGTTGATGCCCGCAACATTGTAAAAGCGCCCAAATTATAACTTTACATCAACAGAACAGATAAACATTTAATGTCTGGTAATTAGTCATAGCAGTATGATAAAAGTCTACAAAGTACGCGAGCATATCAATTAATTGGCATAGTACCGGTGATGAAAGTGCTTTTACAGTCGAAATCAACGCATTTATTTTAGAAACACAGATGAAACACATAGCACAGTAGTGGCACTAGATATTTACGCAGTTATACAAAAAAATTGGGGTTCATCTGTATTTTTTGGATCAAAATCGTCTTAGAATGTGTTTGTTCCAATACTATCGTATATTGATATTATTTCGTTCCCCTGCACCTGACGTCACAAATTTATTTCCACATAAATTAGCATACAGGGTTTTTTTCAAGATGGCGGACGAAGGTAGAAAGTTTTACGATATTTCTAAGCAACTATACGCGATGGACAAGTGAAAATACGAAATTAAGTATTCCGTACGTATGTGTAATAGATATAAAGAATAAAAAAATCTATTGCCAATGTCCTTTAAAGATAATTCTGGAACCTGTTTTAGGGTTGTTAGATAGTTTAAAACTTCACCAACATTCCAGAGGGCTTTATACCGCGGTAGTGCTGGTCGCTGTTCATAAACCCCTTTTAGAAAACGACCAACTAGTGGGTGTTCACCAAATTTTATACAATTAAATAAAGGTAGAATTGCCGATAACGCCGATCTAGCGGTGTTCAAAGCACTGTATCCCAACCCTGACTCAAACAAAAAAGTCAAGAACTCGATTGTACCATTCAAACCTGGGTTGAGTTTTGATAGTTGATTTTCTTCGCAATATCGCTCCCATCTGCTTAGATAGGTACTATATTGTTTCCTGGTACCCGATGTCCATGAAGACATCAGGATCTCTTTGGTTGCGCTGCTGAGGCCATGTTGGTCGAGTCTTTCCCGAATCAGTGACACACCAGTAGGTTTAGATTGACATGTAACGGGTGTACCGCCTGCGGGTTTTGTGGCAGTTGAAGCAGATTTGTACTTGCTTTGAGTTTTACTGGCGCTTCTTTTAGTAGCTGGAGAACTTTTGGATACCAATAGTGCGTTGTCCATTCGGGAATTACTATTATTCTTTGAGCTTGGTCCTGACATATTTTGTGTATTACTAGTGGAATGACACTAAATGGCGGGAAAGCATACAATTTTAGGTTGGTCCATGGAATGGTAAAAGCATCTATTGCCATTGCATTAGGGTCAGGTCTGCATGAAGCATATACCGGAAATTGTTTATTTATCCGCGATGCAAATAAATCAATTTCCGGTTTGAAAGATAGCTGTTTCAAAGCGTGTTGCAAAATACCTGGATTAATCACCCATTCTAAATTGTTGTTTTTGCAACGTGACTCGGTATCTGCTACCGAATTAAGTGAACCGGGTAAGTGAGCAGCGCTGATCCAAATGTGCCGTTGAATGCACCATTCCCATACAGTTTTGCAAAGTTTATTGCATTGGTCTAAATGACTTCTACCCATGTGGTTTATAACGCTAACCCCTGTTGTATTATCTAGCCTGAGTCTGATATACATTCTTCGTTCTTTGCAAAAGTTTGCAAGCCCAGAAAAGCAGCATATAGCTCTAAGTAATTAATATGTTGTTGTGCTTTTACAAATGACCATTGTCCGCCAGTAGATATTCCCTGGCATTCAGCACCCCAACCAGATAAGGAAGCATCTGTTGTAATCTGAAGAGTTGGTGGGCCCCTCTCAATATTATTTTGCTCCTTAGCTATGTTGTTCACCCACCAACACAGTTCTGACTTTGATGCTGAAGACAAAATCATTTGAGCATCAAAATTTCCTTTATTAAGTTTTAAAGCATGGGTTTTATCCCGAACAAGAGCCCGATAATATAGTGGGCCATAGCTTGTACCTGGGAAACTGGAAACTATTTTCCCTATAACTCTAGCCACATCTCTAATAGATAAACTTTTACTGTCTAACAGACTTTGGCATGCTTTTGTTAAGCCTGGGATCTTGTCCTTGGTGAGTTTCACCGTCATATTTATTGAATTAAGGGTGCATCCTAATATTGTAATAATTTGTGATGGCATGAAAACAGATTTGTCTGGGTGAACTACGAAACCAAGCCTTGAAAAAAGTATGACAGTATCAATTACATTCGTAAGGCATTGTTTATAACTGTTGCCCTGCAAGTAAAAATCATCTAAGTGACCCAATGAGATATGGCCTTGTTTGTGTAACTGTAAGAATGGTACTTTTAAGAGTTTTGTGAAGTTTCTTGGTGCGGAAGAAAGGCCATTAGGCAAGCATGTAAACTGATATGTGCAATTTTCCCATTGAAAACATAAAAACTTTTGATCATGACTGTTTATGGCAAAGGAGAAATATGCATTCTTTATGTCAATGGATGCCATATAACAGCCCCTTTCCACAATCCTGATAATGTTTGATGTTCCACATTTTCATTAAATTTTTTAAGATTTAAAATAAGGCGATAGGTACCATCTTTCTTAGGGCGCAGAAAGATACTGGACAATATTTGTCCAGGTTGTTGTGCTGCAACCTTGATTATTTGTTTATTTTCCATCTCGTGCAAGAGCTTCTGCAAGTGTCTGGTCTCATTCTTATTAAACCTTTGATTAAATCGGTGTTGTGTAGGATTTTCTACACATTCAATTTTTATCCCCCGAATATCGGCTAGGATTTGATTATCGGAAGTTAGTTTTGTCCATTCATGCCAGTAGTGGGAGACCTGACCCCCTTGAAAAGATTGACATAGTGAACTTAAATATTCCGCTAAAATTGGAGTAAATGTAGGAAATGAACTTACATTTCCCCTTATTGCTTCCAAACGTTTGATCATTTCCTCTCGTTGCCCATTGTGGGTTTCTTTCGTTTGGGGGGATAATTCTGGCCTCTTCGAAAATCCTCCTTCTGACCCTTATGTTGATTTTATAACCCATAATTACTAGGACGTTTATCCATGTCGTATGGTTTTGACTTATGTAATGTACGTCGTTTCTTTGTGGGATGGGTAAGACGTAGACCAATTGCGTTGGTCTCTTTAGCCTCCTTTAATTGCTTTGGAAGATCCTCCCCAAAGAGTAAAGGGCCATTGGGGATATCTGCCTTGCAAATATAGGAATATTCCGGCCGAAGAGCAAAACGTATATGCTCACGTCGAAGCCTAGATATCTCAGCATTTGCATGCCCAAGCATAGCCAGTGCATCTACTGAACGAGATGCTAAGTTTTTGTTAGTCTCACCGCGTTTGTTTTAGGCAGGAGTTCATCCCTTATCTGTAAGACTGTGATAGCCACCTTGCAAATAGTCTGTTGCAAATTGGCTAACTGAAGATCCATCTTCTTTTTTGAAGAAGACAATTGTGACCAGATTTCGTTGTTAACCTTGGTCGGTATTATGTTCGAAACATTTTCTGGTCGATTATATAGCTCGGTGAGCTTTTTTATTTTGTCAGATGTTAATCGTATGCCCCCACGTTTGTCAGCAATCTCTGCCAATTGCTTTTGAATAGCTGGGCTTGTTGTTTCACCCTCATCTAACAGGTCAGATAGTTCTTTTAAAATCGAATTATCTACTTGCTGTTGGTCGGTGACCTGCTGTGATTGGTGCCCGGTGAGCAGCTTTACATCCACACTCTCGTCCTCGCTAGCATGGGCACTCAGTTGGTCTTTCCCTCGTATGGTACGCTTTCGCCGTTTGTACGACCTGTCATCTTCATCAGGGCTAGATGAATGACTAGAATCACTTTCAGCAGATTGTTGTGTCTCCGACGTGGCGCGAGTACGTGAGGACTGATTGTTTTAGTCCGGTGGACAACCGTCCGGAAGCTGAGGAAGGCGCCGACAAAGCGTTGATAACAAAGAAGCCATTTGCCCCATATTTTCATTAATATTCATGAGCAGTTCAGTGTTTCTGTCCTCTTGAATCGGCTGCTTTCAGTTCGGTGAACCTTGTTCGCTCAGCCTGTCAATTTGGTTCGGTGAACCTCGTCGGTGTCTAGTTAGTTCTTGGCTGTCGACCTCGCGGCAGTGGCGGATCCAGGGTAAGTCAAAATAAATTATAGCAGCTCAATTTTAAATTTAAATAACTTTATAACAATGCTTTAGGTTATAAATTTGAAAAGAATAAAATCTAACCAATGAAGTTGCTTTGAAGGTATTTTAAAATGTAAATATATCCTAGAATTAGCTGTGGTAATTTATTTTGACTTACGCTAGATCCGCCACTGCCTCGCGGTCTACTGCAGGAGAATCTTCTTCCATTAAAAAATAGTTGAATTTCAATATTCTTGGAATAAAAACTCGTCAAGATATGCTATAACAGTGATCAAGAATAACTCCTTGTCAAAACCCATGCAACTTACCACAGGATGGATTGAAAACGCGATGGATTGTATATTATATTTAACAAGAAGCGAAAAATGTAACTTCGTCTGAACAACAAACACGTTAGCACTGATCAGCAAAGCACGCATGCGCATCTCATGGGACTACGTAGTGACGTAGACTGATGACAAGATAGAATAGACAATATAATAGACAGCTTTAGCAAACACAACCACTGAGCTATATTGTTACTGGAGAACTTGCTCCTATCTTCCTTCAGTCAAGCAAGTGAAGCCGGAAAAATGGCGGATTTTGGTCCTTGCTGATGCCATCTCCATGACAACTGGTCCACTATTCTCATGCGAATTACCACTGACCAACCGCGATCCTAATGATTTCACAGACGCTTTCCCCTCCCGAAAACAGGTATAAATTCTGCTTTAAATTTTGCTTGTTCTTCAAAAACAAATTTGCTGTTCAACAAATGGGTGAATTTTGTCTGGTGTATGGATGCCGTCGAAGAAAGACATGAGAAACATTTTGCACATTGTACACCAAAGCCTGCTAAAACCAATGAATTTCCTTTAGTAAAGTTGTTTTCCTACAAACTGACTGTCTGTAATTATCAGAATATGTAATACGAAATCTTTAAACCAAAAAAATAACTAAGGGTGTGCAAAGCTAGGGTGAGGAAAATGTAAAACCAAGTTTCCAGACCTTTTTATGAGTTATCTTGAAAGGCGGAGGGCCATAATTTTCAATTTCCTAATGTAATTTCTTTGAGGGAATATGGAGCTTTTCAGCTAATACCCAATGCAGTTTGCTGCTAATAGTACATGAAATGTTTGCCTTTATTATTGAATATTTTTATATTTTGGTAGGAAAGAATATGATTGAGATATTGACAGGGGATGAACAAAATGGCATGTCTCATGGTCCAGTGCAAATAATATTAACAAACCAAGACAAATTTAGTGATGAAGCAAAAAGTTTCTGGAAGGTTATTAGAGAGACATCTGACAGACAATGGAGAAATGTTATTTATTTTTTATTTGTTATGTATATAAATATATGTATTCAAGCTTTAGTAAAAATTTGCAATAGTTAATAATTACTCTTGAATATGAATAATATATATTTCAAATATATAAATATGAAAGTGTAATAAAATTCATGAACTGTAGTTTGCAACTTCTTTTTCAACCAAATTGGTAATGATCAATGGAACATGGATCTAAAAAAATACAGAGAACATACAAGAAATTTATTAAACTCCAAGGGAAAGGTACTTATGCATGCATGCATGTACATGAAACTCACAACATTGCTATGCAGGGTTTTAGCAAGGCCAATGGGAATTGATAAAGCACAATACATAGGGTAATTTAGTAAAGGTATTTTAGGCCTACCTATGAATCATGAAGAAAGAAGAAAATAAGAATGAGATTCTGAAAGGAAACAGTAAAAAATTAAACCAGCAATTGCAAACCCACTCTTACATATTCACTCAATACAAAATACGTATAAACTGTGCCAGTTTGATTGCATGCAACAAGTCAAAGTATATCTAACAACAGTATATAAAAACCCCAAAGATACAAGTCTTCACAGTCATATCAGTAGCTGGTCCAAATAATTTAAAACACATACAAATTTATACAGTAATATAGTTCATACTGATGCACAAAATACACTGCTTGTTTGCTTTAATTAATTGAGGATTACTCCTCATATTAAAAGCCTTACACATATTTCTTGAGACTCGGGTCCCGTATTTCAATAGCCACGAATAATAATTGCACATGAAAAATGATGACTTGAAAGATACTAGATGAGAAAAAGCATGCAGACATATATTGGTAAATTAATATACACTATACAGAAAGCCGGCATAAAACCCTGTATTTCAGTCATAGTGTCTGTACAAAATTGGAATTTAGAAAACTTGGGACTGGTTTTTAGATAAGATCTAGGTGTCTATACCGTAACACCAATGTCATAATAGTCTCAGGAGATGTAAAAGAAAACATTAAAAACATGACAAAACACGTACCTTCAATATGACATGAAAACTTGAAGATGCCAGAAAACAATCTTGCTCGTAAATTTTACTCGCAAACTTCTTGTCGTGTAAATGATTTATTGATCTATAACTTGGTGTTTTTTTTACAGGAAATGGTTTATCACTTATAAATTTTTTGAAAAGAACAACGCTAAAATGCTAAACCAGCTTCGTTAAAACAAAAACTTCAAAAAAGCTAATATTTTTTATAGTGAAAACCAGGGCGGGTTGAAAATAGTAGCAGGCTCAAGAAACGAGCCTGGTCAGTGGTGATTCGCATGAGAATAGTGGACCAGTTGTCATGGAGATGGCATCAGCAAGGACCAAAATCCACCATTTTTTCGGCTTCAAGTTTTATCCACGAGCAGGTTCTGCAGTAATATTATAGCTCAGTGGGGGAAATGCTTCTGTTTAGGGCACTGGCTAGGAACATGGCGCCCATGACGAATCTTATCTACATATATCGACGAATCACCACGACAACACCTTTCGCTTTTTTAATTGTAAGTTAAACGAGACTTACCTGTAAGTTGATGTTTGACGTAGATTCTACGAGTTGTTGGTTATTGAGCTAAGGAGTCACGTGAGATATGCGCGCGAAGCAAGCGAGACGACCACACTTCAAAGCTGAAAGGTCATGACATACAACCTGGGTGGGAGATTGTATAGTTCTCAAAACTTGGGAGGGAAGGTTAATAATAACCAACAACTCGTAGAATCTACGTCAAACATCAACTTATAGGTAAGTCTCGTTTAACTGACAATTCTACTTCGTGATTGGTTATTTTTGCTAAGAAGTCAAGTGAGACTTTAAAGCGTCATGACCTTCACATAATCAAGATATGATGTTCACAACAGTGAAGAGTATATTGTGGCAATGATATAGATACATTTATTATGCCCAATATAAACACAGCAGGACATAAGCTTCGATTAACTAGGATATAAGCAGTCTCTCTCCATAAACAATTTATAACAATTAGCCCTGACTCATCACAGCTGCCACCAAGTCTTGTCCATAATTGCTAGTTAAATCTGTTACCGTTTTGTTATAGAACTTACTAAAGGTGTTCTCATTACCCCAGCCTGAGGCAGCCAGAATTCTATTAGTGTCAATGTTCTTTCTTTGAGCTGCTGAGGTAATTGAGACTGATGTGGTGCTGTGAGCACCATATATTTCAGTGTTTATGCCAGCTTTGTCCATGACCGCTTTTATCCATCTTGCAAGAGCGTCAGTGGAAACAGGGTTGTGTGGTTTCCTACAGCTCACAAGAAGTTGTGTATGAGTCCCTCTGAGAGCTGAGGTCTTCTCCAAATAAGCTTATAGGTGCTTAATAGGGCACAGGCTTTTGCTCTTGCGATATGCTGCTAGGACCACATTATTTAAGTGTTTCCCTGGTTGAGATGTTTTCAGCAACACATCAAACTTGAAGCAGCACTTGTCTGCCTTTACGCTCATATTGTTTGTTGATAATGCTTTGAGAGTTTGGATCCGCGCTGACTTGTGGTGATGGCAAGTAGCATGGTCAGTTTTAAGGACAAGTCTTTGAGTGTGATTTCGTCCAGGTTCCAGTTTTCAAATAGCTTAAGTACAACAGGTATATCCCAGGTATCTTGGTATTTGGGGAAGGATGGCCTCAGTTCAAATACTCCTTTAAGCAGCCGTGATACTAATGGGTGAGAACCGAAACTAACGTTCCCTAGTAGCATAAGAATGGACTATAACCCACTCCACATTCATACAGAGCTGACAAGAAATTTATTCCGTCGGATACAGAAGAGTGAATTGGCCATCAATTTTCCTCTCACTGCAGTAACGCTCCCATTTCTGGAGGTAAGATCGATATTGTTTAACGGTCCCTTGTCTCCACGATTAATGTTGGAAGCAGCTGCCGAAAGCCCTTGATTTTCGAGGGATTTCCAGACAAGTGGCAAATTATTTGTTCTAGATGAGGGTGGAGTGGGTGTGTTTCCTCCGGGTTTCTTGGAAGGATAAGGGTGGCCTTTTTCTTTGGGGGTAGTATTGGTGGATCTGTCAGCTGACATCATTAATTTTGGCCACCACACCTGTGTTGGCCATCTTGGGAGAACCATCACCACAGTGCATTATTCTTCTTGAAGTTTCTGTAGGATTTTAGAAATAAGACAGAAGGATGGGAAAATATAGGCTTTGAATTGTTTCCATGACATGTGGAAAGCATTTAAAGCTATGGCTCCAGGGTCAAGGTGGAAAGACACATATGGTTTTATTTCATAATTCATTCTAGATGCAAACAAGTCAACGTCTGGAGTTACACCTAGCTTATTTATTGCATCCTGAAAGATATTCTTATTCAGTGACCACTCAGCACTAGTGTTAGATAATCTAGACTGATGGTCATCCTCCACATTTTCTACTCCTGGAATGTGGACTGCTGTAAGCATAATGTTTCTGGCAAGGCACCAAAGCCATACTAATTTTGTGAGCTGATTTCTTATGGCTGACTTGCTGGTTCCCATGTGGTTAATATCAGTAAGTGAAGTCATATCGATGATGATCAGGACTTTAACATGCTTTCCCATGAGGGACTCAGAAAAAGTTTGAAGGGCCAAGAAAATCGCTAAAAGTTCAAGATAATTAATATGATGTTGTGCTTCTTCTTTAGTCCAATATCCCCCAGTCTTTTTTTGGCCAAGGGTACACCCCAAACCCGTAGAGGAAGCATCTGTAGTTAATACGATATCAGGTTCCCCATGGCTAATAACATAGCCATTTGGGGCATGTTCTATCCACCAAGCAAGCTTTGCCTTAGCATTCTCATTCACTGATATCATAGAGGCGAAAAAATTGTCTTTATTGTCCTTAAGTGCTTGCGACTTAACTGATTCCAAGTGTTGAAAATAAAGGGGATCCAACATCACCCCAGAAAAAGTGGAAATAATATAACCAAGAACTTGGGAGACCTCTCAGATTGTTAGTGATGTGCGCTTTAAGAATTTAGAGCACATACCAATCACCTTATTTACTTTTCAAGGGTCATGTAAGTATGCATCAGGATAGAGTCCAAAATAAACCCTAGGAATGTTAATCTTTGTGTTGGTATGAGTACAGACTTCTCGGTGTAACGTGCACGAGCTTTCACACAAACAGTCAGTCACACGTCCAGAGTTCAACTCATTTTATTTTGCTGTTTCTTCAACTTATCTAATTGCATTTTTTATTACAGTTGTCAATCAAAGTTCGCCAACGTAATTCAATTTCCTTTTAGTTAATCTTCGTTCAAATAACACCAATATAACTATTTTATTTACACGTTTCACCATCCCCCTCCATCCACACGTTTCACCATCCACCTTCGTCCTCGAAAACTTATAACATATATTTTCTTATTTATTCTTTTTATTTATTTTGTGAAAGATCTTAGTCGTAACCATACCGAACAGGCGGCCGGACATTTTGCCGCAAACGTGCTTCCCTAGCCCTGGGTTAAATATGCCTAACACCCTGACCATTTTCATCATTACGGCGTTCTGGCTCATTTTGCACCACCTGTATATCACTGGATTCAGGAGTTTGTGGAATTACTTGACCATTTCCAAACGGAATCTGACTTATCTTTAAATTATCGTGGTGAACCATAGGCGGCCCAATTCAGTGTGTAGTTTCATATAGAGATCAGTAGCGAGCGGTAGCGTATTGTTAATATATATGTAAAACAATACGCTACCGCTCGCTACTGATCTCTATATGAAACAACACACTGAATTGGGCCGCCTATGGGTGAACTACACTCACGTAGCTTTCCTACTTTACTCCTAATCTTGTAATTCACTCCCATCCTTTGCATAATTTCGTATGGCCCTACCCATTTTGGTCCAAACTTCCAAGTTTTTGGTTTCTTTAACTAGACTGCCTGTCCAACGGTAAACGGTTTACTACGCTCGTCATTCTGCTTTCTTTGTCTATTCCTAGCCTTTTCTAAGTTAGCGTTGGCTATTTCTCTTATACTTCGTGTTTTACTTCTAAAGGAACGTGTGCATTCCGAATGTTTATTCGGGTTGGTAAGTGGTATATTTTTACTGCATCAATTTTGCGGGGTCTGGTGCAACACCTTGTTGCAAAATCACATGCCCTAAATAACAAACTTGTCTTGCTGCAAATACACATTTGGAAAGCTTTACTTTTGGATTAAACTCCCTAAAACGCTTTAAAACTGTTCGCAACCGGCTATTATGCTCTTCAATTCTTCGACCGAACACCATTACGTCATCCAAATAGGACAAACAGGTTTCAAAAGTCAAACCAGCTAACGCAATTTCCATAGCTCTTTGAAATGTTGCTGGTGCGGTTTTTAAACCGAAAGGCAATCGGATGAACTCGTAAAAGCCACTCTGTGTGGCAATAGCGGTTTTTTGACAGTCTTCCGGCTCTACTGGTATTTGCCAATATCCACTACGCAAATCTAATGTTGAGAATATTTCGCATCTTTGACTGAATCTAAAAGGTCCGAAATTCATTGTGTGTGTGCATCATTGCGAGTAATCTGGTTTAATTTTCTGTAATCGACACAAAATCTGAGTTCACCAGACTATTTGTAGACTAAAACGATAGGACTTCACCATGGGCTATTGCTGTGTCGAATAACCTTTTCATCGAGCATTTGCTAAACTCCCATATAACTCAAGGGGAAGAAAATGTTTGAAATACCTGTTAGCTTTGTTACCCTTGGTTGGGACGTCACAACGATTTGGTAGAAAAAAGCATTTTTTAAGACAAAACTGTAATTAATATACATTCAAACTTTGTTCTTGATTGTGATTTGTCAACAATCCACGGACAATTAGCAAAATCCCAAGCAATCGTCATGGACTACGTCATCAGAGTCCAATAATTTTTATTTTAGACCGAACTTCGATCAAAAAAATATTGGATGCTAATGACGAAGAACATGACGAATGTGTGGTGCTTAGGCCCCACGCATTGACATCTTTTATAAAAGCGCGCGAAAATAAAACAACAACAAAATAGCTAACTTGCAGCAGATTTGGTTCGTTTGACAAAGACAATACAGTGGTATTGATACCAGAACAAGATAGCAAAAACACTAAAGCTTTGTATCAACATATTTTCCAAGAGTATTTTCTCCACAAGCAAACACCACTAAACGTTTTAAGGTTTGTAACGGAAATTTTAAATACACATAGTTTTGCATTGTTATTGCTAGCGATTGCTCTACCCCGCTGTTTGTCCAAACCGACGAAAATTATGCCACCGTCTTACTTCAAGAACTCTCACAAGAATTCTCACTATTTAAAGAGAAAATACAGATGGAAGTTGCAACCCTAAAAACTAAACTTTGTGAACAAAGTCAAATTATTTATGAAAGTAAACAGAAGTCATGCAATCTAAGTAATGAAAATTTGCATCTGAAGTCACGCATTAATGATTTAGAAACAGAAGTATTTCTTAAAAATAAAGTTACCATCCCAAGTGACCTCACTAGAAATAATGATGATAGCAGTCCCGCATCTAATTTCCATTCGAATGTAAACGTCTCCTCTACAACTGGCTTGCAAGATCAACTATACCCCATTACCAACATAAATACATCCGAACTGCAAAATCAAGAACAATCTACAAATGTAACCGGGGTGCAAAACCGACAACAACCTGTTATAAACACAACCGAGTTACAAAATCAGCAATTATCCGCTTCAAATAATAACAGGTTGGAAAATGAACAACGATCTGCAACTAATTCAACTGGGCTGCAAAGTCATCAACGACTTAATATGAATACAAAATTACATGTTGTACACAAAACCCCCAAACACCAAACTCCCTGCCCCTTTTTACGCCGGAGGGGTTATTGCTTAAAGAATGATCGGTGTGATTTTCTCCATGACAAGGCTTCACGTAGAAAGGTTTCATCTAGATCGACGTTAGGCAATTACTTGTATCCTGCCCCTTTTTTATCCCGCGGCCGAGTAGCAATGCCACCAAATCACCACAGCAGACCCCCCTATGGTTTCCCCCCTTCTCAAGACCATTGAGGGAACCTTGGGTGCCTCCATCCCCTCTGGTGTTCCCTCCCACCTTCCAAAGACCACTGATGGAAATACCAGTGCCACCCCTGAACCCCCCTTCCTTTTACGGCGTTCCATACACCCAACTGATGTAAAGTCATCTGTTTTAGATGCCAAAGTAGTAAGAGATGTTACGACGACTATGACTATTCCTATACGAATTACCGAACGTAAATCTCAACCTTTCCCTAGAAGTCGTAATAATTGTATCTCAAAACATAATTCCACGAACTGTATTATAGTATCAAGAATGAACCCGCTGCGTAAAGCTGGATCCTCAAATCTATTTGTACCTTCAATTATGTTATCTAATGTCATGTCCCTTGCCCCCAAGATTGACGAGTTGCGAGATTCAACTACCCTTAAAAATGTTGACCTTATTTGCATCACAGAAACCTGGTTACAAAGCCATATCCATAATAACATTGTTTCTGTCCCTGGTTATAGCGTTGAACGCCGTGACAGATCTAACGGTCAACATGGTGGTGTATGTATCTATATAAGGAATTCAATAAAGTATCAAGTTCACATGATATGATGAATACAGAGATTGAAGCTCTTTGGGTAAAGTTAAGACCTTCACGCCTTCCCAGGGGAATTTCTTGTATTATATTGTGCAATTTGTATCATCCTCCCAGTGGTAACGATCAGCAAGCAATAAATTATTTATATGAATCATTGACAACAATTGAAGCTAATTTTCCCAGTTGTGGTATAATTCTGCTCGGTGACTTCAATAAACTAATTACATCTCGACTAACTAATGGCTTCAAACTGTATCAGATAGTCAAATTTCCAACTCGAGGTCAGAATCTATTAGATTTAATCTTCACTAATATGAAGGAATTTTACAAAGAGCCAATTAAACTTCCTGCTTTTGGTTTATCTGATCACAATACAATAGAACTCCAACCTCTAGAGAGACTGCAAATGCCAAAACCCAAATTACAAGTGAAATCGAGGGATCTGAAACCAACTAAACGTCTTGCGATGAGTACGTTTTTGAAGGAAGTTGACATTAAATCTTTAATCGCTATGGAGACTACTATTGACGGAAAAACCCAGATGTTGGAGTCAATAATTAACTTTGGCCTAGATTCGTTAATTCCTATTACCACGAAAACAATCTACTCTAACGAACTGCCTTGGATGTTTAAATCTTTAAAACAAGCAATTTGTCGCCGTCAAAAATCCCTAGCCCAGGGTAATATAAGTGTTTTTAAAACCCTAAGAAATCGAGTCAATCGTGAGCGAAAATTATGTCGAGCGAAGATTTATAAATCAAAAGTCGATCATTTAAAAGAAGGCTCGCGCTCCATCTGGTGGAATGAAGTTAAAAAACTGAGCTGTTTGACTTCACAGGTCACCCATCGTGAAGATGTGCCTACTACAAAATCTAGAATGTTATAATGACCAAATACCTACCACCCCGTATGATCTTGCCAACATAATAAACCAAACCTTCCTTGAGCCAATGAAAGCTTTTGACCCTTTGCGATCAAACTTTATCAATCGAGGCACAGTTGAGAATCAGTCTCTCTGTACTGTAGGATATATAGAATACATATATTTCAATTACTGTCAATCAAACTTGTTTACATTTTCAGCTTACTTACAAATCGCTGTAAGGTATTTGTTAATTACCGAACTCAATTACTACATTACTTCCCCTCTATTTTTAAAATGTCAATCCCCTTTTTCTTTTCAAATATCAATAATCTCTTTACTATGTTATATGGCTTTATGGTAAGTGTTCTGTCCATATTTTCTATCAACATTATAAGTCAGTTCCCGTGTTCGTATCTGTTCACTGGTTTCTTAATCCTTGTTGATCTTCTTAAACTTGGTTCTTGCTTTGGTACTTGATCCGTTCTGGTCTTTCAATGTCTTCCTCTTCGTCTTCACTTTTTTCCATGCGTACTTTCTTAAAAAAGGAAACATTTCTCGTCACCGTCTTCCCATCATCTCTTTTCGCTGTTACCATGTTGTACTTTCGTTGTACCACGGTATAGTGCTTTGGATCAAATTTAGGCGTTAATTTATTCTTCTTTTCCTGCTTGCAAATAACTGTGTCTCCCGTTCTGATGTCTGCCTCTTTTGCTCTCCTATTCTATCATAATAGTCCTTATTCTCTTCTTTCTTCTTCTCCAGATTTGTTTTTGCCATCTTGTGCTTGTTTATAACTTTCTTGTGTGTTAATTCAGGCAAATATCCTCTGATTTTTCTGTTGAAAAGCAGTTCACTTGGAGCCACTTTGGTTGTTTGATGTGGTGTGGAACGGTATTGTAGTAGAAACCTTTGCAGTTCTTGCTTCCAATTCTTGTTTTCGATTTCTGCCGTTTTCAACAATTTCCCAATTGGTTTCATAAATATTTCCACGACAGCATTACCTTGGGACCATAGTGGTGTTATCGTTTTCCACTCTATGCCAAGGGTTGTCATGTACCTTTCAAATTCTTTCCCATTGAATGGGGTCCATTATCTGTTTGGATCTTTGATGGTATTCCATATCTGGCAAAAATTGTATCAAGCTTTGGTATGCGCGTTTTTGCTTCGGTTGAGTTAACTATTTCATCCTCCGGGAATTTAGAGTAGGTGTCTATCACCACTAATAGGTACTGTCCAGTTCTGGGTATTGGCCCATAGAAGTCAATTGCTATGCTTGTCCATGGTTTGTCTTCTGTTGGTGTTATTTCCATTGGTTCACGGTTATTACCATTCCCTACTGATTGGCAAGCGATGCATTTATCCACAATTTCTTTCACTCGTTTGTCCATATTGGGGTACCAGATTTTTTCTCGTAACAGACGTTTGGTTTTTTCAATTCCATGGTGACCAACATGGGCTAGTTGCGTTGCTCTTTCTTGCAATGTTGTTGGAATCACCAGTCTTGTGTTCTTCAAGAGTATATCCTCCGAGGAATTGTAGGTAAGTTCATCTGCAAAGAGTCTAAATGGTTTGATACTCTGGTCACTTTCATCCCATTTTCCTTCTTTCAGACTATTCTTCACTTTTGTCAATACTGGATTGTTACGAGTTGCTTTCTTGATTTCATCCAGCGTCATTGATTTTGGAACTGAACTGTTTGTCACATAATTTACATACTCTTCCGCCGACCTACTTGTTAGGTTTTCATTCTGTATTACAACCGGATGTCTACTCAAGTAATCCGCCTCGTTACATGTTCCTTTTCGGTAAATAACTTTGAAATTGAATGGTTGTAATCGCATCATCCATCTCTCGATGCGGGCTGGTGGTCTGGATTTAGGATTGTTGAATATCGATTCGAGCGCTTTGTGATCGGTTATCACGTCAAATTCTGATCCAATCAAAAACATTCAGAAATGTTCAATTCCCCATACTAAACTGAGTCCCTCAATGTCCGTTTGAGAGTATCTCTTCTCGACTGGACTGAGTGATCGGCTTGCGTACGAAAGAATTTTGTACTGGTGACTGTTATGTTCTTTCTGCGCTAGAATTGCACTAATTCCGTACGGGGAGCCGTCAACGATTACCAACCTGCGTTTCTTTGTGTCAAAATACGCC
Source organism: Muricea muricata (assembly GCA_963855995.1). Taxonomy (NCBI): domain Eukaryota; kingdom Metazoa; phylum Cnidaria; class Anthozoa; order Malacalcyonacea; family Plexauridae; genus Muricea; species Muricea muricata. The sequence goes on from OY979716.1 coordinate 12,581,533, forward strand.
ATCACTGGAGCACTTGTTAATTTCTTCTTTAGTTGTTCAAATGCTTTCTGATGTATAGGTTGCCATTTAAATGATGTGTTTTTCTTCGTTAACTCTCTCAGTGGTGATGTCAAAGCTGCATAATCTGGAATGTATTCGTGACATGTGTTTGCCATTCCCAGGAAACTTCTTACTTCTCCAGCTGTTTTGGGCGCTTGTACTTTAACCATATTCGCAATTCTTTCTGGATCTGGTCGAGTGCCTTCTGCTGTGAACTTTAGTCCAAAGAATGTAATTTCTTTCTTCAAAAATTCGCATTTCTCTCCTTTGACTTTCAAGTTTAAGGCTGCCAGGCGCTTGAGACAGTTCTCTAATGCTTCGTCATGTAGCTTTCGTGTTTTGCCATGGATTAAAATATCATCGACAATGTTTTTTACTCCTCGTATGTCGCTAAGGTTTTGTTGTAACACATTTTGAAAAATCTCCGCCGCACTATTTGTTCCGTAATTTAGTCTCTTGTACTGATACAGTCCTTCGTGTGTAGTAAATGTTGTTATAAAACGACTTTCTTCATCCAACTCAAGTTGGTGGTACGCTTGTTTTAGATCAATCTTTGAAAAGAATTTCGCTTCGTTTACCTCGGCTTTGAAATCTTGTAACGTTGGCATGGTACGTCTTTCTCTTTCGATTGCCTGGTTAGCTTCTCTCATGTCGACGCATATTCTTATTCCTCCGTCTTTCTTTGGCGTGGCTACTATTGGGGATATCCACAGAGTTGGTTGATTTGTGACTTTTTCGATAATATCTTGATCTTGTAATTTCTTAAGTTCTTTAGAAACATCCTGTCTTTTGTGGTAGGGTAATCTTCTTTGCGGTTGCATGACCGGGTTAACATCATTACGGATGTGAAGCTTGATTTGTTGATTGTTTAATTTTCCTTGCCCTTCGAAAACTGTACTATACTTGTTTATAATTTCTTGTATCTTTTGATCTTTTGCTCGAGGTATACTTGTGTTGTTTTGGACTGGGTTTGATTCACGTGTTGTGGGTGGTGGTGAAGATTGCGTTGCGTTTTTATGGTGATCCGTTTGTTGTTCTTGATCTGGCAAACTTGAAATTTTATTGGCAAGCTGAACGAACGCTAAATCTTGGGCTGTTTTTGCGCTTAGTAAATTCCCCCCTGCTCCGTCAATAACATATATTTGCGATACTGTATACCGTTTCTTTGATTCTAGTGTTGCCTGGAATTGTCCCTTGAGCGGTAAAGGTGTCTGGAGTCCGTGCGCATATATTTTTGTTGTACTCTTCTGCAACGAAACTTTCTTTCTCAGTTTCTCAAATGTATTTGCATCGATAATATCCACGGTTGCTCCGGTATCAATTAAAAAGTGACATTTTGTCCGTTTACTGTAACATTCGCGTGTGTTTTCTTGTTTTGTTCCTTCGATACGGTATAAACATAGTCATCCTCTGAGCTTTCGTCCTTCGTTTGGCGCTGTGATGCTTCGACGGCCTTTGCTTGTTGTTTCTTAGTTCCTTGACGTCGTGTCTGTCGCCTTTTGTCTGGTGAACTAAATCCTTTCTTTCCGTCTTTTCCTTGTTCTTTGTTTACTCGTGAGCGGCATACGTTAGCAAAATGTCCTTGTATTCCACAATAATTGCACACCGAATTCTTGCCGGGGCATGGTCGCTTTTCATGTGGATAATCGAAACCGCAATAATAACACTTTTTCTTCGTGGGTGTTGCTATTGTCGTTGTATTTATATTTTCGTTTGGCTTTGTTTTGAATTGTTCCTCAATTCCGTCTGCTTGTGCTGAACTCGTTGCATATTTCCGCCCATCGATTAACATATTTGTCAAGCTTTCTTTCGTAATCTCGAAGAAGTACCATTCGTCACGATTTGCATTTTTATTTCGAAATCTGCGTCCGCAAATTCACAATGTTTTGCCAAGCCACGTAAACGCGTATGAAACTCGTCGATCCCTCATCTTTGCCTTGTGTAGCTTGTCTAAAAACATACGTTTGATATATCACGTTTTTCTCCGGTTCAAAATACTTCGTTAACGCTTTAACTGCTGATTTAAAATCCTTTGCTTCGTCTTCTTCCAACGTTTTGAAAATTTTGTACTCTTCAGACCCTGCCTGGTATAATAATAAAGCTCGTTTTCTTCCGTCGTCTTTAATATCTGCCGCGATTAAATATGTGTTAAATCTCTCTAGCCATCGACTCCATCTGCCACTTGTACTTGTAGGGTCACTACGCGGTTCAAATGCAGGCATAGGCTGTATATTTTGTGCCGCCATTCTTGAATTATTTTAAAATTTTCCACGCCAATACTTATTGCCATTGTAGGATATATAGAATACATATATTTCAACTACTGTCAATCAAACTTGTTTACATTTTCAGCTTACTTACAAATCGCTGTAAGGTATTTGTTAATTACCGAACTCAATTACTGCATGTACGCAGGGCCGGAACTCCCGGGGGGGTATGGAGGGGTGATACACCCCTCCAATCTCGAGAAAGCTCGCCTCGTCGGGCAAACGACAGCAAATCGTCGGGCCAATTTCTGCAAATAAGAAAAAAATTGCCACCTAACGTATTTACTGCAATAAAATAAATGGAATAATCACAAAGATTTAAAGTATGAATATTGCAATTGAAGAATAATGCATATTTTTCCATAATCTCAAAAAATACATCGTTTTTCAATTTTCACTGTCTTACATATGAGTATCGAAATTGTTCAACTGCTGATATCGAAACTTGTAGCCATTTTATAGTTTTTATATGAAGTAACCTCTAACGACCATTGTATGGCGGGCCTGGCGCCCATTGTCGAAGCTGTAAAGAAGTCGGCCTCTCAAAAGAACAGAAAACTCAAAATGAAAATTAATTAGAATTCAAATGGTCGAACGGACAGGCCTAGATAAAAACAAAACAATAGGGTGTCTTAAAATAATAACGTTATCATACCTTGGCATGAGATGTGCTAAAACTGCCATTTATCTATTGAATGGTTGTTTTTCATCCGATTTTAGCGCACATAATTTGACAGTTGTTGCTGCGTTTAACCCGGTGTAAGCCTGATTTTTATCGAATTATTTTTCTGCTACAATACATAACTATCGCGGCATGTCAGTATGTCACAAAAAAGAGGGATTGTTTTTTTTGCTAACACCGTGAAATTAAATATTATAGTAAGCGAAAAATCTAATTTCGCAGTCATATTGTATTTTGCAATTTGTATATTTAACATGAAATTTAGACTATTACCTGATTTAAATTTTGTGTTTCTTATGAATTGCATTTCGAAACTATTTGAGGTTCGAAATAAACAAGTGTAATACTGTACCTTTCGTCGGGCAATACAAAGGCCACGCCCTATTTGTCGGGCATTGTAGCTACATACCCCCCAAAAGTAGAATCCAAGTTTCGGCCCTGCATGTACGTCCGAGTTTCATGTTTTTAAACTTCTTGCAAACCTAAACTCAAATGAAGCCAGTGGCTTTGACGGCATTCCAGCTTGGATATTAAAGGAAAACGCTGATATTTTAGCCTCACCAGTTTCAGAAATTTTAAATTTATCCTATAAGGAAGCACGTCTTCCTTCAATATGGAAACATGCCGATATCATTCCAATCCCGAAAGAGAAACCTGTCCGTGAGGTAAGCAAACACTTACGACCAATATCCTTAACACCTATTATATCCAAAATTGCGGAAGGTTTTGTTGCAGAAAATTTTGTTAAACCTGCGGTACTCCAAAGAATTGACCCTAACCAATTTGGTACAATTCCAAAATCTACTCCTACCTATGCACTCCTAAGCATGTTACATTCTTGGAACTACTCCACAGACGGAAATGGAGCAACGGTTAGAGTAATTTTATTTGATTTCAAAAAGGCCTTTGATCTTATAGACCATAATCTGTTGGTTGTCAAACTCCATACATATAACTTACCGCATCGGGTTATCAATTGGATCATAGACTTTCTCACAAATAGAAAACAAAGAATAAAGTTAAATCAAGACGTTTACTCGGATTGGGCCGAAACTCCTGCTGGAGTTCCACAAGGCACGAAGCTAGGTCCATGGTTATATTTAATAATGATTAATGAATTAGTGTCTTCCAGTGGTGATATGTGGAAATTTGTAGATGATACGACCGTGGACGAATTAGTTAGTAAATATAGCGAAAGCAGAATCCAGATTACAGTCAACGACCTATTAGCTCAAATCTCAGAACTGAAATTTCAATTAAACGAAAAGAAATATAAAGAATTACGCATTGGCTTTGGTAAACCTAGTGCTGAGTTTGATCCTGTTGTAGTGAACGATATTCCTCTGGAGGTCGTCCCCTGTGCAAAAATACTTGGTCTAACTGTCTCTAGTAGTTTGAAATGGAATGATCACATTTACCAAACTATTACGAAAGCAAGAAAGCGATTATACTTTTTGACTCAACTTAAACGAGCTAAAGTTGCAACTGATGAATTAGTTCTATTCTACACCACATGTATTAGACCAATCTTGAAATACGCATGTCCCGTTTTCCATGACAGCTTGCCCAAATACCTATCGAAAGATCTGGAATCGATTTAGAAGAGAGCGTTGAGGGTAATCCATCCCTGGACTCCATATTCTGATGCGTTGTCGCTCACCGGTCTCCAACCTCTTTGTACAAGAAGAGATAATATAACTAACAAACTCTTCCAGAACATCGTGACGGATAAAAATCATAAACATCATAAATTTATACCACCACGAAACACGTGTGTCACTGAACTTAGGACAAAACATAATTTTAATGCAAACTTTCAAACAGATCGTATCGTTTTAAAAACAGGTTTTTTATTGCGAATTCACTGAAATTTTAGTTAATAAAAATTAAGTAGACTTGAACATTTAAAAGATTGATATAATGTAATCTGTATTTATATTCTTTATAATAAGTTAAACTTTAGTTTGTTTTATGTAATTTTGTAGCAATGGTGATATACAGTATTGATTCTTATGTAATGTAAACATAATTCAGCTTATGGCTGCAATGTTTATCAATTAAAACATCTATCTATCTATCTATCTATCTATCTATCTATTTGTCTGAGTTTTTTTCCATTTTTCTCGTTATTGTTATTCGCCTCAGTTTCGCTTCGAAGATATCTCGAGAAGGAAAAGAGCTAGAGAAATTGTAAAGACATTACACTGTTATTTTAAGCGATCTTTCCAGTGCAAACAATAAAAGGGTTTCATCGCCTGATGGAAAATTTTCATATATTTCGAACGCTGTGTAGCATTAGGTGTTTGTTGTCAGGTGTTTTATTCATGCATTTAAGGCTTGAAAACTTCATTCAAACGCATTTTGTTTGAATTTCTACATTATAAGTCCCAAAAAGAACTTTAAAAAAAACTTACGTGGATTGGAGTACTTCAATAAGTACAAAACGATTCCATATTTGTTCGTGCTTTGTATACATGCCGTAGCACCAAAACGTTTATGAGAATCACGAAAAAACTGAATTGCTGTTCAGGTAATTCTGATGTGACAGGCGGAAACAGTTTAATTTTAATTTTACTGAATTTGTCACAATTCATATCCATATAAACAAACATTGCAAACGCTAGTTAACTTACATCCCAATTGACACATGACTCCTAAACTGAAGTAAATAACAATGCTAATTAGTACGTAATTAACTTAAGTAAATTAACAAAAATATATGTTCTCTAAACCGAGCAGTAAAATGGTAATTTTGCCTAATAATATCTTTGGAAACCACTCCAAAAGAATTCATTTCTATTGGGAGAATGTTCCATAGATTCGCCGACCCTGCCAAAAAACGAATTTTTGAAGTAATTTTGCTTATGCTTCAAAGGAAAATAGAAGTTGTTTACGTCATTACGTCGTGATTGTTGTGACTGATAGCCTGGTTTGTCGGTACGTAACTACGTATTGATTTCCACAGATATAAGTCCCATTTTGGATTTGTGTAGTAGTTGCATGTCTGAAATCTCTCGGCTAAACTCTAGTGGAAATAGTTCGTTTCAACCTTTCCTGGACAAAACATCTCTTTGGGGCAGTTTAGGATAAAGTTTTTCGCTCGCCTTTGGAGATTTTCAATTACATACTGGCAAGAAAATATGTACATATTACATGTTACATAAAGGCAATACATTGAAATTAAACAATCTGCTTTTCATGAGTGCCGTGTGAAAGCGACTTACAATAGCTACTTCCAGTTAGGGTAATTCTTGCTGTCAAGCCGAAAAGTACTAAGGTCGTCGGCCAGCCGCATTTCAGCAGGTAAGCTGTTCCAAAGAACAGCTCTGGAATAACTCCGTCGCGAAGAGAGTAATTAGAAATATTATTACGATGAACAAATTTATCTCTAAGGTATTGAGGAGCAAGGCCATGCATTAAGTGTTTAATACACCAAAGTAGCCCAAAAATGTTAAATAAAGACAATACATTGAAATTAAACAAATCTGCTTTTCCTGAGTGCCGTGTGAAAGCGACTTACAATAGCTACTTCCAGTTAGGGTAATTCTTGCAGTCAAGCCGAAAAGTACTAAGGTCGTCAGCCTGCCGTATTTTAGCAGGTAAGCTTGCTTCGCCACTGATCATCATCTATGTCGCTACATATTCTCGTAACCAGGGCAAGAGTTTTGTTGGCTTTCGCGGCAGCGACCTCGTTGTGGTTAGACCATGATAGGTCACTGGATGCAGTGATTCTAAGGTCTCAGATATGAGCAACCTGTTTGAGCGGCTAACAATCTGGGTACGACTCAACACTGCTTACGATTCCACAATTTCTTCCTTGAGATGTGCATTGTTATGCATTTGTCTTGATTAAATTCCTTTCATGTTGAATTTTGAGGTCTCCTGAAGCAACGTGCTTGAGTTAGGACAGTCAAGGGATCGATATCATCGGCGAAGAGCGCCATTGTTGATTCAGCTTGAAAATAATCTTGGGCGTCATTGCAATGCACCAGAAAGAGTAGTGGGTCTTGTAAAGAACACACCAGGGGTAACCGGAAGCCAGTCGGAACACACGCCTTGTAGTGTAGAGACCCTCTTATCCTATAATCCTCAAGTCTATTCAGGAGCTGGTTGTGCGTAACTTAATCAAACGCTTTTGACAGATCGAGAAAGATGGCATCAGTTTCTCTACGACGGATTCCAGGATACTGTTGTAGACCTCAAACAGTTGCCTTGTGTTTGATTTGTCCCCTAACAAAACCGTGTTGTAAGTCATAGATAAGTGGCTTGAGATGTTGTTAGGAATAAATATGAACACAACGTTCCAGAGCTTTGGACAGCACGCAAAGGAGAGAAATCGGTTGGTAGTTAAGACAATGTGTTGAATGATCCTTTTAGATTAGTATTAATTGGTATTAAGTGATATTAGCGCGTTTCTATTATATGCCGTTACAATGCCAAGTGATAGAGACATGTTAAACAGAGAGGACAATGACGGAGCAAGTACGCCAGGAATTTAAAGCAGCAATCTCCTTGGAGTACAATCCGGTCCACAAGGTTTCTTAGGATCTAACTGGCGAAGTGTCTGGATGACTTCATATTCTGTCAACTTGATGTCTGAGCAGCGCTCTCACAACTAATTTCCATATCCTTGTTTCTAGAGGCGGAGGGTGGTTGGGGATTAGCCGAACAATAAAATTTTGAAAGGAAAGCATAATATCCTCATTATGCCTAATACCACCCCCATAGAAACAGCATAAATCTAAGGAAATTTCCTCAGATTGTGAGAACCCTGTGTCTGAGAGTATTCCATTTGAAGGTGTAGATGTTCCATAAGACATTGTAGTTTTTTCTACTCGGGCCGGGATTGAGAACAGAGTTGAAAAACTTGCTATAGGGTATTACCTATGCATACAAAGTCTGTCTGATGTAACTGAATTGCCATGTTAATTATATTACTTCTATTTCAAAAATTATTGTTTGCTCAAGCGGAAGTGAGAAAGAGAAATTGTGAACAAGTACTTTGGCTTTATGGCAAAGATCAACAGGTACCGTATTACGATGTATATTAACTTTTTATTCACTGACAGCAAAGTCTGTACAAAAAGAGCGAGATCTGAGACTTCTCTGCACAGACCGAGCAAGCGAGGTTAATAAAAAAAAATATTATGCAGCATCAGGGGCCGGTTGTATAAAAAGTGATTGAAGTTTGCTATGATTAGTGGAAACGTTATCCAATCAGAACAACGTAATTTGCACTTAATCACTATTTAACTACAAAACAGGGATTAAAAAGTGAATAAGAGTTTTATACCAACGGCTCCAGAACCTCAACTCATGCATTTTTTAGTAACCTCTGTCATATAATAAACTCGTGTTTTATTCTTTGTTTGTCATACAATTTGTATTGTCTTAGCAATGGAACTTTCTTTCCTAGTGTTCTTCGCCCGAATTAATTTGCTTTTGTATTTGCCTTTTGCGAGTTAGTTTTGCTGTTTTGTTTCAAAATGTATTATATTTTGTTTGTAAGCTTTAAGTCGTGAAAATAAATTTTATTTAATTAGTTGGAAATGGTTCATTACCTTAAAATAGTTTAACAATGTTGGCTGTTGTAGTATGTGTACTTTTCTTTTTTGAAACACTCAAATCTGGTATTTCCTCACACCCATGTATTATTTTCTACTTATCATGTGATTGTGAGTGTTTTGAGGTAAACAAGTACACTCATATTCCCCATATAGGAAAAAGTACTTCTCTTGGAATCGTCACCATTTTGTTTCCCGCTTTCTATTGCAATTTAAAGAGTGAGTATCATTGCGCGCTTGTGTTTATGTTTTTGTTTACTTCCGGCATATCTAATTAATATGCGTGCGGTCAATGAGTTACACTCGCCAACAACCTGAACCGTGTTTTGTCGCTTCGGTTTGTTGTTTTTTGTTCTCCAAAAATGTCTGACTCGGATACTGATTCTGACTTGATCCAAGAAATTTATGATCCCGAAGATAATCTAAATGTGTACGGCTCGCCAATACTCCGTAGTGTGGCTACTGTCTACTGAAGAACCTTCAACATCGAGTGTGCAGATGCCTGTCCTTCCTGAGAGAATCCAGGTGAGCGTTTGTGTCATATCAATTTACTATTTTTAATATAACATTTTGTAATAGTTGCAATCACAGCCTGTTTTATCATTAATCAATGTGCGCTTTGTTTCACGTATAGTGTTGTCAATGTAAGAACACTTGCAGTAGAAAAAGTGGGCGAAGGAAGAAAGGTTGTCCGTGCCGAGACGAAGGTTCATTTTGTTGCGACATGTGCTCTTGTGGAACTACTAAAGCGCATGTAGGAATAAAACGAACTCTGTCGACAAACAAGCAGTTTCCAATGCAGGATTAAACGCATTTGAACCGACATCGCATTGCACTTGGAAAGTCAAAGCAAGAAATTTCGGTATGATAATTTATTATGCAAATTTTTGTATTTGTCTAATTGCTATATGATACATAACATAAAAACACCCTCCTAACCTGCATTTATGTTATCAAAAGCAATGTTGAGCGAGCATCGTTATGTGTAATATTTAAATTGTGTTCTCGTTGTTATACATGCATAAGCCAAGTAGGGTTTAAAAATTATATTGTCTTTCAGGAGTTCATTGCAACCTTGACAGGAGAACAAAAAGATTCCATTCTGGTAGAAATGCTGTCAAATGGAACTAGTGGACTGTAGTATGTATGGACTATGCCAAAAAATCGCTAGATTTTGGTGGAACTGTGCCAGTGTTGCCTCCTTCAAAACCTAGTTGGTGTGTGTGTGGCATTTGCTGACCCATGCCAAGTGAAGAGGAAATTAAAACAAATGCTGTGGGAAAATTACATGTGTCACATCCTTTGTCACATTTAGGAATGTGTGTACTGATAGAGAAGAACTTATTATGGCTCATGCTCAACAATTGGCGTCAAAGGAAACTGCAAATGCTTGGGCGAATGCTGTCGTGTTGGGGTTGAACAAATTGGGACGTTAGATCCTACATCAACAGAAAGAGATTATATGATATTAATCGCTGTTCTTTTGATGCAGGCAGTTGATTATTCTTATATATTATTTGCAAACGGTAAACATACCTGAATCCGTTGTTTTAGTTGGTCACCTTTCATCAGTCAAAGCGGTCTGAGTGGCGCTGGTCACCGATCTTTCTTCGCAATTTTGCAATAAAATCTTAGCAGATTCACTGCAAGTTTTGTTAGAATACCCCATTTGTTCTTTTTTAATGTTCCAGTCTTGAAAAAATCCATTCTCAGCCTAATATGCACAGTCTTAACAGACGGCCTTCCACGCTTTGGGGGTGAAGAAAAAAGCAACACCAGAATTGTCCTCCATTATGACGGTTTCACAAGAAAAATAACAAATTTTAAAAAATGTAATGCCTCAAGTAGTTCAGAAAAAAAGTCAAGTTGCTTTTCAATGACAATTAAGTAAATATTGAATGATATGAAATAGCTTTAAGTGATACTCACTTGCATGATACTCACTCTTTAATTGTAAACTGTTAATTTCAGGGAGTAATTTTAACTCCACGTGGGGAGTCAAAATAACTCCTTATAGGAGAGTAAAACTAGTGGAGTTAAATCTACTCTAAAAATTGAGTTAAAACTACTCTAGAATCCAAACTTTACTCCACCAAGAGTAAATTTAACTCCACTAAAGGAGTAAAAATAACTACAACTAATGGAGTAGAAATACCAGAGTAATTTTTTCTCCAAAAAAATTACTCCCGGAGTTATTTTGACTCCACTATACATTGTAGTGAAAGGAGTAAATTTACAGAATACTCTGTGTAGAGATCCACAGACATGTATTCATTTATAATTATGATAAATGCACCATATCTATGTCACAAAGACGACTCAAAATATCGGGCATAGATTTGTTTTCGCAAGATTGCGTTATTTGTGCAGCCAAAATGTGATTGAATCTCTTGTAAGTTCGTGATGAAATGAATATAATTATGTCGTCCGTTTGTCCAATAGCAGTATGATATGAATGTTGATTAAAAAATATAAACTATTTTGATTACGCTGACAAGTAGCTTTGTGTCCAGTTACTTACACAGATAAGTATCCCGCTATCGGCGGGATAGCGTCACTTCGAAGCGACGCCATATTTATATTTTTCACAATTAAAAGGTTTTATACAGCGAAGAAAGATACCATTTTAACCAAGATGAACGATGAAATAACTCCGTATACATCACGAAGGACGGCGTAAAACTCCGGTAAGCAAATTCTTGTGGTTTTTGTATAGATAAAACAATTTAAATGTTTGATATTTACTGCCTTCCATGAGTCCATCGAAGCACGTGTTCCATGTTATAAATTTGAATTTCGCGCGATAGTATTTGGATTTAAAAGGAATTTATACGTTTAAATAAATAAATGCCTTTTACTTTCCTTGATGCATGGAATTCGGCTCAATATTATTAGGATCAGTACTGTTAGAACCTTATCTTGTATTCCTAACTGTTAGAACCTTATATTCTAATGTGGCCAAGACACAATGACTGAGTGCCAATCTAATGGGGAAGCCGGCGATAATATGTGCATTATTGCGTGAGTGTGTTGTTGCGTGTCGTGGAAGTATAGCCAAAATTATTTAGCTACCCAGCTTAAGGTAATATTGTAGCAGGGAAATTTGTGTGTTGCTAATTTGCTATGATGACTCAGCTTTAATGTGCTCAACCATTTCCTTCTCAGCAAAACACTAGAATACTATCTTTATATATCTTGCTATACAGTGTATTTTGTATTTTTGATTGCCAAGGCGCTCCTCTTGATCAGCAAAATTCTCTGCTATGAAAGATACAGCAAAATATAATAACAATCAAAACTATTTATACTGTTAATTATCCTATTAGCATTGCTGCTGGTGTTACTGATATTATTAAATAGGAGAAAAATGTTCATGAGTATTATAAGTAAGACTTGCATAACAAGAAAAGAGATATAAGTAATATATTTACCCAAGGAGCTGCAACCTCCAAGGAGTGATATTAAATCACCAAGTTTAAAAGTAACAAAATACTAATTGCCCTATTGTTAACATCTTATTACTGAATAGTCCTTAATGCGATCCATGTTTTACACCACACTACTTGAATTTGGGTCATCCCAATAAAGATTTGCAGGCCCTCTGGTAAAATTTGCTGCCCTTTAGGGAGGAAAGGAATAACATTGACTCATGGTAATAATGGAAGACAGTGGAACATGTAATTCACCATTAATTAGTCTCACTGCACTTTTAGAAGTACCAGTAGTGCATCTTGTGTGTGACAATATAAACCTTTATGCCATACTGTATTTTTTTCACTCTCGGTCTCATATTCTGGATTTGTTATAGGCCAATTTGTCTGACACCAGACTATTCTACTAATCAATAAAAGTGCTACTTTTTAAACTTTTTGCAGTTTTTAAACTAGAACATTTTGCATAGAAAAATTTATGATTGCCTCATGTATTATTGCATTAAAAGGTCATTCCAGAAAAGATCTATACCTCTCAGAGGAAATTTCTACCATTCAAGGAGGGGGGATGTCTTGAGATGCCCAAAGGGAAGGGGAGGCATGTATAAGTTTGCCCAAGGGGTTACACTTTGTAAAAAGCCATTGTATTTATCAAGCAAAATGTTTGTAAATTTATTAAACCAAGAATAAATTGAATCATAGATGACGATGATGCCCTGGAAGGGGAAAGGTTGAATACCTGTGTGATATCTGAAGAGGTTGGGGGTATTTTTAATTTCCTCTGTGCAGGATCTTTTCTGGAATGATCCAATGCCCAAGATATATCCTGTCATGTATGGTAGATAGCTATTTGATTATCTTGACTTACGACTTTACTTATCTTATTGCAGCCTTACAAAATTTTGATTACATACAACTGCTTGGAAACACCATTGGTTGAAAGGAGTCAAAGCTAATGATGCAAGGCTTGGACAATTGGATGCAATATATTTTGATTTATGAAAGATACTCAGCCTTGGAAAATATGGAGCTCATGTAAGCAGTTTCACAGTATTCGAACAGCTACTTGGAATGTATGAGACAATACCACATTTCAAAATCTGCAATAGTTAGCTATAACCTAGTAATATTGTTATAATTACCTATTCATAGTTAACTGATAAACCTAAAGCCATTGAACAGTATGATATGCATGCATGTGAGACAACCAGTTTTATTAAAGAAACTAATATGTTGATCAAATTGTCTATAAATTAATTGGTTTAAAACAGCCCAAAACATTTCATGTGTTGGATGAGTTATGTTTAGAACTGTATTTTATAGTTCTGTAGAATAGCATTAAGTGACTTAATTAAGTGTATATAAAAACTCAATTCTTTCTTTTTTGAATAAATGTTTTAACTTCACAATATTTCATCTGATTTTATAAGTATTGAAATTATTGCAATTTTTACTCCACATACTAGTTCAAGAGTAATTTCTGGAGTCAATATTACTCCACTTATGAGTGTAAAATTCACTCTCCCAAGGGGAGTACATTTTTAATAGGAGTAATAATGACTCCTATCAGTAGTAAAATTCACTCTACTTTTGGAGTAAAAATTACTCTGAAAAGAGAGTTAAAATACCGGAGTAAAAAGTACTCTCAAATTGGAGTGAACTGGGACTTTTTTTTTACTCCACTTTTGGAGTCAAATCTACTCCTTGAAAATAACAACATGACAGCTTCCCTATCATGTAATAAACAAAACATTGCACCGCGGTTTGAGTATATAGATTTTATCTTTAACTCCAAACAATATTGTCACTCAAAGATTAACTAGTTCATATCTTTGCACCGCCCTGATGATTCAGTTCATGTAGTTCCATATCTAATCATTGTTTTAATTTCTTGTTTGTTTTCTAGTTATTCGCCCCATACGTATTGTATTAGTAAGGCTAGTGCATGCATGCATGCAGACAGACATACAGACATACAGTATGTATGGCTGATTGTCTCTTTATCTGATAGCATGCTTGTCGTCTTACATTTTGTAGATAACTGAAGTTGGTACAAAGAATATACTCGTCTATCTGGAAAATGATCAAAGGTCTCAAAGAGACGACTCACGGATACAAAAAGAACGAAACAAAGCGACTGATTTCACGTGCAAATTGCAATACGATGTTTCTATTTTTTCTTACCGCAGACAGTCAGATTTTACGAAATGTCCACTCATGATTAACCAGTGTGAAATCATGATCAGTCGACTAGTATAGCTGCTGGAAAGTTCATATTCCGAGAGTACTCGGAGTAGTCGTCAATTCATTCTCGCTCCACGTTTTATAACATGACTTTAATAACAACAGTTCGAAATCAACACAATCAAATGGTCGATCGAATTTCAGCGTATTTTTAATATCTAGATCTGTTGTAGATGTTTTAGACTTAAAAGTTGATGTTTTTGTTTTAAAGAACAAAGGTTAGCGAATATTTAAAGAGGGGTTGCAGTCCGTAATGTAAACAAACGCTTTGTTTACATTTTGAAATTCTATATTCGTAAAATATGACATACTAAATGAATATCTGACACTTTTCTGGTTTGCTATGCTTATACAATTCAAAAAGAGTTCGAAAAATGTGAAATTTGTACAATGTTTATATTTGATGGCCCACCTTTGTTCAGAACCGATGCGCAGAACGGACTGTAACCCCTCTTTAAACAATATAATACATCAAATTTATTGCTTTAATACACTAACAAATGTTTTAAAACGGACTACACTTATACGCGATGTAAACAAAACATATGATAGAGATTGCTTACGATACAAATCGACAGATCTTCATTAGGAAATATTATAGAAAACACTATTAAGCACGATTGAATATGACAGAAATGCTTAGCTGTTACTAACCATAGTGAATTTAGTTTTTAAAATGCACAGAAACGGTATGTTATCGGCAGAAATAGAGGTAAGAAACGGAATAGTAGCTGCAATGCACGCTAGTCGTTGTAATGTAACGGTCAGATACAAGAGATTGTAATAGTTACATGTGTACGACAAAAACGTAACAGGAGTAAATTGCTTTTCAGCGAAGGCTGAAGAATTCTCACAATGTAAATTTCAACAAGTAAACGATAAATTCAAGGTATAAACCGGTCGGACAGGTTCCCGTGAAAAATCCACTAAACTGGTTCTTGACTGCTCTAACCTGTTTCCACCAGGCGCGCAAAGCAGGCTGGAGGCAATTAGAACACAAAAGAATGCACTAATCGAAATAGAGTGATCGCGATGACTCACAAATACTCCTACGGAGTATCCGTGAGTCAAAAACGGAGGTGAGTTGTATTATTGTATTCAAGAATGTACAGTGAGCTTTGAGTGACCTTTAAAGTACACGTCTTTGAAATATTTTGACGATGTACTGACCTTTCAGAATAATTTTTTTTTATTTAGATCGCAGCCAAAACCGGCTGAATTACAAATGATTTACAAAATATAGTATTATTTACTTAATAATGTATACTATTTTAATTAAAACAAGGTTATTAATACTATTATATTGTTATGATTATAAATATATTCTATGTGTACTATTATATTATTATAATTATAAATATACTAAAATTTATAGTACCTAAAATTCCAATACTCTCGAATTCACAACATTACTTTAGATGCTTGACTAGGTATAAAGGAGTTTTTAAAACGATCTGTTTTTATTAAGGGAAGTGTATACTTTCTCACAGTTCGAAGGCTGTCAACACTTGTATTTAAGTTAGGTAGAAGAGTTTTTAATTTATGACAAGGATCTTGTTCAATTTGTTGAAAAAGCTTT
This sequence comes from Muricea muricata, assembly GCA_963855995.1. NCBI lineage: Eukaryota > Metazoa > Cnidaria > Anthozoa > Malacalcyonacea > Plexauridae > Muricea > Muricea muricata. The sequence goes on from OY979716.1 coordinate 12,597,339, forward strand.
GTACATAGATATTCTCGTCTATCGTAAAGTGACTGAAGATGTCCCTGTTGTAAGGCTTCCTTATATTTCATTCCAGGAAAAATTATCATCATTGCTCGTCTTTGTACCCGTTCTAATTCCTCGGAAAGATGCGTAGGAAGACTTGAATGAAAAACTTCGCAGGCGTATTCCACAACTGATCTAATACACGCGTTATAAAAATCAATTAAATGATGTTCATCGACACCAGCACGTTGTAATTGCTTTAAAAGATACAGTCTTTTCGAAGCTTTAGAAACAACTGTTCCGATATGTTTATTCCATTTAAGATCATCTGTTTAGGTCACACCCAAAATTTTTGCTGATTTGACGATTTCTAGTTGTTGTCCCCTTATAATGATTGGCTCAGCTATGCATTCACGTTTAGAAAATTGAATTCTAAATTCTTTACATTTAGTTGGATGTAACTGTAATTTGTTTCGATCAGACCAGCCTACGGCTTCGTCAACGATTAATTGTAACGCACTATTGTTAGACATAGGTACAACCTCAGATATTGTAAAATCATCAGCATATTTCCACATATCCTCCAAAGGATCGTTTGAAAGTTTAAGATCGTTAATCATAGCAAGAAAAAGACATGGGCCGAGCTTTGTACCCTGGGGGACACCAACTGGTACGTGCAGAAAATCAGAAAAACAATTAGAGTCAATCTTCACTCGTTGGTATCGATTACGTAGAAAGTCAACTATCCAATTTAGAACTGTTGGTTTAATACCATAGCTGTAGAGCTTTGCAACCAAAATATTATGATCGACCAAATCGAATGCCTTCTTGAAATCTAACAAGATAACCCTAACCGTAGAACTTGTTCCATCAGTAGCAGTTAGCCATTTATGTAGCATTGATATCCGGGCAAATTTAGTGCTTGATCCAGGGATAAAACCAAATTGGTTGGGGTCGATGACATTTAACAGCTTAGGTTTTAATTCATTTTGAATTGTATATTCTTCAGCAATTTTTGATAGGGTCGATGTCAAAGCTATCGGTCTCAGGTCTTTGTTAAAATCTTCGATGTCTTGAGCTTTAGGTAGAGGTGCTATATTTGCTATTTTCCACATACTAGGAACTTTACCTTCGAGAAATGAAGAATTTACAACATCAGTAATAGCTGGTGCAAGTATGTCAGCGAGCAACCACAATATAATATACACCTCCGACAGATTCATTTCAAATTTAGTCGCTTCTAATTTTCGTTTTCCTTGTTCAATGCTTTCATGCTTAACCATGAAGATTTGCTGTTACTACATTTTATAATATTCTATCTTCTAGTCTTCGTTATTGTTGACAGTACCTTGTCTAAAGAAATCCAGGAAGACATGATTGTCGTTTTGGCTTTCAAAATAAAAATTGTTTATGAAAAGAAAACAGGTTTATTAATTAAATATCATTTCTATTTTTTTCTCTCTGTAGAAAATGAACTGATTACACCTCCTTTGAATGGTCTTATATTACCTGGAATCACAAGGATGTCAATGCTTGATCTAGCTTGAAAATGGGTAGGCCTATGTTAATGATTTTTAGTAATTTCGTTGTTTTTGCTGAGAGAATGTCACCAGACGCGTTTAAGATGTGTGTTCAAAATGTGTTGCAGTTTAGGTCTTTCATTGCCCGGCCAGACTAGGCGTTGTTCTAGCTTGCAACCTAAGTAGTTTGGGATAATCCCCTGCCGTCTCCTTTATCGGGTAAATTGATAGAGCTTTGAGGCCTCAGAAGTGTATTTTTCTAGTTTTTAAGGTATTTATTATCTTTTTCACTATTTTGCTCGAGATTGTCGCAAGTGTCATCCAACTACTGTACGTTTACAAAATGGTAGATAAGTCTAGAATATTTGCAGCGTATTTTATCCTATTTTGTTTGCTCAAGTCATTAGCCAGAATTCGCGTCACTTAAAAAAGGAAAGTCACCTATAGCATATGTGCGATCTGAAAAATAGCTAGCGTTTACATGTCTAGACATAGGGAGCTATTATTTTCGCATATACTTTTTAAGCCACAACAGCACTGTAGTAAATAATAATATAGACCTTATGCATAAAATAAATCATGATCCGAACCGTGTATCCTAGGAAACAGGACTTTATGCATTGTTATTGGTCACTGTTTGCGACGAGTGAACAATAACAATGTGTAAATTTCCGTTTACTAGGATACACGGCCCGAGTCACGATTTATGCATGTCTATAATATTGAAATTTTGTGATTTATCAAAAACAAAAAATGTGTTCGCCTTTTTCTACTTTCTGGTTTGTTTTAAATATACCGGAACCAAATGTGATCTAAAGTAATTTGGTGGCGACCGAAGAAATACGTGCATGAGATATTTACTCATAGATTCAAAACATTGAAATTTTCAGTAAGGATTATTCTTGAGGAACTGGTTTTAAAATGAATTTAAAATTTCCGAAAGACGCTACACTATGAATGAATTGATTAAGGGACTGAAGGAAAACAGGGTTAGTATCACAGCTGTCATCAATGATCTGGGATACGCGGTATATATCAACTCAATAAACCTTGACCGGACGACAATGTAGCATAAAACAAAATGAAGTAAGTTGATAATAAGTTGTTCAGTCAATCACAATAAAGCAGATTAATAATTGATTTAAATAAATGTAATTTGATGACATTGCATGTTGTATTTATATTAATTTTTAAACAATTTGTGGAAATACCATTTTATTAAAATAAAAAATGAATGATAAAATCAAATTGTTTCTTAAATTAATTTTATATTCAAATGTGTTTCGTTTACACCGTCGATATATAACGTAAACTTTTGTGAACCCAGGTCAAAGAAGTATTTGGTGCTGGGACAGCTTGTGTGATTTGTCCTGTTAAAGACATACTATATAACAATGAGGTATTTCAAGAGTACATTGTAGTAGATTTGGACTGCAACCAACGTTTGTAATAAGTAGCATATGTTGAGTTACGGCTTTTGCGGCATATCTTCCTTGTTTTTAAGATATTTGTACTCAAATATGTGAGCCGTCCGCCATTTTGGATAAATTATTTTGATCATTACTTGACGATACAAGTGGCATAAGACTTAAAAAATTACTGGTAATAGGGTAAGTAACAAACGATAGTTAGAATAGACTTTTGGGTTTGTTCTGATAACTTCTTGTCACTATTTAAATGTTGCGGGTCCACTTGCGACGTAGCATGCATATCTTTGAAAATCCAAGATGGCGGACAGGTCATGCATTTCAGCCGAAATGTCCCAAGAATCAAGCAAGATATAAATGAGGTGTAAAAAACTTTGTTAGCTATTTAAAAAGCTCTTTTAAATGAACCGAGAATATTTTGTAGCTATTACACTTTAAACACACAACTTAGGTATAAGGACGTAACACTTTTAAATAAAACAATTGAACATTGTGCATGGGCGCACATTTTAGTTGCGTAAAAGTGGACTTGAGATCACGGTTGCCAGTATTCTCGAACAAATAAGACGAACGATTATAACGACCCGTAAAATTAGCGTGTTGGCTCGTCACTAACCGCAACTGAAAATATGGATGGATTTTTTATATTTGAAATAACCTTACCTTTATCAATGAGAAACTTGTGTGTTTGTTTCGGCCCAGAAAGCTATCGATACTCTTTTGCCAAAACCTCGTATTGAATACCTGTTATTTTATTTTTGAGTCGGGGTTTTTATGTTTCGCGGGTTATTTCAAGGTTATTTACCTTGATTAAATAATTAGATGCAACTTGTGGAAGAACCTAGGAGAATCTCGACTTAAATTGTTTAAAGTGGAACGATTCTACTAGAAAAGCTCCTCAGAAGTAAATTAAGTAGGTTAAATGCCCCGAAATCCGGAATTGTGTCATGCAAAGCCCTTAGATGCTGCTCGTCCTCGGGGTCTTTATATGGCATAAATCCCTCCTTCTCGGTAGTTTACCTGCATTTGAAAGTTGCTATATAATGTTTTGCTTATTTGACTTGTTTAAGGTTCTTCATATTCCAACAATGGAAAATGGGCCAAGAATAGCTAAGAAATTTTATGAAGAAATCACTGGAATACAGGTTCGGGTTAAAGTAATAATTCATTAATTAACATCAGACCAGGTCTATTTTTTGAGATATTTCTCTGTAATCTGTATATAGACTGCGTGAGCGAGGTTATAATAGTACAAAAGTGTATTATACATTCAAATGTAAATTTTTGTTCTAATAAAAGAAGACAAATCATCCTTTTCAGCATTAATTCCACTAAAAACAAATTAATTAACAAAATTAATTTTAGTAAAGCAATTTACTGGACTCATTGAAAAGCTTTTATTACGTCACAACCACAACCTGTTCAGATTTGCTTCCATAGATATGAACTACCATGTTAGTATGTTACTTTTAGTGACCATTTTTACCAAAATTTTCGTTTTGTAGTATGGAAGAATTCCAAGCCCATGGTCGTTTGTGGTTCCTACCTAACTAACAACAAAGATAATTTTCCACTAATATTGGTACACTAAAGGACACTACTAAGGACGCTAAAGACGGTACTTGTTATACCATGTAAAATGCATGAGACATATACGGAAATACTCACAAAAAGTTGTATGATAATTATATCTTTTAAATGAAATCCTTCACAAAAAAATCTTCAGACGCTTGCTTGCTAGTGTTTTTACTGCCCAATCCGAACGTTGTAACCCAGTAAGATTATTATACGATTATTGTTCCAATGAATTATTGGGATTGTTAGGGTTAGGGTTGGGGTGGATCAGGTCTCATTTTGCATGCGTGAAATTACAATGGACAATTTCAATAAGTATTGGAATTATTAAATGCTGTCATCAATAGTCTTGTTGGATTACTTTCGGATCGGCAGTTCTACATCGTTATCCGCGACTAGCAATCAATTACAGCATTTGCATGTCATTGAACAAAAATAGAAGCACATTAGAATGACTGGTAGTTCAATAACACCGAGTAAAGGACAATAGCACTAATTGAACACCATTTGTGCTGGTATACGTAGGTCTATAATAACATCTTATAATATATTCCATAAAGTGAAAATCAATGGGACGAAACAAGGAACAATTGCATGAACTTATTAACATTATCATTTTCACAACAACAATTGCAGTAAATAAAAAAAACAACATTAATGATCAGTAAGTTCCTGCAATTGTTCTTTGTTTCGTCCCATTGATTTTCACTTGATGAAAATAGAATAAGGTGCTGTTATAGAACGTACTTACTATCGCAAACGATGTTCAAATAGCGCTACTGTCCTTCTGTCGGTGTTATTGACTTACCACTCATTCTAATGTGCCTCTATTTTGTAAATAACATGCATATGCTGTAAGTAGCTCGTAATACTACGTCGTCGACCTAATAATACAGTATGTATCATGCCAAAGTACATATCTTATTAAACTATTTTAATAATTCAGGTGTGAAATAACGGCCGGTCGACGGACAAAGTTCGGCCAGAATACGAAGTAGTACGGTCACTGTCTTGCAAGACTTGTCTTTTCCTTACCGGCAAAATTGACTGGCCACCATTCAACCATTACTTCGCGCCCGGTGATTATAACAGTAGGAGGCTTTTCACGGAAACTGATCAGTTTTAAATACTTATCCACATTGCCTAAAAATATTACATTTGCCGTATGGTTACGTAACTTTTCGAAAATCAGCATTTTCATTGTTCTTCGATAGAACAATGGTATGTCAGAAGTAGTAGCTTTCAGCTGACTTTTCACTGTAATATTCGAATCTTCGTTGCAAACTTTGGATTTGTTGCGAAATTCAAAAATTCATCTCAGAATTCACATTAAAGCCGGTTTGTAAACCAAACTTTTGATTGGCTTCTTTGAGCTCAGGGGCAAATGACAGCCTTTGTTTACAAACCGACTTTCGAATTTGAGATGAACTTTCGGACTTTGCGATGAAGACCCTCCTAAACAATATATGGAAATTTTATATACAGAATTTAACGTCTGTCTTATTGGTCATGGCTTTATAGGATACCCTAAAGGTCGAAATGTCGAGAGAGCACTGGGACCGAGTTGCCCCTGTGTTTTGTGTATCCCCATACATATAATAACTATCAATTGATGGTTTGCATTTAACGTCACGGTGGCCATGTTGGAGGTTCAATATAACACAAAAGAATATGTTATTAGTTCCATTGTCGAATCCAGCCGGCGTGGGTGGCTGACATTGTCTGTTGTGTCCCGAGAGATTGATTGCAAACCAAGAATATCGAGTCATTCTTGGGTTGTCACATTTCTCACTCACTGGGACTGTATCTACTTCACCAAATTTAGCTAAAGAGGTAGCGCCTAGCGGGACAATCATTACTCGCCCTTCGGACTCGCGCTTTAGCTAAATTTGGTGAAGTAGATACAGTCCCAGTGAGTGAGAATAGTTTTAATATATAGCAGAACAGTACGCTTATTGTCGCGCTACGCGCTCCCTCTTTAATTAGCTAAATTTGGTGAAGTAGATACAGTCCCAGTGAGTGAGAAATACACAAAACATAGGGGAAACTCGGTCCCAGTGCTCTCTCGACATTTCGACCTTTAGGGTATCCTCTAAAGCCATGACCCTGTCTTATTTCGTGAGATATTTTGATCAGAAATATTAAGTTTTCCGCCATCTTGCATTTTTAACGATATGCATGATAGGTCACAACTGGGGTCACGCAATTTTATTTTCTTATAAAACAATAATTAATAGACGCCCATAACCGCACATACGGTAAGTGCTCTCGATTTCAATAAGGACTGAAAAGGTTTTAATGAACAATATTTGATTTTTAGTGGATACTTAGGAATAACTTTGAATGGCTCATCCCTGTTGCCACGTCACAAGATTGTGGACAGTTCGTTGATTTAAGTGAGAATATCTCCCGAATAAAACAGATTTCGTGATAGACTTTTATATGTTGTTTTTGAATTTGTTTTAAATGAGACGAAATTAAATTTTTATTGCCATTACATACCCTTTAATGTGCTAAAAGAAAATGTAAACATTTCCCTCGGATGACAAACTTTATATATATCAGCGTTTCCTTTTTGGTGATCATGTCGAGAACCATTTTCTTCGCAATTTAGTCCTCGACATAATGATAGTAATATATAGTACGAATGTATATTTATAGTGGATGGCCAAATATGGCGCCATTGGCTTCATTTATGCATGGCAGAAGCTTTATCCAGTTGTAGTTTCAGATCAGTAGATATGCCTAACCATCTACAAGGATAAGTTAAGCTACGACTTCAACGTCAAGGAACAACTAGTTACTTCTGCTGCTCTTACACTCTCCTCCTGTTCTCATTCTAGTTGCAACACAAATAATTTTGTTAACGTCCTGCGTGATTCAATGAATTGTTAGACAAAGTTCATCAGTAAACGACAACACATCACGATGTTTTTCAAGAATAAGGATTAAGTTCCTTATATATTTGCATGGTGATTATATATCATGCAATCAAAGAGTGATTTTGTGGAAACATCACGGAAAAATAAACTATCTAAAAGTTTTCGATCCGTACGATAATTTATTATCGCATGGCACATCCAACTTCCATTGTTTCAAGTGAGTTGTTAATCTCCAACCAACTGTTTTTTACGTATATCACGGTGTGATAACTAGATGTGATAACTTTTAAATACATTATATATCGTCACTAAGCTCAGCTTTAATCAGTTATTCCGTTCTCTATAGCTTCATAAACAACTTCGAATCTGACATGCGATAATTATGTGGTCCAGCCCTCGTGGTTGTCAAGCAGAGCTCGCGATTTTAATCCTACATCAAGATTTCTATGCGGTGATAGTTGATGAGGGCGAAGCCCGAATCAACTATCCCTGCATAGAAATCGAGAGCGAGTCATCTAATTGTTTTAGTAGAATCAGAGTTCAAGCATGGAATATTCAACAAAAAATTTGATTTTTAAGCAATTTTTTTACAAGAAATCTCTATAGGAAAGTGATTGTTTCGCTACTCGCTATCTATCGAGTAATAGATAGCGAGTAGAGTAACCAATCAAATTACAGCATTTGCAGTAGAATACTAGTATGATTCTACTAATGACCATTATACAGGGTGTATCAAAAAAAAGGTAATCGAACTTTGCAGTGCTCTAGCGCGTTCATTATACAATCTACAGAAATCATTCTTTCACAGGCGGAAAGACCAGGCTTTTAGCTTTCGATTGTCATCATTTTTGTGAAATTTGAAGAAAGATTGGGCAAATACGAATCAAATGAAAATAGCCGGTCGAAATCGCATATTTTCACCGTTGGGAGTTTATTGAAAATCTGTTGAAATTTAAGCCATTAGGGAATTAAATTACAAGATTAATTGACCAATTTTAGCTTAGGTAGTAAACTTCTGGCATTTTATTAGTGATGTTAATTGTTTCTCGTGACAGATAAATGATTAATGGAATTTTCTTTTCTTATTCGCTGCCCTAGTAATGCTCAGAGGTGAAAATATGCGATTTCGACCGGCTATTTTCATTTGATTCGTATTTGCCCAATCTTTCTTCAAATTTCACAAAAATGATGACAATCGAAAGCTAAGAGCCTGGTCTTTCCGCCTGCGAAAGAATAATTTCTGTAGATTGTACAATGAACGCGCTAAAGCACTGCAAAGTTCGATTACCTTTTTTTTTATACACCCTGTACAGAGTGTATAAAGAAAGATAATCGCTCTTTGGAATGCTCGAGACTCGAGAGGGCTTAATATTTAACATACAGGGTGAGTAAAAAAAACTGACGCTCTTTCAAATTCAAATTAGCCGCGAATCATTACGGAACTTTAAGTATTCCCATAGGTATACAGAGAAAAAAAAACTGATACTATAGACACTTTCCGAATTTGCTTGAGTGCACACGAAACAATAGCTTGAAATCGAGGCGGGGTATGAAGCCCATTGAAAAGAAGTGTTTTTTATGCCCACAGAATAAATTCGGGAAGTGTCTATTGAAATTCAAACGAGCAGCATTACATTCTTGCAATTTGACAGACGTTGATCTAAAACAACATCTAAGACTATGTTCACACGATGCCGGTACGAAAAAGTGCCGTTTAATCTCCAGTCCGTTTTGTATTGTTTACACGGTACCGGTTCAATTTAAATTAAGTGTGATTTCAACAGGTGTTCAGGCGATATTAAATCGAATTCGCCATTTTAACTATTGAATTTGAGCATGAATTTGGTGCCAGAATGTAATTAGAAAGCTGGGAACTAAAGCAGTATCAAAAAGTACCGTTTGCGGTGTTCACACGATACCGCAAAGCGTAACGTTTTCATCTCAAGCCGTTTAGCAACCGGCATTGTTTTGTGACGGTAAAAGTGACGGTAGCGCACAATTTCGTACCGGCATCGTGTGAACAGAAAGGGAAAAAGTAACTTTTTCATGCCGTTTTCGCCCCGTACCGGCATCGTGTGAACATAGTCTAATTCCCAGTGGAAGTTAAAATGCATAACGAGTTCAACATTTTACGGCAGCAACCTGACATGATTCGGAAAGCGAGGCGTGACATGTACAGACGGACAATTCTTTGTGTCGAAAGAAACGGTGGGCATGTTGAAGGCCATTACCGTAGTTTTTATGCATTTGTTTGTTATTACTCCGCCTGCCGTAGGCGAGGCAGAGTTTTAAATTCGCCCCGTTTCTGTTTTTTTCTTTTTATTTTTTTTCGGTGTCAGAAGTCGGTGCAGCGCTCATGGGTGATACCGTTGGCACAAGCCGCGTGAGCCGACCTAAACACGGCGTTTAAACTCAATTTCTTGCGAAATGTGTCAACAAAACACGCATTTTAACATGTATGCTAGAACATCTAAGCCGCAAGAAGGTTTTACGTGCAAAGATTCTCATACAAAATGTTTTAAAACGACAAATTCCACCGCAAACTTTACCGAGGAGCAATGTATCGCGGTGAAGTTTTGAGAGCGTGTTTCCCATAGAGATTATAAATAACACTAGAGGAGGCATCGTAGTCTTTCTTACTGAAAAAAAAAGGGAACGCGTTTTTTGGGGGGCAAATTCAAGTCCCGGATGCAGGGCCAGGCGCTGATTGGCTGAGCTAATGCTTCCTTAACAACCACCTTAGCAACTGCAGAAATCTGTATGAAATGTTTTCCTCATCGTTGTTGAGGTCGTTTTGCCGGTTTTGTGGGCAAAATAGTACTTTTTCAATTGTTTTCACTATTTTAGACAATCTGAAATGATATTTTCAATATTTTTATGAGGAAAAACATTTAAAAAGCAGAAAAACTCGTCTAAAATGACTTTTTTGCCTGGGACATCGTGAATGAGTGAACATCCGGGACTTGAATTTGCCCCCCAATAGCCGCGCTCCCAAATTTTACCCTCGATGTCCCCTCTAGTGTTATTTATAATCTCTATGGTGTTTCAGTCATTTTCTGGTGTATTCCTACTTTTAAGGAAATTTAGAAATTTCTACACAAGAATCAAACGCAAATTCTACTGAAATATCTATATACAAAACACTTTTTTAACATGTAATAGTTAACAAAAAGGGACAGGAAGGTTCTTTATCAAAATATTGCTCCAGAAATGTTTTAAAACGGCAGATTCTGTCATTCTGATATATAGACGCCATCATTCCATTATTAAGGAATGAGTCTAGGAAATGTGTTCCTAATTCTCAACACGTTGTGATTTCTTTGCTTTGTTTTCTATTTCTACCTATGTTGAGATAATATTTCGTGCAAAATGATTTATTTGCTTGTGGGATCTCATATAATTATAAAAGGTAAGAGACATTTTACATTCCAATTCCAGAAATACATATGTTAGTCTAAAGTTCCCAACAAATTATATCGTGGAGACTTCAGGCAGTGAGTGTGCTACAGAATAAGATTTAAATGATGCTATCAGGTTAATATATTGATGTATTGTATAGACTTTTAGTAAAATTTTCTTTACTTGCAAAATAAAACAGCTATATGTTGGTGGTATTATGACAAAAGAATCTTGTTTAACATACGTACTATGAAAGTCTTTAATTTAAATTAAATTCTAAAAAAGGCAATCCTACTAGGACCCTGGACAGAGTTCCTGACAAGTCACTCAGACATTGATTTTTGGTTATCTTAGTGATTACATAAGATGTGCTAGCAATGTCTTACTGGTAAAATGCCTTGGAAGGCACCCTAATAATAATTGATTTAAAAAGGAATTAGTTGGGCAGAACAGAAATAAGTGAATACACCCCACCCCCAATGAACTCTCTAGTTACAACCCTGCCTGGCCTTGTGCCCATTTTCGTTTCGGCAGGCGGAGTGAACGCCTTAGCAGGCGTTTTGTTGTATTTAAAATGAATGCATGTAAATATTGTAAATGAAAAGAACATTTTTTATTAAATCGTATTTTTGCACACGCGCTGCGCGGAGTTAGTTAGTTAGCCAGCGAGCTAGCATCACTAGTTGAATTGGTTTACGTACTGTGTACTAAATCACGATCTGTTCTCTGTATATTCATGGGAATACACCGTAATGAAATTCGCAGCTAATTTGAATTTGAAAGAGCATCAGTTTTTTTTTACTCACCCTGTATCAGTTTATTTTTACTCACCCTGTATAGAAATAATTCTTTCACAGTTGGAAAGAGCAGGCTTTTAGTTCTTGAATGCCGCCATTGTTGCAAAATTTGAAGAAAAAATGAGCAAATGCGTACAGATAAAAATTACTGGTCGAAATTGCATGTTTTTCACCATTGGGAAATGTTAGTGAGAAAACGGTTTAAATTTAATCCCATTTGGGAATTAAAATTTACAAATTTTAGCTTAGGTAAGTAAAATTTATGCATCTTATCAGCCACGTTTCTCCTAACAGGTAAATGATTAATGGCATTTTCTTTTGTTCAAAGGTTAAAAAATGTGATTTCCACCAGTTACTTTTGTTTATTCGTAATTGCTCAATTTTTTACCACATATCACAAGAATCAATCAATCGAAGCAATCAAAGGCTAAAACCCTGGTCTTTCTGACTGCGGAAGAATGATTTCTGTATTTCAAATAACGAACACGATAAAGCACTCCAAAGATCGATTACCTTTTTTGGAACACCCTGTATAACCTGTAGCTACATATTATCATGGTACTACGCCAGCGATTGAACGTTGATTGGGGATGGGGTGCATATTCATATATTCTGGTTCTGTCCGACTAATTTCATTTGAAATTTCATTTGAGTTTGAGATATATATTTGAAATGCATGATTGCCACCAGTGTCCGCCATTTTGTTAGTAAGCACAACCATGCCATACAGTTTCTTTCAAGTACTTTAACTTAAAGCAGTGTGTAAAACATTTGTCAAACTCCATCAAGAATTAACTAGGCAGTCAGTGAAGAGTGTTTGTATTCAGAGTAATGAGTAACGAATAACGAGTAATGAGTAATGAGTAATGAATTTTTTTACTTACATTATAAAGATAAACCATGAAAACATTGACTCCACTGACTCATTGAGTCTTCAAACGATCATCTCCATGGTGAATAACATATTTGCAATAGTAGAATACTAGTAAACGAACCTGCTACTGGTGTCATGTAAAAGTTTATAAGTTTTCGACCGCCATCATAGGTGGCCCAGTAATCGGTGCTTTTTAATCTTAAATAAATCAGTCTTGTACATAATGTTCCTTTTAAAGCTGTCAGAAACTCGCGGAATTGTTTTTCTCTTTGAATTTTCCTACCTTCGCTCATTGGCTGGAATTGCAGCAAAAATATGTGAGCCAATAAGGGAAGGCAGGAAAATCCAAAAATATCACAAACTGACCGATTGGGTGACCTCTGCATAGGTTTCGAAAAAAAAAAATTCTGCCGCTGAAACAACCTTCAAAACTCTCAATTTTTTCTTGTACTTTAGAAAGGATTTGAAACGGGAAAATTGGCAAGAATGTAGTAAAATTATCCATGTTCAACATGCTGTAGTTTTTGTTTTGTTGCTCTTAGTTTCCACGATATTTGTATGTTTTTAAAGTGTTTGCATTAACGGCAGACAATTTATTTACATTAACGCGCGAGACTGACCGACTTTTGCACGAGAAAAAACAATTCCGCGAGTTACTGACAGCTGTAAAAGGAACATTATGTACAAGATTGATTTATTTGAGGTTAAAAAGCACCGATTTCTGGGCCACCTGTGATGGCGGTCGAAAATTTATTATAAGCTTTCACAAGTAGTAGCAGGTTCGTTTACTAGTATTCTACTATTGCGAGCATGCTATTCACCTTGGAGATGATCGTTTGAACACTCAATGTCAATGAGTCAGTGGAATCAATGTTTTCATGGTTTATCTTAATAATGTAAGTGAAAAAAATCATTACTCATTACTCGTTACTCGTTACTCTGAATACAAACACCCGTCAGTGAACAACCAAATATGGCCCACTTTGGGACAATCTACATGTACATGGCACAATTGTCGTCACAGATGCTACGGTAATGAAACAAAAATGACGTCCGAAACGGACATATTTATTTGAAAATCATATCATTTATTGACTAGCAATACTGCGTGTATAACATTATAGTATATTACATTTCGCAAATATATTTTTTCGTTGTAACGTTCAATTTAATTTAGTAAAGCGTTCATCATTAATTTGCATTGATTCATTCATCCCTTTATCCACCCTTAATTTAAAATACAAACTGACATGAATTTATTTTTCTGATTTGAAGTAATTTAAATTCTCAGCAACACTCTAGTGGCATTACCATAGAAAAGACTTGGCCATTATTAATCATAGTAAGCATTTAAGCAGTTGTTTTAATCATTGTTTTAAAATTGATATTAGCTTTGAAGGGCTATGCAACCTAGATATAAGAATAAGATAAAGAAATAGTCGAAATGTTTCAAAAGAGACCATAATTTCTGAAACTGTTTTCCTATCGCACCACCTTGACAGTGATCCTTATTAGTGCTAGACAATTTGAATATGCTCATAGGCTAAGAACAAGAGTATAATCGCATTATTATTAGTACTCAACCTACATAATATTACTTTAAGTTTATGCAACCTCTATTATCAGTATATTTTCTACAAATGACTTCTATCTTGTTACGTTTCCTACACACACATTCCCGGTTTTATCTGATCACATGAATGTCACTTGGCTAGTGGGACAAACATAAAAATAGCATATACACAAGATAGCCATCTGTGTATCAAAGAGTGAAGCTAAAAATCTCAGCGGTATCCTCTCATAACAACAGACGGCGGCAGTATTGGTCGTTCCCACTCATCAAGAAGATGCTAGAAAAAACACTATACATTTCTGCATCTGTGTATTAAATACTTTTTAGCTGCAAAAAGAGGATTTATTGTCAACTTTGCCCATTTTTGCAACACAAAATACAGAAACTATCATACTCCATGTCAACTGCGTGGGAACGACCTGCGATCTGACTTCAATTTTCGTTTGCCCACAGTGTAGGATGCACCATTTAGTGTATATGAGATGTCTATTAGGACAAACAATTCTGCCTGTTCATATCGAGATAGAAATGAGAAGTACATGCAGTTACCATGATCAATAACTTCATTTCTTCAATTTGTGGAAATCATGAAAAGAATCGTCAAAAAACAAGGTTAAACTGTTTTATAACCTTGAGCTTGAATTGAAACCCTTGATTTAATCTGAGGGTGTCTGCATATACAGTCAGTGATTTCAATAACTCAGAGAACGAGAAAATTCTAATCTGTGGTATAGTCACCCTCTCTGAAAGTTTATCATCACTTAATCGCTCCTTTAGCCTTGGTTCACACTTGTCATATAAGAAGCAGGCATGAGCTTTTCTGGCTGGTGTGATTTAGAGAATTCTGACTACCAGCGTGTACTGTAGTGAAAGTAATCTAACATTTGTAACGAAGTTTAGTTTGTTAAACACCTATTCATATACAGTATGTTGAAAGGAAAAACCAAATTCTTACGGTAAGCGTGAACCAGGCGTTAGAAATTGTTAGTTTTAACAATCAATGAACAAGTAAAATAGTTCGCTGACAGGAATAAATCACTGGGCCTGGCTTGCTACTCCATACTGTCTGGAACTGCCCAGAGCACTTTAGTTAACAAGTATCAGTCTGCAGTGAAGCTATTTGGAATCAACCGGAATATCAGGAAGAGAATGTTCGTCTCTCTTAGCCTTTGCAGACGCTTCGATAACCTACACAGTTCGCACGCACATCGATGAACAAAGTTACCTGGTGAGCTGTCGCAAAATACGATTATTTGAAGAGATCTAAATCTTGAGAAAATGAGTGTCATCGGCGGTGCCCGAAACATGAAAGGTATATGAATAAGTTTTGACTTTGCCTAATATAGTTTTCAATATTTGTTCACGTTCACGACCTGCCATCACTCAATCGCAGAGATATTTAAATTTTCAAAAGCATTTTAAAAATTTTACTCAGAAATTTCATTCGGAAAAGCGATTATCGTCACACCTTATGTGTTTATTTTAGATCGATTCACTTTAGGATTTATAACCAAGGCCTTAGAGTTAGTCTTTTCCAGTACTACCATCGTGGACAATACATTGACGACACTTTTCCTAATATCGTCATTTTCTTAGCTCATTGTTATTACATGGAACAAACCTCCCCCATCCCCCCCCCCCGATCAATGTTGTTTTGTTTTTTTCATTTCTTACAGACTCAACATTGTTTTGGGGGCGAGGGGGTAAATTGAAGGGCCTATTTTGATGTTTTTTAATTTCATTAGGTACGCACATGTCGAGCAAATAATTAGAGTGTAGTCAATAGTTTTGTCCAGGATTGTAGCTTCCGCAGAATGCTTTAAGATGAGGCCGTAAATGTATCTATGCGCTTTTTTGATAATATAATTTGTGCCTTAACGGACTTTTGTCATGAAAGTTGTCACCAAAATTGTTTCTGAGTTTTTGATATCAATGATCGATTCAGGAGTTTGTCGGTTAGAGAAAACTGACAAATGTTTTGAGGAAATGAGGTACCGCATCTAAGACTTGTTCAGATGTACGCTTATCATTTTAAACTGAAAATCCATATATTGAATTTCAGAAAAAAAGGAGTACAGTTAATATTTAAGTTGTTGGTAAATAGCAGCTTTACGAATCACACATTATTCAAACATATGCACAATTCTCCTCCAAATGAAATGATTTCATCTCACCTAAGGATGCGAGATTGGGCTACTAGTAGCTGGTTCAACATATAAAAATTAATATGAACGAGATTTATCTTGTCTACTTGAAGTCAATTATTGTTTTGCACGACAAAGTTTGAAATGATGGCGTCAGCTAATCCTCCGCTAAACAAGGTAAATGATTTTCGATGTTGTGAATTTTTAAAAATTTGACATTTCTTGAACCAAAGAAGAGAAGCATTCTTTGCGATGGAATGTAGATGGACGGCCTAACTCCAGGAAAACGAAAATCCTTCACATACAATGAGGTAATGATACTGCCAGTTGTTAGGTCAACAAAATGAATCCAACTATATCTATGTATGATTAAAATATTGGAGCATAGATAATTACCTTCGACTACAACACTTCCGAGGTGGTTTATCTCATAAAGTTCGCGCCAAAAACCTTTTGTGCCAGCAGGAAAGTCAATAGAACATACGCAAAGAGGCTCATTGAAGTCTTCTTCCCAATTGGATGAACATAAATATTTCGCCCATATTGAACTACGAGAATTCTTCTCTCCAATTAAACTAAACCACACCACCGCATCATAATATTTTAACTCTCCAGTTGTGCACAACTCCCACTTGTTTTCACATCCTATTTCCCAAAACTGATAATCTGAACTGGACTTACGGTATAACAGAACAGCACATCCATCTCTACTAATAGACACAGAAGAGGCAGAGAAAGTTGAATCAGGAATTTGCTGACGACAAAGCTTTTGGTTGCAAATTTTAAAAATAGCAGTTTCATTGTCAACAAGGCAAACAACAAGGACGTCATACATGAATTTGAGGATATACTTAAAATTGAAGGAACAATCCTCAAAAGCATTTCCCAAGATTTCTGCTTCTGCTGAATCATAAGGATATTTTACAACTACATCCTCACAAGCAACCCAAAGGAACATCTGTGACCACCAGCAAGCCTCCGGAAGTCGTTCTAGTGTAATCACTTGCGATAGTCTCCCATCATTGACCCTCTGTATTACTAAAACTCTATTTTCATAACAACAAGCTACATACAGATTGTCAGGAGATAATGCGTGACATCGAATGACACAACTATCGTCGAACTCGAAACGATCAGAAGAGGAGCCTACGGAAGTTTCAAGCGATAGGACAAATGCATGATTGTGACCTAAACCAACAAAGAAATTTGTTCCCTCCAAATAAGTTATGCGATCAACCGAACATTTACCTGGTAGGCAATTAATAACAAACAATTCAACGATCTCTTGATTTATATAATCATATACAACCGTTACTGTACGGCTACAATTAAAGTATATCACACATTTTCGATCTTTCCACACAAAAGGCTTTGAACAAAATCTATTTGCTATCAAGCAAATTCCACTATTTGGCAGATGGACATGACAAATGTGAAATTTTGCAGAGTAACTTAATACATCGTAAGGCGAGGGTGAAATAATTTGATATTCATCTTCATAATTTAGACAAGAACCACTGCAAATAATTGTGTCACTGTCTAGTCTTTCTAAACTAGTACCACTTAAAATTACAATATCACAGAAATCAAATGCTTTCATTTGCCTTTCAGGTCGGGCAAGAATGTACAAACTACAATCAGTCCACAAGCAATGCTCTACGTTCACTTCACTCTCAACTTGCATTAATATATTCTTCTCCTCTAAATCCCACACTTTAACAAGATTAGTTTCAAATGTTACTAATTTCATTCCACACGGGGAAAATGAGCAGCATAGAATATTGTCAGGACCAAGCGGGATAAAAGGTACTACCTTTCGTTCTCTTACCGAGATGCAGAACCTTATTGAGTTCCACAAAAGATAAGAAGAATCGGGAGAAAATAATAAAAAATTGGAATTTCCTTGTAACTCATTAACTTCTAAGACAAAAAGCAGTTTCAAACTTGGCAAATTAAAAACCTCAAAATACCTCTCGTTTTTGTACCCAAGCAACGTGTTATCAGATGATAATACCATACCGTCATTCAACCCAAACATGCCTTTATCTTGTCCTAAAATGACACTTGATACAACTTTATTTTGAGGAGTGTAATCATTTCCTATTTCCTCTATCCACATTTGTTTTGATTCTTCTAAAATATCTCTAGCTTCATTTTTACCATCATTGCTCCTTTGCATGAAATCAAAATAACCGTTTGCAAGAGACTGCATGTAAATAACAAGTTGTTCGTTTATAGATTTGAAGCTGAGTCGTCCCATTAAGTCAAAGAGTTGATTTTGAATAGCTTTTGAAAAAGATTCAAGGTGAATAATGTTCCAGTAATGAAGATTTGGACGTTTGGACTTATAAAACCTTAATATACGGGATATGTCAACATTCAGACTGTTTAAATTTTTCAGCTTCAGAAAGTTTAACCTAATGTGCACCAACCAACGAAAATCTTCTGCGTCACCAACATCCAACAAATATTTCCCACCATTCTGCAAAGCAAACATTCTCGCAGGGGTCAGTGAGAAATTTGAGATTGATCCTAAAGATTCAATATCTATGTAAATACTCTTACAAGCAACCCAAAGTCGTTCAACACCGTCTTCGACATCTGCTTTAAAAGCATGCTCCTCGTACCCGATTAATGTCAACCAATCCCACAATGACTTATGATACACAGTTAGGCAACTGTCGTAAGGCGGGAGAATTTCTGACATTATATTAATAATAGTCTCGCGTACTTTATATTCTTCATTGGACAAACCTATGGCGATGTAAAGAATCTGAATTGGAAGAGGGTCCTTCGAAGCCACAACAACATTTAAAAAATTCTGAAAGACAGATAATCCTGTATCAGGATTGACATTTAAGAGGCCTGTTTGCAAACGTTTGAACTGTTTTTCGTAAAACCCAGAAATACCTTTGGGGACAAGCTCATTAAGGTTGGGTTCAATTCCCAAGTCCCTGTTTTTCAGCTCATTGACTATGTAATAAGCGTACAGAAACGAGCCTTCGCATTTCGAAATAAGATGATTTACATTACCTTCATTTAAGTTTGGCAAACATTGCTGAACAAAATGCTCTAAATCGCGAGTGTGATGGTCGTCATCGGGGCGAATTTCAACAGGATTGAAATGTTCAAGTTGCTTGCGTACTTGAAGTTCTGGTCTACTTGTAATGAGAATCTTAACCCACTGTGGTAATTCAGAGAATTTTTCTGATATCAACTCTAGAAAATCGCTTTTTACATCAGTCTTGCTCTCATCCAAAGCATCGACAACGATCAGTACTGGTTCGTGTCTGGCAAGGGCGTGCAAAGGATCGTTCAAAAGAACGCGAAAAGCGTCTGTCAATGAGTCTCGAGAATGTTCACGATGAAGAGCTTCAGTAAGTTCATCACGAAATCCTTCAATATTGTCACACATTTGACTGGCCAGAGACTGGAGGATTCTGTGAGGATTGCGTGAATCAGTATTTTTAAAGTCGCAAAAGTGACACGCGGCAAGTTGTTCACGTTGCTTATACCACTCACACGCTTTTGCAGACAAGACACTTTTCCCAACTCCTGGACCAGCAGTCAAAATCATAACCCTCGACTGTTCATCGTCAAACCAACTTGACAGTTCATCAAAGAACCATTTCCTTGTGCCATGCTGAAATTTATTGCAAAGTCCTTCAATCTTTCCAGTAAAATTAAACTTTGCTAATTGGTCGGTTTTGGAGGGAATCTGATTTTCAACTGTCGTCCGCAACCGGCAAACTTCATCTTTGACAATGATCACTGCTCTTTCAACATCATTTAACTTTGACAAAATATCGTCCTCTAATTCTTTCCATTGCTTTAACTTTTCAATATAAGATTCTTCTTCAGGACTAAGAGAAGCCACCTTTGCTTCATCAATATCTTCTTGACGAATTCCCAATTTGACCAAAGGTTTTGAAATTTCTTGCCACAACGTCTCAAAAGTGGGGTCGTCCAATTGAGCACTTGCTATATGACCATAGACTTGATTTCTGAAGACTTTGATTCGTAAAATATCAGCTGATATGGACGTATCTCCGGCTGAAGGCATAACATTCCAGCCTGCTGCTGGTGAAGTTAATCCACAGATACTTCTAAGTAGGATGGTCAGTAATGTTATGTCAAAGTTTTTTGAATCTGGTGAACCAGATGCTGGAAAGAGCAGGTTCCATTGCGAGGAATTCATTACACTGTATCTTATCTTCTTCAAAGCAGATTTGTTGGTATTTAATACTGCAGCTAAACTTGGAGGTGGATGGATGACATGAAATGCTGCTCTTAAAGCATCACCTCCTTTGTCTATCAACAGTTGACATATTCTGGAATAATTAGCTTTCTCTTGTAGTGGGTCCATCGCTGCCATGATGTGTCCTAAATAATAAATTAAATATTCACAGAAACATTAAAGATGTAAAGCTTCTTGCGAAATAATATTGCACAAGTTCTTTGTAGTTTTGCATTGTAAACAGCTAACATTACAAGTTTAGTTTTCTGGAAACATCTATTAATTTTATTATTCCTCAGGAGCACTAAGCTAGCTCGGATCTTTATCAGCATTAATATTCCGAAAAATACATAAACACAAAATATAATTGAATCTGTAACTTTTTAAAAAGTAAATATCGCGACAAAACGTACACTTTATTTTGGTCATAATTATATGAGTAATCGAGATCCGTTTCAGTAACTGTTTCAACGGTACTTCGTTCCAATTACTGGTGCTTACAATAGCTATATACGAGCTATGTAGAGTGTAATTTTGTCTGAAATAAAACACTTGATTACAATTGCAAGTTTGACTTCAGATTATAATCACAATTGTGGTTTCAGACCATTACTGCACAAGACGAAGTGCAATTTCTACTTGTGAATCGTACAGGCAGCAACATTAGTGCGTTTGCAAAAACACACCCGAACTTGCCCAACTTTGTAACATGCATTATGGCATGATTTTTTACGAATTTGTCACGTTTGAAACCCGCCGCATTTTGAATAACTGTTCACATTTAAACAGGAAAGCCAGATATCTTAACGAAGTACGGCACACGCTAAGTAGACAAATTGTGATCGAGCGTTTAATTATTCAAAACGAAACGTTTTCTCCCCGAAAAGACACGTCAAAAACCATCCCAGGAACCCAAGCTGAGATTCTTGATTCTTGTATAGTGCTGCCCAAACGCAAAAATACGAAAGTTTTAGGCATGAAACGTGTCGCTTTATGCATAAAATGTTTCGTTTAGCATAAGTAAGCTACAATTGTTCATAGTTAAAACGTGTGACGTTTTTTGTTTAACGGTGAACAGTTATTCAAAATACGTCGTGGCATCAAATTCAAATCACATGGAAGTCAATCAGGATTAAATCGTTTGTCTGACGTATTTTTAAAAAATCGTTCAGTTGGCCAGTTCATCTGATTGATGTCAGATAAGTCTGAGATCTATAACCTGGTGCATGAGTGCGAACATTTTGAGCATGTTCTTTGTTTGTTATATTAACAATTTAATTTTTTAGATGTTAAGTGTAGAATTAGTATAGTTGATCTAATTTTTGATAATTGTTATACTATTGATCGATCAAGTAACTGGTCGTTGTTCTTGCTGACAGAAGCTTATCGCATTCGTCGTTGTGATCCATCATTAGATAGATTTAGATCGAGGACGTCGACGTCTGAGACGACCTGAAAATGACGTAATCAAACAACTGACTTCTACTTCCGGTTTAATCTAGAACGTCAGATTTGTCTTTTTGCAAGTGTTTTTTTGTTTTCATCCCGCCTGTTTATTTCGTTGGATGTTTCAATCAGTTGTCAATATATAGGCAAGGAAAAGCTTTCTAGGACTGGCCTAGTGTTTCCGAAGATTGTGTCTGAACAGTCATGAAGTTTTAAAGGAATAATTTGTTGTTTTGAAGAGGTGAACTTCATCGCCTTTTTCGGAAAAAAAACAAAAGGTGCAGGTAAATCTTATAGTTATTAGTGATTCTGTCAGGTCTGTGTGTTTTTTAGTATAATATAACATGTCAGTGATTATCTTGGTAACATTTAAAGACTTTCAATGGTTTTATTGGTTGAAAACGGCATTTTTATGTTTTGTACTTTTTTACATTCTTGTAACAACGCGGCTAGAAATGACCGAGTTTTTACTTATTTCAGCATGTTAATTTTTGTTTATTTACACCTTTCCTAGTTTATGAACACTTTTTATACTATTTTACGTTTCCATGTCCTCGAATGCCTCTTTTGATAAAGCATGCTAGCAGTACTGAAGAGTTTAACATTGCTTGCGATTTTGTGGTTTTTCTATGGCGAAAGTGTTTGTCAGAAACCGGTACGTCCAAAACCTGCTAAAATACTAAGAAACAACCTTGTCGTTACAAAAAAGAATTACCTAGGATTAGTAAGCAATACATGGAAAACAAAATAGAATGATTTTGGGATGCCTACAGTCATATGTTTTAAATACAAAAACACAAAACTTTGACGTTCTCAACACGACGTGAAAACTACTGGATTCACGTCCTGTTCAGAACGTGGACGACGTCCTAGACGAAACTGGAAGTGTAATTTCGAGGGTCTACGCCATTTTCACGTCGTCTTAACGTCGACGTCCTCGATCTAAATCTGTCTGTTGAGATGTGGCGTGCGTGCGTCGAAAGAACTAACCATTTTCCGTTAGGTTAATTGAATGACGCAAGCAAACTTTGGAACTCGTGAGCATATAAACAGTTTCAATTTATTGTAACAGGTATTCTGCTGAAGAAGACTTGTAATACTTGTCGAAACGTGGAGAAGAAAATGTTGACAATTTACGGAGTTTTATAGCTGTGTCTACGAAATGCAAAAAAAAAGGATGGGAGAGGAATTCAATCATACTTTAAGTACATTTTCAGTGTCGGTTTACAATAACTTATCTTTAAAGTGCCTATCACCCAATTTTTTTTATTTGATTAATGAAAAGTACAACCTTCAAATAGTAGAATTGTCTAAACATATATTTGTTTAGTGCTGTCTTTCTTATTTATTTTGCGCCTTGAAAGTGCAAAATCGCACATATTTTGTCAAAAATTCCATATTGGCCGTGAGAATGACTTTCCAGAAGATTGGGTCAAGTGACGTAGCAGGAGTAACTCGCGCTTGTAGCAATTTGTAAATTCTATATAAATGTGTACGGCAATTTTCCGTTGTTGAAATTTTCTTGGCTTTTGCAAGAGAAAATGTGCAATAGTTGTGTAGCAGTTGGTTGTTCAAATGTCTCTAACCCTTCCAAGAATGTTAGTGTTCATAAATATAATGATTCAGAAAAGAAAAGAGGTAGACTTTGGCGTTTAGTGCGTACAAGACAAGCCAAACGTGGAAATGGTCTCCCACTGATACATCGCCTTTTCAGGTTTTCGTTAGTCGTTCAGTGTAGGAAAGAGTGCTGTTCCTATACACTTACACAGCCAGAAACGGAACCTAGCAATGTTAACAATGATAACAGTGATATATTCACGCTCAACATTGCGCTTATATAGACAGCATTGCGCTTTAGTTACAATATGTATACATATTATGTTTCATGATTTGTTTAGACTTCAGACTGCTTCAATTGTCATATTTTTGCCTGAAAAATATGCGTACTTGTTTGAATACGTTATATAAAAGATCTGCCTGAAGAAAACTTTACAAAAACCAGTCACGAGCTGGACTCTTTTTTGCAGCAACAGTGTGTTTTGCAGCTCTCAGTGTGTTTTGAAGTGAAAGGGGCGCGAGATGGTAATCTGATACTATGTTTATATATTTATATATTTATATATATGTACTAAATTGTCCTAAAAACTGCTTGAAAATACGAGTATATATTCATATAATAGCGAGAGCGTATATAGTTTCCGTTATAGGATCACTTTGTGTTAGATATATATGATAACTATAAAAATCACAAAAATCGCGTGTATCGAGTTGTCTGAAATGGAATCGTACCATGTGAGAATGATAATAATAATAACAATATTTAATCCGGAGGTCCACTCACAAAAGTGATTTTCAGTGGAGTCCTCATGATGTAGTTTGTGTTGTGTGGCATTTTGCAATTGAGTATTTATTCTTTCTCCGCTTGTCAGTGCATTTCTTGTTCCATTACCCATACTTTGTCCGCTATAAGTTCGCGAGAGAGCATGGTTCAACATGGGCAGTTTCAATACCGCATTTGTTTTCATTCCTATCATGTGCGCCATTCTCACTATAATCTCGGACTGGACAGCAAGATAATTGCTTAGACAGAAACTGAGCATTGATCGTAAACACAAAGACTTCAAAAACATATTTAGGTAGTCATAAAATCCAACAAATAACGCAAAAACATGATTTAAATGTGTTCACCTCCACTATAAATATACTGTATTTAATTAACATAAATATATCACGCAACTTACTCCTGCTACGTCACAGGTACCAGGCCACGACGTGCTCGGTCAAATAATATAAAAGCACAGTTTTGTGCGAAAAAAAGTAGAATGAAACGGTTTTTTCCAAAAAAGATATATTGGCTATTTATTCAGGGGACTATATAGCCTTCATTAATAAAATAAAAAAAATTGGGTGATAGGCACTTTAAAGTGCTTATGAAACCAAATTTTCTCCGACAATTTTCTTATTGCATTGGAAAGATCAGCTAAAATCACTGTATAACTTCTTTAATAGAATTTTTTTAACTGCCTTACTTTTCGAGATATTTAATGTTATTTGATTTGAAAATAACACAACCAGTGACGTCATACTGCATAATCACTTTTCAAAAAAGCTTAAGTGGGTCTTATACAAAAAATTTAGAAATTTAGTCAAAATTTTTTTTGTCTATTATAAAGCATTAAGCAACTAAAAATAATGCTATGAATGTTTTGCATCGAAAAGGGAACTTTTAATATGTTTTTAAAGGCTTTTAGAAATAATTTTGAGCTGACCGCGGGGTGTATTCCTGGTAACTAGTTTCTGTTTCCGGTACTAGAGACAAAATGGCAGTTAGGAAAGCAAGCTTTTCGAAGCGTGAAGCTTGTAATGTGTTTACTGCCTAGATTTAACAAGAATCAGTTGGGTGAGGACATCATAATGTCCGAGGATCCCGATCTCTGTTGCACGAAGGAGTGTGTGATATAAACACTACGTAAGTCGTCGAATATTTTACGAATTTATACACGACTCGGTAGTGCTGAGAGGCTGATGTTAAGTCACTCCACAAGCATTTGAAATTATATGAAAACTGGCTTCATATCCGTTAGTTAGAGGTGTTGAAGTAGCGCTCTAGTGTTTCGAAATATTTGTATTGTACAATGCTTGTGGACTTTATATAATTTCTTTGTTTTGGTGGGGGGCTATGGGTAACGCTAAAATTTTTCACAATTACCCCTAATTCTTTATGGTCGTAGTATCTTTCGCTCTCAAGTATTGCAAAGCGTTCAAATTAAAAAAATACAAGCAGAAAAAGTACGTTTTTGATTGGGATTTTGTACATTTAAAATTGATGCAAAACCTGGTGAAATGCAAAGATCGTGTGATAAATATTGCTGGTAGAGCTGTAATAAATCCTTTTTGAAGGATGAGAATACAGAATACAGAGTTACCCATTCTGTATGAATAAAGATCCAAACGAATATTATGTCGACAAAGTGACACAATACATCAAAAAACATGTTTCGAAAGACAAAGTCAAGTGGAAAATACAACAAAGGCACCAGAACAAGTCCTTCAAAGCTACAGAAAGAAAAAAACATGGCCATGTAATAAAAAAAAAGGAGGAACGACATGAAACTAAGATACTTTTAATTTTCTCAAATTGACGATATACGAGATGTCAAAAACTCTCCTCAGTTTGATATTTATCCAATCAAGACGAAATTTTCAGCATTTGCTCATTACTACCTAATCTATGATGTGAATCTAAAAAATATTACGTATCAGTTTAACTCAAGTACTCTGCAGCCCCATGTTTTGGCTCGTCTACAAAGAAGTGTAAAATTTATACACTGTATGCCTCTGGTTTAGTATTTTTTTAGGTTCACATCATAGATTGGTCTATGTAGTATTAATTAAAACTGTTTTGGAGACCATAGACATTTTTCTCTGTCTCCAATCATTTTTGGTGCAAATGCCATATTTTGAACCATAGGGGGCCTTATCTTGGTTTCTATGGCAACAACCAATGTATAAGTGAGTGATTTTGAGTCAGCTACTAATAATTATTAATAATTGAGAAAAAAATTGAGGAAAAAGTATAAAAGTAAAAAAAAAGTTTTCAACGTATAAGACCACCTTAATTAATTTAAAAAGTACTCAAGATATAACACCTAAACACCCAGGTCTGGATGTTAAACATAGCCTACACACATGTAAGTGTAGTTTTAGTTATTTTCCACTATTATATGCTACAAAATAAGCAATCTAACAGTCGCTCATTATGCAGTATGACGTCACTGGTTGTGTCGTTTTCAAATAAAATAAAATTAAATATCTCGAAAGGTAAGGCAGTTACAAAAATTCTATCAAGGAAGTTATACAGTGATTTTAACTGATCTTTCCAATGCAATAAGAAAATTGTCGGAGAAAATTTCGTTTCATAAGCACTTAAAAAATATATGGCAGAGTTCTTGGATTTGTAATTTTTAAATTTGACCTACGTTGACCAACGCTTTAAGATGCCCATTTTCAGATATAAAATGAGCTGATTTATTCTCTAAATAGTTTTTGTTTCTGCAGCATAGCTTAAAGATTCGAAATAACTATTTCATCCAAGCAATTTTATCTTCAAAATATTCAAACGTCCAGAATTGCATTTATTTATTTATTTAACTTTGCCCAAAACACGTAACAGATTTACAAATAGACATCTAGTCAATAAACATATAGACAAGAATGGCAGGGATACCACAACAGTGTAAACCAATTACAGTGGGCCCTTAATATGTAATAGATTGTATGTAATAGATTGGCTAGTTGTGCAAGTATCTTTATGAGTTACGTCCGTAGAAATATTTCCAATTGCACTGGGCAATAAGGAAAGGTATCACGAGTGAAAAGAGTTGAAAGTTTTAAGTACTTAATTTGGAATATCGGCCAGAGATAAACTGGCTTGGTGGAATGTTGTGAGTGATGTTAGATAATCTTGTTTAAAGATTAACAGTCTGTAATTTTATCTTCCATAGAGACATAGTGTGAATGAAAGCTTTTTTATGATAAATATAGCTTTAATGGCTATCTCGGATAGAAATAAGAGTGAGGTAAAGAAATTATCAACTTATTTGGAAAAGGAAGCTATAATTTCGAAAAGTTTTTCTCATCGAACTACCTCAATAGTGGGTATCATCAGTGCTTGGCAATATAAATATGCTCCTATATGCTGACAACGAGAGTATAATCGTATAATTATTACTCAATCTTATAAAAAAATTATTTCAACTTATATGCTTAGACTAGTTGTATTGTCAAAATTATGTGCAAAAATTCTTCTATCGCGTTATGTTTTGAGTAATTTCCTATACAGCTCTTTAAATATTCCTGATTTTTTTATCCGTTAGAGTAATGTCATTTGGCTAGTGGGACGAATAATCCTGCATGTTTATAGCGAGAAAGATTTGAAAAGTATATGCAGTTACAATGATCAATAACTTCATTAATGTTTTTCCAATTTTTTCTATTCATGGAAATCATGCATAGGAAAGAATCGTCAAGGAACAAGGCTAAACTGTTTTATAAATGTCATACTATCATTTCATCTCGCCTCGTCATTCCGCGAGCTGTTTGACGCTATCACTGAGTTTGAAAAAAAGGCTTGTTTAGAAGATTTGCCTGAGCAAAACACCACTGAAGACTATTTGAACCTAATGCCAATCTTTTCTCATACATTTCTCGCTATTTTAAAACTGATTAACTTAAGAACCGCTGGGCAAATGAAAAACTGCTTTAATGTTGCATAGACAGTTTTTTGTCTACTTTTCAGTCATACAACGCGTTATCGTCTGAGCTACATTGATTTTTATCTGTAATAGAAATTATATTAAAATGTCAGAAATTCATTATTTTTTGTATTCATATGCATGTGTGTGAAGGTCTACATATTCTGTAAATCTTCACATAATGCACGATTATGTGGAAATTCAGCGCTTACCCGCTCTACTACAGTACGATGAAACAAAATTGTACTTCATTGTGCCACAGATACTCCTTAGGTGTAGTTTACATGAATCTGAATCGGACCCACTCCGTTTCTGTTGTGACCATAGGGGATTGAAGTATATTTGCAGTTTACATGAATCCGGATTGAGTTACGGCAGCTCATTCATGCTCACAAATAAACTTAGGTAATATAGAAATTGTGAAAGTTTAGTTTAGAAAATAATAAATCAAATAATGCAACCGCGCAAATGTTAAAAATATTTTGTTCCCTGAAGCAGACTGTAATCCGATGTCAACATATGCAAAATGTATCAAAATACTCACCAATTTCCAGGAGACTGTTGGTCTTCTGAATTCAAATGTAAACACTTGCCTTACATTCTATATGTTGTGGAGTTTGCCAAAAAATTGTGGGCACTGAGTGTAGCTTGTAGAGTAACAATTTCGTGCGATTCGACTAGGGAGCTATTAAAGAAAAAAATACATAAGAAAATGATAGACTGATTTCAACAACTGAAATATTCCTGGAATATCTTTTTTAAGCGGGGAGTGTATGTATATACTCTATGTATATGTCGTATCCCGGAAGAAAATACCTGTCGGAAATTCCTGTCAAACAATCCTCCAGTTTAAGCCAAGTTTAAGTAACCAAAAACACAGGTTTTTAAAAAAAAGCAAACAAAGAGGAACTATATCCTCCTAGCTGTAGAGGTTGTAAGAACGAGCAGAAAGACGAAGAGTTGTGCATTTCAGTCGCTGGTCTGTATGTTTCATATGAACAGACGACATTCTATTTCTCTCCGGGAGAGAGTGTAAAACGTTTACCTCCGTGGGTCAACTTGACGCAGCCAATTTGAATAACCATCGACAGCTCGATCATACTTGAGGAAATTCAAGACCTCTGATATTCTCCTCTAAGCTACTCAAATTTTACCCGCGACCTGCTCCAACTGGATATTCCCAAATATTACTGGCATATAACTATTTTGTCTTTTGAGTCGTATCATATTTCAGACACTTGTATAGACATGTAAAAATACGTTTCAACAAATTCAAACAACCGGATACCTGAATTAAGTCGCCCAACCGTTTTGATTTGCATAAATTTTAACTTAATTTTACGCGGCTACTGCGATTACCGACACCGATATGTGTTGTCTAGTAGAGCGAATTTCATTACAGACATGGATGATTCAACCCGTGATTAAACGCATTTTCAAAGAACGCGCGTGCTAAATTGCAATACTGTTGAAATCGCATATTGTTACAATTGGAATGGCCATATGGGGCGCCATGTGTAAATTTATTATTTTAAAACTTTTTTATGTGTTTTTTCATTATTTATTAAATAACCAAAAAATACTCATTGGTTATTTAATATAACCAATTTTAATTTTCTTTATTATATCAAATAACCAAAATTGTAAACTTGGTTATATCAAATAACCAAAATTGTAAACTTGGTTGTATCAAATAACCAAAGCTTCTAAAGTTGGTTTTATCCAATAACGAAAACTGTAAAGTTGGTTATATCAAATAACCAAAACAGTATTTTTACACTTGGCGACCTTAATTACGTCACTGCATACACATAATTAAGTTCGCACCCCTGCGTAAAACAATTGCAAATAGCGTAACATACTTTCGTCTAGTTCGAGCTCGGGTGTTCGGCAGGTTTTTTAACTGTTCAAGAGACTGGAGGACTAAACCTTGAACAAACCCTCGCGAACGCAATAAGCAGAGTAATTCGCTAGACCTTCAATTCACGTTCAAGCTTCCATTTTTTATTTTATTCATATTTCATCAAATTTAATATTTATGTTTTGTCTTGTTTTCCACGCTGGAAGGATAATTTTGTGTACACCGAACGCCAATTCATGGCTGTAAAAATACAAAAAATGTATTTCGTCACGAAAAAGTAGTTCTTGTACCCTTTTTTGCTTATGATCTATGAATTTTTTAGTGAAGTTAAAAATCTATGCTCAAGTGTTCAATTATATTTTTAAGGCAACATCAAGTATTTTATATGAAGAAGATATGAAGCAATACCAGTCAGGGTTAGCATGATGATTCATTTATAGTTCTAGCTTGCTGCACATATCATATTTATCACACCATTTATTATCTGGACCCCCCCCCCCCTCCCATGGATGTTCGGATTCCTAAAGGTTGCTTTGTTGTCATAAATTACATTCACATTTAGTTGCAGCTATCATGAATCATATGATGATATTATATCTAATCTAACCATGATTTTACCCAGATATTTTCAAAATCTTGAGAAGTCCTTGCATGGGTATGATACTTTTTAAATTACTCATTTCAGGGTGAAATCCTTGATAAATGATTATATAATTCTGTAATTATCATGTGCTGTAACTGTGTATACACTGTAGATACTGTAGAAAATAGGAAAAAAACTCAAGACCCATTATTTATCCCCCGCCCCTTTACAGGCGATAGGAATTCAGTCATCCAATAAATGTTTAACAGTACATATGTCATGCTGCAGACCCCCTTTTGTAGGAATCAGCTTGTCTGTTTGAGACCAAAACCTCACCGAGGACCCCTAGGATTCACCTTTATGACAACAAAACAACCTTTAGAAATCAGAACATCCATGGGGGGGGGGGTCCGGATAATAAATGGAGTGATAAATATGATATGAGTAGCAAGCTAGAACTATAAATGAATCATACTAACCCTGACTGGTATTGCTTCATATATTTTTCATATGAAATACTTGATGTTGCCTTAAAAATATAATTGAACACCTGAGCATACATTTTTAACATCACTAAAAAAATCATAGATCATAAGCAAGAAAGGGGACAAGAAATACATTTTCGTGAAGAAATATATTTTTCGTATTTTTACAGCCATGAATTGGCGTTCAATGTACACAAAATTAACTTTCCAGCGTGGAAAACAAGACAAAACATAAATATTAAGTTAGATGAAATATGAATAAAATAAAAAATGGAAGCTTGAACGTGAATTGAAGGTCTAGCGAATTACTCTGCTTATTGCGTTCGCGAGGGTTTGTTCAAGGTTTAGTCCTCCGGTCTCTTGAACAGTTAAAAAACCTGCCGAACGCCCAAACTTGACGAAAGTATGTCGCGTTCCGCTATATGCAATTTTTTACGCGGGGGTGCGAACTTAATTACGCGTATGCAGTAACGTAATTAAGGTCGCCAAGTGTAAAAATACTGTTTTGGTTATTTGATATAACCAAATTTGTTAGTTTGGTTATTTGATATAAAGTCTATATAATAAAGAAAATGAAAATTGGTTATATCAAATAACCAATGAGTATTTCTTGGTTATTTAATAAATAATGAAAAAACGCATAAAAACGCATAATAAATTTACACATGGCCAAGTGCTAAACTTAATGATTCAGCTGTTGAGCGATGCTGTAGAAGTCAGCCCTTGCGCAACATCGCATACATCGCTGAGAAAGGAAGTAAAGCCAAATAGTCTAGGACCTGTAGATGAGTTTGAATGCACTTCATTTAGGACAGATAATCTCAGCTGTTTTGAGTACACCCAAACATGAGGCTTTCACCATATTGCTACCTACTAAACCATAAAAGTTTTAGCTTATCTGAGGTGCTAATATGGTTCAGAGATGGTGTTTTTAGGGATGGTCATTGGGAAGTGTGATAAGCTTAGGACTAATATTTCACAAGAAAATGTCCATGCAACAATCATGGCGAAACGTCAATTTAGGGCTTAGAGCTTCAAATAAACAGCAGTGGACCTACGTTACCTTTTTCGAAAACCTTTTTTATAGATATTGATTGGTATTTATTTAAATATATTATCACTATTTTGGTGCAAAATAGTTAAGATTTTGTAACTGAGATAATAATTTGAATTGTGCCTTCCTCTTGCAAGTGCACATATTTGGCCAAATCCGCTACTTCACTCCCCTGTTTATCACTGATATTCGTTAAAATCCTTCCAATTTTGCTAGTTTCAGATATAATGGTATCGAAAATATTTT
This sequence comes from Muricea muricata, assembly GCA_963855995.1. Classification (NCBI taxonomy): domain Eukaryota; kingdom Metazoa; phylum Cnidaria; class Anthozoa; order Malacalcyonacea; family Plexauridae; genus Muricea; species Muricea muricata. Next base: position 12,629,681 of record OY979716.1, read on the forward strand.
AATCACGTTGTAACCAGGTTTCAAGCACTGGTATATTCTAGCTGCTTTAAAGGGCAATGTCAGGCTACTTTTCACCAAAAATGTTCTGTATTCAAAAACTGAAGTGAAATTAATTCCAATTTATTTTGCAACATTATATGGGTAATGTTAGTCACATTAAGCTTCTACATACAATTTTGAACAATATTCCATTAAAATTTGACAAAACTTGAAATGCTGTTTGCCAACAACTTTTGAAGATGTCAAATACAATCCAACTCAATCCTCGATTAACTTTGACCATCCGTACTCCTGTACAAACTTTTTGCGTTTGTTATTAATTTATTTTGTGTTTACAGTCACTACATGTGAGTTTTACACAAAATTTGCAGGTGTAAGAATTACTTAAAATGGCCTGACGACACTGCTCCTTTAACCATGGACAAGATAAAACCCGAATTTCGTCCAAATTCGGCACAATTGTACAATATATTCCAATGTCGGTTGTCGACAATTCGGCCCCTTTATACATCCATCCAAGCCATTTCGAGCGCAATAATAACAACTTTAACCATTTATCAATGGTATGAAAAGAAAATATATGAATATATGTTTTCGAAAAGATCGAAAGCATATCGCATTGTATATGCTTTCTATCTTCGTGAAAACATTCACTCCCCCCTGTTACGGTCAAAATACATTGGCCACGCAAGACTTAGACCCCGTTCACACGATACCGGCAGAGTTTGAAAACGGTATGAAATTCTTACGTTTAGGGGTTGCGTTCACACGATGCCGGTATGAAATTGTGTGAAACCGTAACGCTAACCGTAAGAGTTTGAAAACGGTATACGTACCGTAAGACTTTGAAAACGGAACGAAATTCAACCGTCAGACTACCGTGTGAACGCCTAACCGTAAGAGTTTTATTACGGTTATGCAAAACATTTTAGCGTGCGAATTTCAATAATGAAATGAACAAAAGTTGTAAAAAGTATAACTCTACCGGTACCGTGTGAACAGTTGAAAACGTAATGATTTTTAACCGGCAGAGTTTCGTACCGGTATCGTGTGAACGGGGTCTTACACGAAATATTTTGACAGGCTTCTAAACAGAATTTGTAAACGTTGTGAAATGCTGCATTTTACATGTTTTAGTTATATGTTATATTTATAGTTGAATTGGTTTGGATGGAAATATAAAAGCCTAATTGTTGACAACCGACTTTGGATTATACAATGGCACAAGATTTGGACAAAGTTCAGTTATTGAGTCAATGGTTAAACGGCTAGAATCTACTTGAAACCTGGTTAAAACATGATTAAAATATTTTCGATACCATTATGTCTGAGCTGAGTTGCACAATTGAAAGGATTTTAACGAATATCAGTGATAAACAGGGGAGTAAAGTAGCGGATTTGGTCAAATATGTCCATTTGCAAGAGGGCGGCACAGTTCAAATTATTATTTCAGATGCAAAATCTTAACTATTTTGCACCAAAATAGTGATAATATATTTAAATAAATACCAATTAATATCTATAAAAAAGATTTTCGAGAAAAGGTAACGTAGGCCTCTGCTGTTTATTTGAAGCTCTAAGCCCTAAATTGACGTTTCGCCATGATTGTTGTAAGGACATTTTCTTGCGAAATATTAGTCCTAGGCCTATGTCACCTCCCAAAGACCATCCCTAAAAACACCATCTCTTAACCATATTAGCACGTCAGATAAGCCAAAACGTTTGTGGTGTGGGGGATAGAACTCTCGCATAAGCACTGTATTTGTGCGTGGTCAGTTTTGGACATTTTGTCTCCGATTAAGGTTCGGGCAGCGTTACCATGTTGACCACCATGGTCAACATGCCCTAAAACTGTTGAGATTATCTGTCCTAATGAAGTGCATACAAACTCGCATACAGATCCTAGACTAAAAGAAAAATTAAACTTTAGTGATATTTGTTTGGTAGGTGATTTTCCCTTGTGTAGAAATTTAGTAATAATTAAGGGAAGTACAACACGCTAGGGAAAGACATTAAGGTGGATTTCCATTCGGTGCAAAATGTCGTGCGATCGATTTTTAACAAGCGCTTTCTTTTTGAAACGTGTGAAGTCATCCACAGCTAATGAGATGCGTTCCGCTTAACTGTTTGTATTTCAAAAGAAAGCGCTCGCTAAAAGTCGATCGCGTGACATTTTGCACTCAATGGAAATCCACCTTAATAAATAGTGAAATACAACGAAGCTAAGTTGGGTTTAGAATGCCTTGTGTGATAGCTCGGCTCGTTACAATATGGTGGCAGCGATAAAGTTACAGACGAATACTATGGCTGCAATTTTCCCAGGAACATTTGATGATGGAGACTTCGGCGCATGGCTAAGCGAGTATGAAGCCTGTTTGGCCGCTGATCGATGGAGAGACACTGAGAGCACAGACCACAAGAAACTGAAGCCTTTTCTGCGTGGTCGCGCTGCCAACAACTTTTACGCCACCCCCGAGGCAGAGAATTAAATGGCCCTAAAAGAAAGCAATCAAATCTATGCGAAGAGCTCTATGTCTGCAAGCGAAGCGCGAGAATTTCTTTGCAGAATTTCAGCAACGACTCCTGCGACGAGAAGAAGATCCTTCAGTGTATAAATGGGAGTTAGAGAACATCTTGTCAAAAGCCGATCCGTGTCTGTCAAATGACGCTACGACTGCGCTGTTGACGCGACAATTTTTGAGGGGTCTACCACCGACCTTAAAATTAAAGATGTTGAAGCATAACCCTACTCCTAAACTGGATGAAATGGCAGAATTTACACAGCACTTCCGCGCGCTTAGTCATTCAACCATGGCGGAGACACTTCCTGTACATGTTGATGCTGTTTCTCGCTCATCGTCCGATCCCCAGTTAAAAGAGCTTCTTACGATGGTTGCTAGGATCGCGGAGAAACAATGCGTCTACCAGCCAAATCGAATTTGTTGCCGGTGGAATTTTTTCTCCTTTGATTTGATTGAATCGTATACCTGCCTCAACCCCATGTTTGTGGGACGTGTGGGAATAAAGCAACACCACAAGTTATTTTAGATGAAATAGATTGAGTAATTAAACTATCAATACAGAGAAAAGATAGGTGTACAGTAAGTTAAAAAATCTCGAGTTTTCGGATGTTTTTGATGAACACTTCGGTCATACCACCACCTTAACACATGAAAATAACACAGGAAATAGCACGCCAAAATTAAGCAACATCCTCGCCGCATTCTTTTGCTCACCGTGAGGAATCTGAGTGATCCTGTAACTGTTGGCCACGCGCACCCTTTACTTTGCGTAAATTGCGTTGATGATGATATCTTAGATTCATTAGGAAATGCGCAATATTTCTCCACACTGGACTTAATAAGCGCTTACTGGCATATTTTCGTTGACGAAAAAGATCCCCATAAAACTGCTTTTGACACTCAACCTGGTTTGTTTGAATTTAATCGGACGTCGGACGTCTTTTGGGCTTGTTAGCGCGCCGACTGCATTCCTAAGAGTTATGAATATTGTGTTAAATAGCTTCTCTTACCTCTTTTGTTTATGCTATCTAGATGATGATATTTGGTGGTGATTTGAACTTCCATATATGGCACAAACTTCCATATATGACACAAACGCCCTGAATCTTTATCATTTACATTCCATAATCAGTCTTGGTTTACGTCATAAGATTCCTCAAGCTAGCAACGAAACATTATGCTCACGTGGTACCCTCTCATTATTCATGATGATTGTCACCAAATTATTATTCCTTGTGCACCGTTTAAAAGCTTAGGTTCTACTGTAAATAAATATGGTGGTTTCAAATGTAGTTATTCGGAAAAATCGCGCTAAAAACCTACATGATTTTGGAATAAAGGCAATTATGAAGGATGTATTTTTTAAGTACTTGCAAGCAAGATATTGAACAATTCTGATCAGTACATGCATTTAGGTCATATACAAAGTACGTAAACCTAAATCAAACACCACAATAGACTTGGCCCTAAATCTCCTAATTATAATGAATAAATCTTTGATTGATTCCTTAAAAGCTAGTTGAGCAAATCGATTTTTAAGTAGATTCTATATTTACATTGACCAGATATCCGAGCCGAGCTATCACACAAGGTATACAGATACAGTGTGAATGAAGGCTTTTTTATAATAAATTATTAGCTTTAAAGGGCTGTCCCGGCTAGAAATAAGATAAGATAAAGAAATTAATATCAACTTATTTGGAAAGTGAGGCCATAATTCCTAAAACGTTTCCTCATCGAACTACCTTAAAAGTGGACATTATCAGTGCTTGGCGATATAAATATGCTCCTATACAGTATATGTTGACAATTAGAGTATAATCGTATAGTTATTACTCAAACTTATAATAAAATATTTTAACTTGTATGCTTAGCCTAGTTGTACAGTCAAAATTATGTGTAAAAATTCCTCTATCGCGTTATGTTTTCAGCAATTTTCTACACAGCTCTTTACACATTCCTGATTTTTTATCTGTTAGAGTAATGTCGTTTGGTTAGTGGGACGAACAATCCTGCATGTTTATAGCAAGAAAGATTTGAAAAGTACATGAAGTTATAATGAACGATAACTTCGTTAATTTTTTTTCCATTTTTTTCAATTAATGTAAATCATAGAGAAGAACCGTCAAATATCAAGGTTAAACTGTTTTATAAATGTCATACTATCATTTCATCTCGCGTCGTGATCACGCGAGCCGTTTGGCGCTAACACGGAGTTTGAAAAATAGGCTTGTTTAGAAGAAGTGCTTGAACAAAACCCAGTTTTAAGTTGTTTTCTATGCAGGAAAACGGACACTATTGAAAGCTAGTCCCACTGTTTTTGCTGACTTTTCATCCATTTTCCGCAAATTCGAAACTTATTAACTTAATTAAGAAAGCCTGCGCCGATAAAAACTGCTTTAATAGCATTGTATAGACAGTTTTTTGTCTAATTTCAGTCTTACACCTCGTTGCTCTTCTGAGCTGCCTTGAAAATTTAAGATTTTTACCAGCAATAGAAATTATATAAAAATGTCAGAAATTTTAATTTTTTGGCTTTCAGCAATAATTTTATCAATCCGTATTCATTCTTATGTAAAGATCTAGATATTCTGTCAATCTTCACAAAATGCACGATTATGTGGAAACTAAGCGCTTATCCTTCCTAATGCAATGCGGTGAAGCAAATTGTACCTCATTGTGCCACAGACACTCTCTTAGGAGTAGTTTACATGAATCCGGATCGAACTCGAAGAAGTATATTTGTCTACATGAATGCGGATTGAGTTACAGCTCATTCTTGTAAACAAATATAATTCAATCCCCTATGCTTTTAGCAGAAGCGGAACGAGATCGATTCGGATTGTTATAGGCAATACAGAAAGTCAGAAACTGTGAAAGTTTAATTTAGAAAAATAATAAATCAAACATGCAGCCGCGCAAACATGCAGCCGCGGAAACTGATAGACTGATTTCAACAACTTAAATATTACTGTAATATTTTTTTGGAGCGGGAAGTGGATAGCAGGTAAAAATAGCGGGTAAAGTTCGTTCAGCGTTGGTTCTCATGATCTCATGTTCCGGATACTTGTTTTCTGTTAACAAATTTATTGGCGAATCCACTATTGGCAAATCCCACAGTCCACACTTGTGTATGCACGAAGTTAGTCTTATTAAACGATTGACAAGGTTCGAACAATGAACAAAGGGAAATTCAATTTACGAAAAAATTTGCATTCTAAGGATTTACTTTTACTCCAGAGACAACAAATGAGCAAGCATTGTAAACAACAGTCAGCTACGTTATGGCCAATGACTTCTTTTGAAAGTATGAAAAACAAAGTTTTAAACTGATGGGGAATGGACTATATATAATGTTTTGTATATGTTGATATCGTAATGTTGAATATCGTTATATGAATACACAGCAACGTTTGCTAATTGCGGTTTGTTAGCAAGAACATGGCGCTGAGTAGCGAGCATAATCTAAGCAGATTGACTCAGAGCACGTTTAGAGCAAATGATGAGTTTGGTCAATCAGAATATGACGTTTTACATGGGGGACATTTTTCAAACTGTGTCTCTATTAGATATTAGTGTAGAAGAGCGAAGCGTTTTAAGTAAAAATACTTCCGAATGTTATCACAAGGTCATTACATGAAAGTTGAGACGCGAAGAAAAACAAAAGAAATTTAAGAAAATGGTCTACTGAGTTTCTAAGTCAATATCTGTATATTGTCCTGGAGTTGGAAGACAATATCCATATATTGTCGTGCAAGTTTTTGTATACAGTCCTACAAGTTTTGTATACAGTCGATGAATATGTAACTGGAATCTAATTCAATTCATCAGCCCCACTCTTCCCTGCTGATATCAAATCCCTCCCCGTGCTTTTAGACAGAGAATGAAAATGGCAAACAATTATGCTAAATAAAGGCCTATTAATAACAAAAGAAACAAATTCTAGATATTTGCATTAACAAAATAATTCTAGATATTTGCATTAGTTTGCTTTGAATATTTGCATAGTTTTGGAGCAATAATATTTGCTTTATAATCAGCCGTTGTTATAACTTCTTTATTCATTTCAACTCCCAGTTTGATACTTTTGATAAGATTTTTCTCAAGTCCTACCACGGATTCATCGAGATTCATAGTGGTGGTTTGCACACGACTGCAAATAAAGTATTTTTCGCTTTATCCGGGCAAATTTCAATTCATGCAAGTAGCTGCGTAAGCGGTGATAATTGCCAGCTTTATCACACAGCCAAGCATTTCAAGGTTGATGGCACACGAGATTCGCAAAAGAACCTTCGAGACACACCAGTGTTTGGCGTTGGAAATACTTCACATGAAGTCCATTTGCAACAAATACATCGTTAATCTTTACATCTAAGCTGTCTTTTGGGTTTAAATAGTTTCGTATAAGCATCTTCAAAAGCAACGTTAAATAATATCCACACGAAGAAAAACCTCACTCCGTAAGCCACATTCAATATGATTATATACACGTATGATTATATATGGTTATACTTTCAAATTTATTTTGGGGTGTAAAGTTAATACAGTCAAACAAGCGGGCAACAGTGGCTGAACGGCATTGAACATTTAGAATAGGCAAGCAAAATATTAACGAAATACATGATTCTGTAATTGAACTAATGATGTAGACATACGCGATATGTATTAACATAAAAAAATGCCAACTCACCAAGACTAGTAGTGTTGTGACCCTTCGCAGCAGAATTTCAACAAATGGGTGTAATGTCAATTCTTTATCTTGTCAAGATTACAAAAAATCCGTGGTCAAAGCGCTTATATGAGCAACTGTTTGGGCTTACGGAGATCTTTATATGATAAACCCGCTTGCAAAACGATAGCTTGCAATCAGCTGACAATGAAGCCAGCTCACAATAGCGAAACAAGCATAAAGTGTCTTTATTACCCCCCGTGGTTCTTAATTACCACATAGTAATGTCCCCTAGTTCCCAGTCCCCAGGAAAGGTATTAAATATGAAAGAGTTGACAGTTTTAAGTACTTGGTTTTGAAGATCAGCCAGTTTTATCAATCTTATTATCTTCATACAGTAAATCTGCGGTAATATTTTGTTGTTCCATCTTAAAGGTATTATTTTTCCCCTAATACGGGAGAAAAAGAACTTCGAAGCGCCGTGTGTGAATTTTTCAAAACATTGATAGGCCCAGGGAAAAGGCTATTTTGATTCAGAAATCAAAAATAATTTCCAGGTTTGTCGGTAAGATACGACGAAAATCAATATTGACCGTTCTTTTTTGTGCCTGGTCTCAAGTATGACTCAACAACAAGGTAGCCTTCATTAAAGAAGTGTTTGTGGGAAATTTTGAATACACTGCTTCAAACGAGTTAGAAAGTGCAAATTTGTCTATTTCATTAGGATTAGAGATGACATAAAAGGCACTCTCTAATTGGATTGCTTTCATGCTCATATCTATGAACAGACGACGGTTTCATTAGCTCAGCTCTTTCCACTATACTATAGAACTTATACAACTCCTTGTTTGAGAAAAATACCATCGAAAGATGGTAAAAAGATGGCCTTTCCAAAAGATGGCACCATTAAACATTTCCTGTTAATTACACTGATTGCACACTTGGAATCATTCCAAAGAAAATTGATTCATTGAACTAAGACGTACACTGTAATAGACGTCTAAGAACATTCTCCCCAGAAATTATTTGTGTGCAGGGAGCAATGTGGGAAGGTACAAAAACCGCTCAAAATTTTAAAAATAGAAATAAACCATTTTAATCAGGACATGACACGAAGACAAATGATTTGGGAGAATACACAGGCAGCAGAATACAATAAATATATGGAAGGGCAACGCTTACGAATGCAAAACAAAGGGAAAGGATTTATGGACATTTCTGAGCAAGACTTACGAGAACTGTAGCAGATGAAGAGAATTATAGTAAATCACCCGTTACTGATAGGTCAGGAAGTAGCTTTCTCCGCTGGCACGTATTACGAACATAAAACGACGTAAGAAGTTTAGAATCCTTAAATTAACAAATGGACTCTTTAAGAAATCCAATCGAAGGTTATCTTCCAGTCAAACGCAGGAAGACAAATCTATGGGTATGAATAGACTTATCCTAACTCGATCGACAATCTCTAAGCCATGCAATTATGGTTAAGAAGAATATTGATGTTGGTGGTAGACGGTATGAAAATAAGGCAGACCTTTAGGATCTAATTAAGCAGCGTATGAAGAAGTATAATATCATTTCAAACAAATTGCATGAGCCCACAGTATTTTCGATCGACGGGTCACTTGGAAACTTCAAGTATGCAAATTGACAGGCAAAATATGCATGCTTTCGCACGTGTCGACATGTTGTTAATTCTTGAAACACTTGACGATCAGTTACTCTGGTGCATGAAATATATATAATTCGCTTCTATCTCCCTTTTTTTAATTTGTTTGAATGACTCAAACAACTGTGAAGCGCAAATGTGCAGACGCATCTTGTTACGAAGTCATGCCTATGTTCATGCGTGACGGACCCTTAGGGGCCCACCAGCTGATGCAATGAAAGTATACCATGCTCAACTTTTTATTCTCACTCAAAGTTATGCATACTTTTTGATACCCCCGTTACCCTTGTTACAAATTTATTTGGGTTTATGGGAAGGAAGAATGATGTTGCATTCACTGACTGATTAGAAGCAATGAACAAAATATATACAGAACATAGTACCTATACATCATAGTACCAAAATATATACAGAACATAGTACCTACATCATATACACGAACATCATACCCTCATTAAAAATATGTCAAGACCAGGAGTTTCCCCTGCAGCCCACTAATGGTTCAGGGGCTATTTGGCAGACAGATCACAATATGTTCGCTTAGGAACCACCACCTCACCTACAGCTCCATTGACACACGGAATACATCAAGGATCAGTACTTTCACCGTTCCTTTTCAGCATTTACACTGACAGTTTATCTTCAATTTCAGAACCCTGCAGCCTCAAATCTTACGTGGGTGACTCGAAAGAGTATCTATCTTCTTCATTGTAGATTTTGGGCCATTCTTTAACAATCCTAGAAGAAGACCTGCACAGAGAGGTCGAGTGGTGTTGTAAGAACAGCTTGCTAATACAATCCATACTAACAAGCTTATTAATAAATCGGTTACTGATAAAAGAGCATCAACATTACTGAGAGGCTGTCCTCATGCAGAAATGCATGTACAATCAAGCTTCCTCTTACTTATGTGAGATGTTCATAGAAAGAAATCAAATCTATGGTCGTGAAACACGAAATTAAAATGAATTTGACATACCAAGGTATCGGATTGCGACTGGTCATAAAACATTTAAATACAGAGGCACCAAAATTTGGGATGCATTAGACGAGCAATTAAGATCGACAGCTAATCTCAAACATTTTGAATTTAAATTAAAAGCAAGACTATTAGGAGGAATGTTTGCAGCCCACGATGTCCTGATTTCAGATAAAGGCCCACTATTCAATAGCATTGATTACAAAGCTACTTCTAAACTCAAGGTACAACACCTAAATTATCAACCCCGCTATGGCCTCAAGATAATGCACAAGCTCAACGCTTCATGAAATGTTCGAGAAAGGCCTTGCAAACAGCGAATATTCAAAATCGACCGTGGAGACAGAAGCTCAGCCGATTCTTACTACAATAGAGAACAATACCCCAAAACACCCCACAACTCCGAAGTCTCTCACTCTCAGAGCTATAGTTACACCAAAAATTTCGAGGAACATTACCACCAGTACTTTCTAAGAATATCGTCGTAAATCGACACAATGAAGCGCGTGAGAAGGAAAGCAGGTGGCAAGAATACAACAGGTCATATGTAAACAACCAAAGAACTGAGTTTGAAAAATAGGCTTGTAGCATCTTAGCTGGAGACTATGTCTTGTTTCGACAGCATCACAAGCAAAGCATCACAGATCAAATCTTCATCAGATCATTACATTAACAATCTCTAACCCTTGATTAATATACGACCTTCGTTCGCTGTACTAATCCACGCACGCGATTGGTGCATTATTCATTAAAAAGGTCTTCAAATTTTGCCCAAAGCAACGATTATTTCGTTGACGAAATAAATCAAATTATTCATGAAGCAACTCCAAAAAGTATAGAAATTTTTTTTCATCATACATTCAGCTCGTGCGTATATTTGTAAACAAAACACTCACAACAGTCTCTAACCCTTAAACAATTAACATGACATTGTTTATTACGCTGTATTGTGTATATTTCCGATGTCTGACGAGGAAGGTTTCAAAAGGTTCATGAAATATTCACAAAAATATTTTTGTTCACAAAATTTTAAAAATAAATTTAAAAAACTATGAAATTTGATCTCAATTTCAAATTTGCTTATGTCCTTTAACGGCGGTGGAGCGTCGAGTTCGTTTAAGGGAATTTGCTCTTCCTTTTTTCGTCATAACCAGCCTTATCGTGCAATAATCATCTGTACCGCCAATCAGGCTTTTGACCACCGCTAATTTCCATTTGATCCGACTACTGTCACTATGGAATTGTGCAACACTTCCGAACTTTACCTTGCTCGCGTTGTTCTATGAACTGGCTTGGTGGAATGCTCGAAGTGATGTTAGATAGTCTTGTTTAAAGATTAATATAACTGTAATTTTATTCTCCATAGAGACATAGTGTGATTAAATGCTTTTTATGATAAATTATTAGCTTTCAAGGGCAATCCCGGCTAGAAATAAGAGTAAGATAAAGAAATTATCAACTTATTTGGAAAAAAGCCATAATTTCTAAACTGAACTTTTTCTCATCGAACTACCTTAATAGCGGACATTACCAGTGCTTGGGAATATAAATACGCTCCTATATGCTGACAACTAGAGTATAATCGTATGATTATTACTCAATCTTATTAATAAATTATTTTAAATTATATGCTTAGCCTAGTTGTATAGTCAAAATTATGTGTAAAAATTCTTCTATCGCGTTATGTTTTGAGAAATTCCCAATACAGCTCATTACACATTCCTGTTTTTTTATCTGTTAGAGTAATGTCATTTGACCAGTGGGAGCTAAAAACAATCCTGCATGTTTTTAGCAAGAAAGATTTGAAAAGTATATGCAGTTACAATGATCAATAACTTCATTAATTTTTTTCCAATTTTTTCTTTTCATGCAATGAGGGAATCGTCAAGGAACAAGGCTCAACTGTTTTATAAATGTCATACTATGATTTCATCTCGCTTCGTGATCCCGCGAGCCGTTTGACGCTAACATTGAGTTTGAAAAATAGGCTTGTTTAGAAGAAATGCTTGAGCAAGACGCTATTAAAGACTATAGCGCCAATCGTTTCTCCTATTTTCATCGATTTCCCGCTACTTTAAGACTGGTTAACTTAAGAACGGCTGGGCAAATAAAAAAACGGCTTTAATGCTGTATAGGCAGTTTTTTGTCTACCTTTCAGTCATACAACTCGTTGTTTCTCTGAACTACCTTGAAATTGCAAGGTTTCTATTAGTAATAGAAATTATATTAAAATGTCCGAAATTCTAATTTTTTGTATTCATATTTGTGTAAAGGTCTACATATTCTGTCAATCTTTACAAAGTGCACGATTATGTGGAAATTGAGCACTTACCCACCCTACTACAATACGATAAAACAAAATTGTACTTCATTGTGCCACAGATACTCTCTTAGGGGTAGCTAACATGAATCCGGATCGAACTCATTCCGTTTCTGTTGTGACCATAGGATATTGAAGTATATTTGTTTATATTAATCTGGCTTGAGTTACAGCAGTTCATTCATGTACACAAATATACTTAGGGAATATAGAAAATGTGAAAGTTTAATTTGCAAAAATGTTAACTGAAATAATGCAACCGCGCAAATGTCAAAAATATTTTGTTTCCTGGCGAAGACTGTAATCCTATGTCAACATATGCAAAATGTATCAAAATATTCACCAATCTCCACGAGACTGTCGGTCTTCTTCTGAATTTCAATGAGAACAATTGATTTACTTTCTGTATGCTGTAAAAATTGCCAAAAAATGTAGGCACTGAGTGTAGCTTGTGGAGTAACAATCTCGTGCGATTCGACTAGGGCGCCATTAATAAAAAAACATATATAAGAAAATGATATACTGATTTCAACCACAGAAGTATTAAGGGAATAGACGGTTTTAGAAAGCAAGACGCGGACGTCAAGAGGACGTCAGAGGACCGGGAAAAACTGGGGCGAAGACGCCGTTGTGTTTACATAAAAGTGGTATTTAGAAATTGATCTGCGACGCCGAAAGGACGTCGACGTTGCCCTTCTATTTTTTGTATTCTACAACTCTACTTGAGGAATGTTGAAATCTCTCAGAGGAAGTATTAAGTACACGAAACGTTAGAAGCATTGATAAGCGGACAGACTTAAATGATAAAACATGGACAAATAATTGTAATTATTTATTTTACATAATGTTTTTTAGCAGACTCTGACTATTTCAGAAAATTTAATATTAATTATATAAGAAGGTATATTCAAAGTAAACTCGTATATAACATATAAAACAGTGGCAAAAACCGTTGATCAGTGTCAATTTAAAAATGTTTGAAATAAATTATTTGCACCTAACTTGCGTGATATACAGTACTGTCGTATGTTTTTACTGGTTTATTTACCCGTTTTGAATTTTCAACGCTTTGATATGATTGTATGAATCAATGCTGGTCTTAGTTTACAAGATGTTCGTAATGCTATTGTAATTGCTTATGGGTTAAACTGTTTTGGCAGAAATACTATCCTTGTGCTTGATTTTCAATGCTGTTTTAGATCATGTCTACCTGCATCACCACTATCGTCTTGAACGTTGGGATCAACCACTACCATACACAACCATGGAGCTCCTCTTTCCAACTGTCTTGGCTTTGTGGATGGCACTGTTCGTTGCATTTCCAGACCAAAATACTTACAAAGAGTAATGTACAATGGCCACAAACGGGTTCATAGCATGAAATTCCAGAGCGTCGTTCAACCAATTGGCATTATTGCAAATCTGGCTGGTCCATATGAAGGGAGACGCCATGACAGCACCAACCACTTTGTTCATATACGGGGACCCAGCTTACCCTTTAATGGCCAACCACTTTGTTTGTACGGGGACCCAGCGTACCCTTTAGGGGTTCATGTACAGGCCCCTTTCCAAGGTAGAGTGCTCACTTCAGAAATGCAAGCCTTCAACAAGGCAATGAGCTTCGTCCGAGTATCTGTTGAATGGATGTTTGGAAATATCACCAAGTATTTTAGCTTTATTGATTTTAAGAGACAAATGAAGTCAAACCTAAGTGCAATTAGCAAGATGTATATAGTTTCAGTATTGCTTGAGAATGCATGCACATGCCTTTATGGTAATATTGTATTAGCAACATTTGAACTTGAACCTCCTACACTAGAACAATATTTTTGGTAAACACCAGTAAAAACGTTTTGATTAAAATAGTTGAAAATTGACATATTCCATTTTGTAGCAACCTTATGTACAAATACTTTCATGTGTATTATTAAAGCTAATATTTAACAATTGATTAACAAATCTCAACATGTTTTTGAATTAACACAATGTTTATTCTGCATGTGCCCTGCCTCAACAACTCAAACATTGCTTGTGTTTGTTGCTGCTGCTGATGCATCATTGCCATCTGCTGTTGTAGCATTGAAAACTGCTGCTGCTGCTGCTGTTGTTGCTGCAAATATAACTGCCTCTGTAAAATTTCTCTTTCCTCTTGTCGTTCTCTCCTTCCCTTTTCTTTATTTTCCATCTCCGCCTCTACTCGTTTGTTTAGCCAATCCAATATCTCGCCGGACTTCCTTCTCTTTTTCAGTCCTTTCTCTTTTCCCAGGTCCCTCACAGCGGATAATTCAATGTTGAAAACTGGACAAAGATTCTCTGCCACCGTTTGCCACCCTGACCCCCTCTCTCTTGATTTTTCCTTTTTTGGTAAGGACCCCCTCTGCTGCAATTTCTTTCAACAGCATCAGATCTCCTTGCTCAGACCAGACCATTATAGACCTAGAATAAAGTAAGACTTAATATTTTTCAAGCAAAAATAGCCAAATAAACCAAAGTATTGCCATCACTTACTTTTTTGGGAGATTCTTACTTTTTTCAAGTTTGTCTGTCATGTTTTCTTCCAGCTACACTGTAAAAGCTGAAAAATAGCGAAGAAAATATTTAAAGACTTATTTGAATCAATAAAAATATTGTAAAATGCAATAATATTCCGGTACTATATAGCAAGAGCACATATAATAGTACGCAAAATTGACATTGTGATTTTATCATTATTTTGCGTGCAGAAAACGAGGTTTTCAGTCCTAACAATAAGAATATAGTTGTTTATCACATACTTGTGCCTTTATCTGGGCGATAACACGGTGACATAAAAACGATATGTCTCGTGATATCGTTTTTTGTCCCGCGATATCGTTTTTTGTCCCGCTCAAAACAAAGATGCCGTCCGACTGAAGGATCGATAGAGAGATAACAATAAAAATATAAAATAATAGAAGGAAAATAACACAAATAAATTTGCTGCTATTAAAAGATAAGTTAGTTTTGGTTTGTTTTTGTAATTTCTACCTGTTTAGCGTATTTTAAACAATAATTTTTAATTCATTTTGAAATGTACTCGAAGTATAAATATTTTGAAAATGTAATCTGGTTTTTGCGGTAGATAAAAGTACAAGTATGTGATAAATAGGTTATCACATTCGAGACTCGGTAATATCAGTTTTATCGCTCTCGTTACGATGTCATATTTTGTCCCCCCTTCGCTGCGCTCACTCGTGACAAAATATGATATCGTCTCTCGAGCGATAAAACTGATATCACCTCGCCTCTCATATGATAACCTATACATATTATATTGGAAATATAATTTGATAAATTTGCGGAAGCTAACTAACCTTATTATCAACAAAAATAGGCAAAACATTCGACGTCCAGGACAGGACGTGAAATCTTGAAGCTCGCGTCCTGAAAAGCTCAAAGACGAAGTCGTCAAAAATATTTCGCGCAACTACACGCCATCTGATGCCATCTTACGTCCTCTTGACGTCCGCGTCTTGTTTTCTAAAACCGTGTAATATCTTTATTGAGCGGCAAGTGGGTCGCAGGTAAAAAGAGTGGGTGGCGGGAAAAAGGAGCAGGAAGTTAAAAAAAAACGACGTCTCTCATGAAGATCATGTTCCGAATAGTTGTATTCTGTTAACAAATTCTTTGGAGACTTCAGATATCACTATTGCCAAATTACACTCGTGTGAATGCGCGAACTTTTGCAAAAATTAGGGCAAGGATTGTATAAGCAAATAATTTGGGTTCTTTTATATACATGTCGTATCCCTGCAGAAAATACTTGTCGGATATTCCTGTCAAACAGGCCTCCAGTTTAAGACAAGTTTAAGTATGTTCAGGTGAAACATGGGCCGCGGAAGATTGGTAATTGAGGGGGCATATTCATATATTCGGGTTCACAAACTGTAAAAGCAATCAATTTCAAAAGAAAAATCCGTACATATGAATATGCACCCCCTCAATTATCGATCTCCCGCGGTCCTTGTGTAAACAGGAAAACCAGACAAGAGACTTTGACAAGCATTTTTATCAACGATAGGGGGATCTGTTAACCAAAAATGAGCAAACAAAAAAGAACTATATCCTCCTCGCTGTAGAGGTTGCAGGAACGAGCAGCAAGGCAAGAGTTGTGTATTTTAGTCGCAGCGTCCCATTTCACCACTGTTATATTGGATTATGTAGATGTGGGTGTATGTAAGTTGCAATATCAAACTGTAAAACTTTCAAATTTATTTCGGGTAAAACATTCATACAGTTAAACAAACGGGCAACAGGGGCTCAACAACATCGAACATTTTAAATAAGCAAGCAAATTTCAAACGAAATACATGATTCTGTAATTAAACCAATGTAGACATACGCGATATGTATTAACATTAAAAAATGCAACTCCCCAAGACTATTGCTGTGAACCTTCGCGGCAGGATTTCTATAAATAGATGCATTTCAAGTAAAGTATAATAAAGTATGATAAAGTTTCCACTACTATTAGTATTGTGTTTCATTTAAGTGTGCTAAATACTTCGATTCAGTGTCACCATTTAAACATAAAAGATTGCCCCCAGTCCTGCATTTACCCTAAGCTGTTAATTTTCCTCGGTCAGTTTTCGTACGAGGAGTTGCAGTGGAGGTTTTGGTTTGCGTAAAAAGGAAACACTCATGAAATTCACCAAGACTGTTTTTGTCACCTTTCGCTTTTTCACGTTTGCCATATTGCTCAACGAATTATGGACTTAATATGTAGCGTGGGTCACCTCTTTTACATACAGTAGGAACACCGGAATTTTGAAATCATGTGATTAATTTGAAATTTAAACAAGCAAGAATGTTTCCGTTCTAGTCGAAAAATAATTCTTTATAGCTCACGAGATTTCTAGACTGTTAACTTAGAATGCGCGACGCATGGATCATATCTAAAACTAATATCATGGGTCGCATACTCGCATTGTAACGAGCTAGTAGGAAAAAACATAAGAATGAACTCATTAGTATGCTCTACATAGAGCATACTAATTTATTGTTATATTGACAGCAGTAATTATTTTTTACCCCGTAGTTTCCATGGTTTTAAAGCACACGCCACTTGAAGAATTAACTAAAGCTTAAATTCAATTAGATCTTTAGAAACAAAAAAAAAACACTGCCGATTATTCTCTCACTACGCTCATCGTGGTCGTAACTTTTTCTCAGGCGTTTATATTGCCCTGGACACACGTGAATATTGTCTATAGTTATGATTGTAGATAGATGTACAACAAAGTTTGATATATAGTCATAAAGTATGATAAAGTTTCCACTACTATTAGTATTGTGTTTCATTTGAGCGTGCTAAATACTCCGATTCAGTGTCATCATTTAATCATAAAAGATTGCCCCCAGTCCTGCATTATTTGCCTTAAGCTGTTAATTTTCCTCAGTCAGTCTTCGTACGAGGAGTTGCAGTGGAGGTTTTGGTTTGCGTAAAAAGGAAACACTCATGAAACTTTCAACCGATATTCCTGGGACCATTGAAAATGAAAAATTTTGCACCAAAGTGGCAACGACAGTTTTAATCTCCATTGTCGCAAATCTGTATCCAACACAAGTTCGTGGACCAGTGGAAAAGGGAAGGAAGGCAAAACGATTGCTCGGATTATTTTGTTTATCTAAAATTGAAATAAAAATCTTAAATATTTTAAATTTGAAAAGAATTACTTAATTGTAACATGAACAAAATAACAAGATATAAGTAACTGGCCATGGGTTAGCTAAATGGGCCTTTTTCTCATTTCTTAAGGCGGCAATATCGGCAATACAAAAAGCATGCAGCCGCATTTTTCACAAGTACGAAAATTTAGTACCGACAAGTTATTATCATTATTCATTCTTTTCTTTAAAAATTTATTGTTTGCGCAGCCAATGGACGTGAAAATACTCGCATACGCTCGTGAAAATTTTTGCATACTCGTATGCTCATCGATATTATAGTAACAGATAGTGTAGATAAGCGTGAACTTCAATTTGCATAAGTCTTCAAGCAAAGACAGCGAACGAGTGAGTTTAGCAATCTTTCACAAGTACTAGTGCAAAATAAAAATCATACGAACGAGCGAGCATGCTGTAATTTGTTTATGTCATACTTATAGAGATTATTTTGACACTGGAAACCTCTCACGACGAACAATGTCGAAACAAAATATATGTATATGTACAGCATAAAGCGGTTCACGAGAGGCGAATAGGTGAAATAAAAGTCCACTGTAGATAAACGAATAAGCGTTTTTGGCCGTACGTTTTTTATAAGCGAAAAATTATCGTTTTAACATTTTGATTGCCTATACTCCTCGCGGAAAATGCAACTGATTACGTCTGTGATCCGAATGATCTCAATGATCTGAATTACGTAATGCTCTGCAGCCTTTGCCAGGTTTCTTTTCCTCGCATTGCCCCACAAAGAGAAATCTTGGTACGAAGGTGCTTCACAAGTAAATCACTTGAACTTTCGAGCCAACTGGGACTGATAACAAATCTATTCCATATTAATCATTAGATTCATATTGTATTGGAACCCGTTATAATTTCGATATGATTGTTACATAAAGTCTATTGATCTTGTTATGGGAAAAAGTTGAGCCTGCGGTAGAGGAGGACGAAAACGTTTTGTGAAGTACGTCAATCGATCACAGTGTTTTACCGCAGATTTTTAAGACAAATTTCTTTATTGTTGTATGTTTTATACATTATTTGCATTAAATTCAAGATAGCAAATGCGAGTTGAAACGATGTGATTTTTTTAAACGAACTAAAACACATATTAGTCGGACATTGCAGCGAACCACAAAAATTCGCTGTCTTGAGCGGCACTCAATTTACTACTTAAGCTAAACAGATTCTTAGGCCACCGCGTTTAGGACAATCATACCACCAACCTGGTTCGAGAAATCTATTAGGATTAAAGGCATCTGGATCCGTCCAATATTCTGGTTTACGATGAAGAGCGTACAGCGGAACAACAACAATCGACCCCTCCGGCACATTATATCCCAAAATATTATCGTCTACTATCGTCTTTCTGCGATAAATTGGAGCAGGTGTTCGTAGACGCAATGCTTCGTTCACGACGGCTGCAAGGTACTCCATTGAATCATAGGTTTCCCAACTTACATCTCGTTCTTTCACCGTCCCTTTAACTTCTGCGCGAAGTTTTTCCTGGACGTCAGGGTATTGGGCAAGAAAATAGAAGGTCCAAGACAAAGCAGTAGAAGTTGTATCATGGCCACCCATGAGAAATATGAACAAATGGGAATGCAACTCTTCTTCATCTATGCCTTGGCCAGTTTCGTCATCAACAGCTTCGAGAAAAATATCCAAGAGATCTTTACTTGTTGTGCTTACGTCATTTTTTTCCTGTCGTTTATTTTCGACGACCTAAACAACATAATGAATCTGATGATCAATATATGTTTCAAAACGTCCTTGCAGTTGCAAGAGAAAAATCTAAAGCTAAATAATTCATGTTTATTTTATAATACACATTAATATTCATTAAAACCAACGCTGAGACATTTTCCATAACTTCACGTGGTAAAGATATCGATCAGGTGATAATTTCCCACCAATAATTTTATGTTTTCAAAATGATAATGCTTGTAAGAACAGCGAACCAATTTCCACCTTTGTTAAAAGAAAAAAATTAATGTTTTCGTAAAAATCTAAAATCATGGAAATACTACAAGAAAGCTCTAAAACAATGCACAGGTATTCTTTGAGTTTCAATATGATGCAATTAATTGAAATGAAGATTAACTTTTTGAGATTATCGATGAAAATTGATCTTACTGACAAGAGTTTTTAAATTGTTCACCACTTTATAATAAACACAATATTACACGGCGATGCCAACATTTGAATTTTATCTTGTCGAGTAAAAAACAGTATTACACTCATTCGCTGTGCCCAATCGTAAAATATTTGTTTTCATGATTTGCAGATAAATTTCATTTCTTTGCACTATCATGTAACATCCTCTATTTGGAACATGACGATAACCACTCGGCCAATCAAAACGTTGTATTTTATTGCATGATCTACATCCCATAGTTAAGCATTCGCCACAAAGCAACAAGTTGTCCATATAAGACCACACTAGTGAGGTATACTGAGAGAAAAGAGTACAGTGGACTCGTGCGCAACTTTTTATTATATTGTCAGAAGTCGTAACAAGCTAACAGAAAACATATAAACCCCCGCGGGAAAACACACGAGTCTTTCACGCGTTAATATTTTTTCATATCTTCACTGGTGAAAATATGGAAAATACAGTTTTAGTTTGCCGTAAAACTCCCATAACTAAATAATTATTATAAATAAGTATTATTATATATCAGTGTCAAAGTTCATTCATTCTAGTATCTTATTGGTTAAAAGAGGATCACGTGAAAGTCACGAAATTCAACTGTTCACCGCATGAGGTCTGCAATGGCATTAAAAGTATTAATGCCTGCGTATTAATGCCTGGGCAATAAAGACGGAAGTCAAGCATGTGTGACGTAAAAATGCGACCTTTGTCCCTATGAAGCCGAAAGTTGTTTTTCGTGTTCTCAAATCAAATTATTTTGTATCATTTTGTTCAATAAAAACAGTTTTTGTCTTTTTAATACTGTCGTTCACTTTGACACTTGATATACTGTATCAATGAAACACTTATTTACCGGGCCCTCGGGAAAGCAGTATGTTTTGTGATCCCTCGACCGGCGATGTTTCGGGATCACAAAACATACTGTTTCCCTCGAGCCCAGTAAATAAGTGTTAAATATTTAAAAGATGAGTAGGCATGCTTTACCAGATGATACGAATTGGGAGCATTTTAAAACGATCCATTCGAAAACGATCCATTTTATGCCTATCTTGTCACTTGCTTACAAAAGACTTTTCAATATAGATGTTGTATATATTTTTGTGAAAATCTACATGTCTTGTTATAATATATCTCAGGACTCCTTCACGGCTAAGATTTCCTTTATTTTTTGGTCATAAATTATTAATAAGCTTTACAATAACAGTTAATTCTTCTTATTTTCAGAATTTCCCTGAACCTTTAAAGCATACACGACTTGAAAAACTCAAAATTGATTATATCGATCTCTAGAAACAAAGAGAAAACTGATTGATCTTGAGAGCCTGGTCCTAACTTGCAACATGAGCAGAACCATAAGCTAAAACATAAGACAAAACAAAGAAAAGCGCACTTAAGTGTTTAATATAGGCATCGACATGAGCAAAAGAACAAGCATATAAGCATGAGACTGTCTACGAGCATAACCTACAATAAAACAAAAAAAATTAAAAAAATTCTTCCTGCTCTGTCTTTGTAAACCTCTCATGAAAACGTCACCCTTGTTATGTTGCTTATGCTTATGTTGGTAGTACAGTAAGTGAGATATTTAACTTTTTTTCGCGAATCTATATGTTCCTGAACACAAGTGAACACTGTTTACCTTATACATAATCATGTTTTAACGCAATTAAGATGATGTGAATGTCATCATATATTGAACCTATTTTATATTTATTTTTTCCCGGTCCGATTTCCCAATGAATCTTGTAATCTGATCGGCTGACGAGCGGTCCGGTTTTTCCCTATACGGACCGCTCAACCGGACCGCTAACGGTTATCCCTAGCGCTTACCATATATGGTTTGTTTTTTACCATTTATGGCAACTTTGTTTCAAATCTCGCGTGTGCAAAATTGAATTACGTGCACAAATAAAATAATTTAAAGTTAAAAATATTTTCAATAAAAAATTGAAATGGCAAAGCCGCATTGATTGGAGTTTTATTGTTTTGAGTAAAAATAAATCCGTTGCGGCTCGGGCCGTTTTCAAGAGCTCGGGCACAGTTTCTCCTCATCCGGACCTCTTATCCGGTGAATAACATATATGTCTGAGTAGTGTGACAAGCTCTAGGCAAACTAACAACTAAAAGTTTTTTTAGGAGGACTTTTATATATGGTAAAAAACTCGTCTGGATGCTAATTGTACTGTAAGATTTAATATTTTTACCTCTTTGATAACCTTTGATGTTATTTTGAAAGATTCTTGTATTCGAACAGATCCTTTGAAAAAGGGCAGAGAATACAACAGTCTTCGAAACAACGTATTTACAGCCCCAGGAGCTATGGTGACGTCATTAAATGCATGAGAAATTGGGGTATGGCCAGCTTCAATTGAATTAAACTTGTAACCGAATAGACATTCTCCTAACACATCTAAAGAGAGACGCACGAGATCGTCTTGCACGGACAGTTTGCACTCCTTGTTATCCTTGGACTTTGTGCAGATTATACCATTCCAGAACTACAAGAAGTATAGACAAAAATGATAACTGATATTAGGAAAAAAAATTGCCAGATTTGCATTAATTTTACTATTCGTGATTTTATAAGTATCCTATTCTGCTTAAAAGTAATTTTGAGTTGGTAGGTAGAAACTATTTTAGGTGTTTTGTTGCTGTTCAAAAGTTGAAGAAATTTGATTGAGTTTAAGCAATTTAAGCAATTTGAGTGAAAAAGCTAGGGATTCCAAATTTGTCTACTTTTTTATACCCCCTGTATTTCACAGCCATCCTCAGAGATATAAAAAACTATATTATATTGGTGTGACTCTGCAAGGAAAAACAAAATGAGTTGGTTGCCACAAGCGGGTTTGATGTACTACACTAGTTTTAATTATGGGATAAATTGAAGTTATCGCCCGCTTATACCCATGGGGGGGGGCATATATGTTCAAATGATCACCTGAATATACGCCACCCCTCTACCGTACAAAATAAAGAAACAAACACGTTAAAACATCAAAATTGTTTTATATAATTGTGAATTCTGATATCCAATTTTTGTTTCTATACTTGGTATTTTGTTCACAGTAGTTGCGTTGCTTTAAGCTTTGTCTCGACCGGATCGCACTGACGTCACTATGTTTTGATCAAGACGGTTTTTTGCCGATTTCAAAATGTGTTCTAGGGCATTTCAACGATTCAATATTGCTTACAAGTGTTAATCATACACTTTAAGACTTTATAATGAAGTGTAACGATGAATAAACAACGAAATCTACATTGTTTTGATACGGGTATATATATTTTGAGTGCGAACAGGCGTTTGAACACGAGGACGATCGATTGCAAGATAAAGACGCTTTTTTTGTTCACTTTTTGTTATCAAGAGTGGTATTCCGAACTTTCGCCCCCGTGCCAGAATACGAAAATTTGTTTGTATTCTTTTAATTAAACAACATATTTACACAAATCGCTATAATATCGCCAACACTGTAGTTTTTTTTCTCTCTCTCTTCGCACGTGTTCGTATGTCCCTCTTATCCTTCATGTTCCTAAATGTTCTACGTTATACACATATATACTTATTTTACGCAAATTTCAACACCCTCCCCCCATGTGACTCAGAAGGAGTCACATGTTATAAGTAGAACCATTGTATTTATGTTCCAATGAATAGTCCCTTCAGTTTATTCGTCAATGCTCTCTCGCTCAAACAGTTCTTTATTCTTTGCTTCCGCGTTAATCGCCGCTTGTCGTCTTGGTTTGAATTCCTTTGCACTGGCATCTAAACTCATCTCGTCTTTCCTCTGGTCACATTGCAGTTCTAATGGATAGATCAGCTGAATTGGTCTTTCTATGATGGTTTTCCCGCTTTGCAACTTCACCCCTCTAACAACTTCATCATTCCCCTTTATTAGCTTCGTCACCTTTCCAATTTTCCACTTGTTTCTATTCTTCTCTTCCCCTTTGACCAACACGATATCTCCTTCACTGGGATGACTCTTCGACCTTGTTCTGCCTTGATAACGTTGTCGTAAACTCGTTAAATATTCTCTTTGCCATCGATTCCACAGATGATTCTTTACGCTTCGCAAGAACCTCGCTCTCTTTCGTAAATCACCGTCCTCGATGTTGTGGCATCCAATCTCTGGTACAACGTTTGACTGTTGAAGCACAAAAGCATTTGGTGTCAGAACAGGAAATTCAGCATCATCCTCCAAATAGTTCAAAGGTCGATTGTTCATACAAATCTCGACGTCTAGGACAACTTCTGACAGCTCTTCGAATGTCAAAAGTCCCTTGCCAACAACTTTGTAAAACGCAGATTTGAATACTCCTATCAACCGCTCAAATTGCCCGCCCCACCAGGGCGCGCGGGACAAATTGAATCTCCATTTGATCTCGAACTTGTTTAGTTCGCTATGGAACTTTTCATCTTTCATAGCTTGGTTTAACCATGTCGCTGCTGCTTGAAACGTTTTCGCATTGTCCGAGTAAATGAGAGATGGACGACCTCTTCTAGCGATCAATCGTTTGAGACTCCCAAGGAAGGATGCTGTCTCAAGACTTTTCAAAACTTCTAAGTAAACTCCCCGAGTCAAGCTGCACGCAAACAGGACTAAATACGCTTTCCCTTCTTTGTTTCTTTTAACCCGGTATTTGATTGGGCCGGCGAAGTCGACCCCAATGACTTTATAGGGAGTTGTTCCTTCTGTGCGCGTTGTTGGTAATTGAGCTGGTATTGGAGCCTGATAAGGTTTGGCCATAAATTTCTTGCATCTCGTACATCCCTTTCGCGACTTTTTCACCAATCGGCGCAGACGAGGTATCCAAAATTTTTCGCGAATCTTCGCCATCGTCAGGATAACTCCCCCATGAAGCGTCGCTATATGGGCTTCTTCGACCAGTTTCACGCTAAACAATGAACTGTCCGGCAGGTAAATAGGGAGCTTTCCTTGCACTCGTCCCCTGCACTTTAGAATGCCGTTCACGTCAGCTTGTATGTTCAGTTGGACTGAATCATTTGCAAACTTTGGGTCTCCTTTCGCCTCTGCTTGTACTCTGCCGATCCACCATTGGCGTTGCTGATCAATCTCGTCTGTTGTCAACGGACCGTGTCGTCTACCCTGCGATGTTTTCACTCGACTGTTATCCAGAAATCTTTTCACCCAAGCACCAATCCTTAGGGTTTTCGCTAATGGATATTTCTTCAGAACAGCCTCCATAATTGTTGACTGCTCATCTTCCATGCTCGTGCTGAGAATTTCTCGCGTTGCTTTCGATTCACTTTGAGAATCAACAGAAGGTTTGATTACGAGGCGCGCTGGCCAATTACTACGATTTGACAGCCAGATAGGACCCTTCAACCATAACGTTGTGAGTTGACCACCTCTACTTCCGAGGTCTGCCGGATTTTCCGTGGTCGGTACATGACGCCACTCGATTCCTTCCGCTCTTCGGATCTTTGCCACTCGGTTCGTCACGAACTGCTTGTATTGACCTTGACCTTGAATCCACCATAAGGCTACCGTGCTGTCAGTCCAACAGTGTTTCTCGTGTGGAATATGACTAAGGGCTCTGCTGGTATTAGTGATTAAATTTGTAGCCATATGACATGCGACGAGTTCCAACCTTGGTATGGTTAGTCCCTTCTTTGCAAGTCTAGCCTTCGCAGCTACCAGCTCTTGGGTAACCCCGGATGATTGTCGCGTTACTGTGTACACCGCTGCACAGAGTCCCTCACTGCTGGCATCGCCGAATCCGTGAATTTCCAAACTTTCTACCGGCTCTTGGAAAGGGGCAATAGGTCTTGGTACAGTCACTTCGCTCGGTAAGTTAGTTTCCCAAATTTCCCATCGCTGTTTAATCGTCCCCTTCAGTTCCGTATCCCATGGCAGCTTGACATCACATACTTCTCGATAGATTTGTTTACCTTGCAACGTCAGAGGTGAGGCAATTCCTAACGGGTCGTAAATCTTGGCTAAACGACTAAGGATGCTGCGTTTGGTAGAGCTTTCACTTCGGGATCCTGTTAGTACGCTAAACGTGTCACTCGTTTTGTTCCAGCTAGTGCCCAGGATCTTTGATTCGGTCTGTTTCACACCGAGCTGTTGTTTGGCTGCTGTTTGTTCCTCACCATCATCTTTGCCCTCACTTTCACCATCCAACTCATCCACATTGGATCCCCATTTGTGTAAACTGAAAGTTGCATCACCGAGTATGTCAGTAGCTTCCGATTTACGCTGCTTCGCTTCTTGTACTGTGTTACCGCCAGAAATAATGTCATCGACATAAAGACTTTTCTTAAGAGCGTCCACTGCCTCTGGTGCTTTGCTTTTCCAGTGATCCAGATGGGCTTCCAAAACTCCCCCGAGCAAGAATGGCGACGACACCAAGCCAAACAACACCCTGGTAAATCGCAATACTTGAACATCAGCTAGTGGATTAGCCCGCCAATGAAATCTTAGCGCATCTCTTTCACATTCTTTTATACGGATTTGAAGGAACGCCTTTTCTATGTCGCCCGTAATTGCAACTGGAAAACTTCGAGCTCTCACTAGTATTTCCCAAAGTTTGTTCTGAAGTGACGGCCCCGCGTAAAGACAGTCATTCAAGGATGGGCTATCAGGAGAAGCCTTTGCCGACGCATCATATACGACTCGCAGCTTCGTCGACTGAGCTGACTCACGTACAACTTCCTTATGAGGGATATAATACTCCTTTCCGATAGGTTTATCGTTGGCTGGTTCCACGATACCTTGCTCGCGTTGCTGCTCGATGACGGCGTCGTAATCGTAGGTTAGATTTTTCCGTTTTAGACGTCGCACCAGTGATTCCAATCGATGAATGCTTCCAACTTCATTCGATGGTAATGGTGCATGGTTTCCACGCCAAGGAAGACCGGTCTCATACCATCCGGAAGGTGATCTAGACAGCTGTTCTTTGAATTCACTGTATACCGCGGATTGATCATGTTCGGCAGTGTCTGCTAATCCCAATATATCCAGACGACACAGGTCTTCGTAATCTTTCTGGGACGTTTGTGTAAGAAGCATCGTGTTATGGTCCAGTTCCACTCCGGGACTCATTGCGAACCATCCCAGTTTGGTCTTTTCAGCGATCGGTTGTCCTTCGGTCCCTACGAGTGGATTCGTTCGAGTTTTTATCCGCGCGTACTCACCACTTCCCAGCACGACATGTACTGGTAATTGGGGTTTTTGGTCGACATCGATGAAGTTGGCTTGTTTAAGATGGTCAAACTCTTCTTGCAGCTTGTTGTAATGAGGATTGTCAACTGTGAGTAATTCTCCCTTCTCCACTTTGATCAGCTTGACATCCATCGCATAGTCACCGACCTTCGACTCAACGGTTGCTTCATAGATTTCCAGCCTCGTTGTTTTAGAAGTCAAAAGCATGTCTATTTTCGATGTCCTTGTCTCAACAGGTTTCACATTGAGCATGGCAGCAAGTTTGGCAGATATGTAGGAGCTACCAGCCCCAGAATCTATTAGTGCTCGACATGTTATTCCATTCACCTTCACCACCACGACTGGGAAAATTCCTTCTGTGGCGCTCCCACTTGCAGTTAACACTTTGTTGCCAGCATTGGTACCATCATCTTGATTTCGATCCTTGGCATCACATATACTTGTATGGTGACGTTTGTTACACTTTCTGCATGTTGATTTACTGAAACAAGCATTTGCACGATGTTGCCCTGCTGCACAATTGAAGCAGAGTTTCTTTTTTGCCAAAATTTCTCTTCGTTTGTTGACACTGGTGACTACTTCACACTCCCCGGCTTTATGCTCACCGTCACAGTAGACACATACCTTTGTAGCTTTCGCTTGGTAAACTTTACTGGACTTCCCAAATTTCCCAGATGGAGAATCTGATTCCTTCTCATAAACAGGATTGCGTTTGGCCCACTGACTGACTGCCTCGGCAAGTTTTGCAAAATCCCAGCTCTCCCAGTCTGGGTCATTTCGGACCAAGTCACCGCGTATTGCTGGAAGCTTATCCAGTGTTATGGAAACATTCCCTTGTACGTCCTTAAGTTTGTTTAATGTCTCAAGGGCTTGAACACTATAATTTAACTTCTCACTGAATTCTGCAATTTTCTTTGGATTGGCTCCTGTGATGTGTGGCAAATCCATTATTTCCTTCACAAAAGCTTTAACTACTTCGGAATTTTTCCCATATTGATCTTTCAAAATTGACTTTGCTCGGTTGTACCCCTCTGTAGTAAATGGTAATGATTCGACACGACGTTTGACTTTAGGACTCAGAAATCCACACAAATATGTAAACTTGTTGATAGCAGCTATATTTGACTTATCCACCGTCTCTGTGAATTGGCCCCAGAATCTGGGCCAGTCCATATGTGACCCATCAAATTGCGCGATATTTATCTTTGGTAATCGAACTGACGTACCTTTTGTGTCCTCCCCCGTGATAGTTTCAGACGCGCCATGACCCCCCGGATTTTCTTGCTGAGCTTTTGCTTGCATTTGTAGCTTCGTTTCCTCCAGTTTCACTTCGAATTTAAGTTTCTCCTCTCGAGCGTAGTTCTCTTCTTCCATCTTTTTACCATCGAGCCATTGCTGGAGTCGATTTACTTCGTCCTCGGCTTTGCCTATTTTGGTTTCGATTTCCGCATTCCAGTCGCTAATTTCTGTTAAGTCTTGTTTATCACCGATTTTTCTCGCCTCGACTGTACGTTTGCATTGATCCGTCTCGCTTATGATCGCTTGTAGTGCCTTTAAATGTCTTTCGATAGCTCCTTGCTTGCTATCATCAAGTATTTTCCCGGTTCTTTCCACCGCTAATTTCATTTGAGTTAGCTTTATCTCTAGTTTCGTTTCCTCGCTCGCCATATTAATTCCCGAATTATTGTTCAAATGTATCGAAATATCTCACAAATATCTTCGTCGGTAGGTGCCACGTATTCCGAACTTTCGCCCCCGTGCCAGAATACGAAAATTTGTTTGTATTCTTTTAATTAAACAACATATTTACACAAATCGCTATAATATCGCCAACACTGTAGTTTTTTTTCTCTCTCTCTTCGCACGTGTTCGTATGTCCCTCTTATCCTTCATGTTCCTAAATGTTCTACGTTATACACATATATACTTATTTTACGCAAATTTCAACAGTGGCATCAAGTATGTGTAACATAATGGTCAATAGTGTGATATGGGATTTAATATCGCGTGTGCTGCTTAGCAGCCACAAGGGGCGAAACCTTATCACACTACAACATAAAAACAGTTGGATAAGAGATTTAACACTTCATTTCATCACTTCGAAAGTTGGATCTGTCATGCGATAAAGTTTACGGTTGTATCGATTTGCTGTGGCTATTACAATATACGGCACCCCATGTGTGGGGGGAGGGATAACTTCAATAGATTCTTTTGGTGAAACTAAACAATTGATAAAGCAATATAATAGTATAATAGTTGTAAAATATGACGAGGTAAGAGAATTTATTATTCGAAATGAAATCGACTTAGCTCTGATAACAGAAACATGGTTAAAAGAATCTGTATCTGACACTGTTGTGGATATTCCAGAATTTACTTTATTACGTACAGATAGAAAACCAGAAAATCATAGAGGTGTATGTGCCTATATTAACGCGTCACGGTATAAATATAAGCTATTGAGTAATCTGAACTGTTGTGATGATCACGAGTGTCTGTGGATCCATTTGAGGCCAAATCGTCTACCTCGAGGAATATCATGTATAATTATAGCGATAATTTATCATCCACCTAGTGCAGATGAAAAATTGATGCGAGACCATCTTTTTCAAACACTTACAGTAATAGAATCAGAATTTCCAAATTGTGGAGTTATACTAACTGGTGATTTTAATCGACGTAATATCAGTCGCTTGCTGAACCATTTTTGCCTGAAGCAAATCGTGAAGATACCCACCAGAAAGGTAGCCACCTTAGATCTGATAATAACAAACATGCACAAGTATTATAACTCACCCCAGGGCTTCCCAGCCTTTGGTTTATCAGATCACAATACTATTGTAGCCTTCCCAAAAAACTTGTCACAAAGAATTAACACTAAGAAAGTAGTAACAATACGAGATAAACGAATAAGCCAAAAAGCAGAAATGGGAAGATACCTAGCTGCGATAGACTGGTCTTCATTGTTTGCATCTTTAGACACTTGTGAAGACATGTGGAATGTTTTCCATGCCGTTGTTCAATCTGGCCTTGATATCCTTATGCCGATAAAACAGATTCGTATTCACCCAGATGATGCTCCATGGATGAACCAGGGGCTTAAATCTTTCATTCAAAAAAGGCAAGAGGCCTTTAATATACACGGTGTGAATTCCATTCAATTTAAACAATATAGAAATTTAGTAAACAGAGAAAGAAAAACGTGTAGAGCGAAATATTACCAATCTAAAATTCAACAATTTAAAGGTGTAACCCCAAGAAAATGGTGGCAGGAGGTCAAGCGTTTGAGCGGTATGGAGTCAACAAATGTCAACGTAATTAATCAAATAGATATTGAACACTTTTCAAACCTTACTTTACAGGAACAAGTAAATTCCATAAATGCAGCCTTCCTATCTCCACTGGAGGAATACCGAATGTTAACTCCTCTGGAACGTCATCCATTGGAGGATTCACCGGAATTCTTAAAAGTTACCGAGAAACGTGTG
Source organism: Muricea muricata (assembly GCA_963855995.1). Taxonomy (NCBI): domain Eukaryota; kingdom Metazoa; phylum Cnidaria; class Anthozoa; order Malacalcyonacea; family Plexauridae; genus Muricea; species Muricea muricata. The sequence goes on from OY979716.1 coordinate 12,660,352, forward strand.
CAGAAGGTTCTAGAAAAACTTAATACTAACAAGGCGTCTGGACCAGACTAAATACCCAACTGGTTTCTGAAGGAATACTCGTATGTTATCGCCCTTCCCATTATGAAAATCCTTAACTTGTCCTTTTATGAACAGTCGATACTTACTGCCTGGAAAATGGCCGATGTAGTTCTCTTGCAGAAAAAGAAGCGTGTAAATGTATTAGAAAAAGACCTAAGACCAATTTCGCTTACTCCATGCGTTTCAAAGGTAGCAGAGAAGTTCATAGTAGATGACTATGTAAAGCCAGCCGTTTTAGAAATGATCGATAAAACTCAGTATGGTGCCATTCCATATTCATCAACCACTATGACATTAATAAATATGTTACATCACTGGTATTTAGGGACTGATGGAAATGGGTCGGCAGTAAGAACAATTCTATTCGACTACAGAAAAGCGTTCGAATTTATTGATCATGAGATTCTAATTAATAAAGTGTGTAGACTGAATATACCTCGGAGCATAATCAACTTGATTATCGATTTTTTAAGTAATAGGATACAGAGGGTCAAATTACCCGAAGACTGTTATTCTGAGTGGGGATCAGTCCCTTCGGGTGTGCCACAGGGAACAAAGTTGGGGCCTTGGTTGTTCATCCTAATGATTCAGGACCTGGATATTGACTCACCATATTTATGGAAATTCGTAGATGACACTATTGCATCTGAACTTTCGCCCAAAGGAAGTGTTAGTAAATCCCAAAATATAGTCGATTGTGTCATTCAGTGGTCAGACGAAAATAGAGTTCAATTACATCCTGAAAAATGCAAAGAATTGAGAACAACGTTTTCCAAGAACCCGTCTGTTTTAGACCCACTGATCGTTAATGGGAAGGAAGTCGAGACCGTCGATAATGTGAAACTACTAGGAGTTACAATGAGCAGTGATCTCACATGGAATGCGCATACTGAAGAAGTTATTAAAAAGGTGAACAAGAGATTATATTTTCTAGTTCAGTTAAAAAAGCGAAAGTACCACTTAAGGAACTAGTATTATTTTATACAACATGCGTTCGATCGGTGATAGACTATGCCATACCTGCCTTTTATCATGCTCTTCCAAAGTACCTAAAGAAGGAGCTGGTTCGCTTGGAGAAAAGAGCAATTGCAATTATGAACCCAGGAACTCATTATGATGAGGCAAGTGAAGTTTTGAACATGCGATTAATTGAGGATCATCATGATCTCCTATGCAGTAGGCTGTTTAACAGCATGATGAGAGACGTAAACCACAAACTTGCAGAATTGCTTCCACCGTTGTATTCTTCACATCATGATCTTAGGAATGAACGTAAATTCAATGTCCCTTGTACAAAAACTAACCGAGCTAGAAATTCATTCGTATTTGCGATGGCTGTGAAAGTATAATCTTAGATTATAAGGTTGCAAGCGTAATTTTAGATTATAAGGTTGTTATATATATCCATTTTTAAATTTACATATAGCAGTATAATTATAATATATGCACTTGAAAGAACTTATAGTGATTATACTTTATCGTAGAATTTTAGCATTTTATACTGTGTAAATAATTGCAGTGTAGTTGCAAATTTTTTGTAAAGATTACGTAATTCAGCCTTCGAGCTGCGAAATAATTCTGAATAAAATATCTATCTATCTATCTCTTTATCTATCTATCTATCTATTCCTTCATTCACTCTCATATTCGTAGAGAAAATCCAAAAAAAAGGCAATTTCCCATTTCCCGCAAGTTTAATCTTCGCAAGTTGAATCTTCTTCGTGTGTTAAATTTTTTGTGCAAGCAGACGTGTCAAACTGCACTGGTGACACTAGCAACGTATATTCTAGAATTTTGAACTTCGTTTTACCTTTTTAAGCAATTCGGCTTTTCCATGAAATACATCAACCATGGGCATTAAATGATCCATTTTAAAAACAGGATTAAACATTTTTCTCATTCTGGCATGATCTTTTCCATTTGCTCGCAGCACATTTTTTGAGGGAAAGTGTTTACTGTCACCAGTGGGTCGGTGGTATTTAAAAGAATTCGTCACTAGGATCTGTTTCAGAGCATCAGCATCATTCACTAGATATTTTGTTGGACCTAAAATGAAACAGAAAGGCCGATGTATAAAATTGTTCAGTAATACCATTGCAATTTGCCATCGTCGCATTTTCTATAGTTATAATTAACTTGCGTGTATGTTTTCGTTCGTAATTTCTAATTCGGTTTGGAAAATTTTCGGTCTTGCATCTTGACCTAATATATTTTTTTAACAAATGAAAATAACACGAGCAAGAGACACTCAACGCGATTCGAATTGCTTGATTAAACTTGCACTTACCAACCATTAGTATATAGACTGCCATCGGATATTAAGTATTCTGTAATCTGATTGGCTCCTCTACTAGTAGGATATTAGCTCATATCATACTGTAAAGAAACAAAGACGGCAGCTTAAAAATTTTTCGATCGCCAAAAAATCTTGTTTTGAGTATTTGGCAGCCTTTCTTGGCCATAAGTGTAACTTTCATTTGGTAGAAATTGAACGTCAAACAAAACCCAAACGAAATGTTACTACGTAGACAGGTGCGTGGATAAAACGAACTCGATAGAAGAATTTCTGACAACAGTTTTATGACAGTTTAATAGAATCAACAATACATAGACTTGACGGCAGCTTCAAAAAAGTTGAGTTGAATTAACAGTTCGGTTAAATTACAGCTGAATATCGATGAACCCGCGTTCAAATCACACGAATTGTTTAATCGTTAAATCGTCAATCGGTTCTATAACAAACTTACTTGCAGGGAGGTTGGCTCGGGATTAACGCACCGAGGGCTCTGAACAGCTGTCAGACCCCAAGGTGCGTTAATCCCGAACCAACCGAGCCTGCAAGTAAGTTGGGTTTTTATCCCATACTAAACTTATCTTCTTGCGCTGTTTTCCAAGGCTCGCTGAGTCGCCGATGTCACCGATGTATTTTGTCAACATTTTCTCGTCTCAGAATGAGTGTTATTTAATGATATCCTTTATTCCATCTTCATGGTTTCCACAACAAACTTTTTCTATATATATATATATATATATATATATATATATATATATATATATATATATATATATATATATATATATATATATATATATATATATATATATATATATATATATATATATATATATGTTACCTCGTACCATACAGGTTACTTCTTGCCAGTTGTGAGGGAATACCAATACAGATAGGCCGTTATAGACTCCAAACTTTTATTTAGTTATTCAACTCTTAGGTTATACAATTTATATATATTTATCTGACTTCGTCTGAGATGCTCTCTCTTCAACAGCGTAACTCTAACTCTCTCGTGTACTCTGACACACTCTGTTTTATGCATGCACTGTTTTCTATCTAAATTAAACATTAACTTATCTAAATTAAACGTTAACTAAATTGCTATTCCAGTTGCTAGATCATGTAACAATGACGTCAGTCGATTTAACTTCTAGACTCACACTTGTCACAGATTATAAACTAACACCTTGTAACACATTCCCCCTCCAAAACTAGTGTCGTCCCGTGACACTTGCTTGTAGGAATGCTTGGTACCACATGGTACTTAGTCGCGGAGTCCTCTCCGTAAAACTATCGCTATTACTTATACTCTAAACGCTAGGGCCCTTAAAATTATCTTACGTTTACCCAGTTACTTTAATATCTTGCTGCAGCGTTTCTTAACTGGCATAAACATTTAACTTATGTATACGTGATAGTTTTAAAAGATATGATATATATCGTCATTATAATTTCTAGTTGTGGAGCTAGTTTTTATTTTTTCGTTTTAAATGGAATTCCATGGAATAAAATAAGTTCTAGTACACTAGAGAATGCATCATCGGCATTCCAAGAAATGGTGGGAACTGATGAGGGAGAGGGTTAGCGTAGGCCATCATAGATGGTCCAGGAAGAGGAGGAGGTGGGTAAGGGAAAGGAATGTTGGGTGAATGGTGAGGAGGTGGTAGGTGGGGCGCAGGATAAGGAAAATGAGGGTCTCGGTGGAAGTTTGATTGGTTCGGGTGCATAGGTGCTGAGATTGGGAAGACTCCAAGAGGCGCACCAGGATTGTAATAAGTCAAACGATCGGGTGGACGTCGTGTGCGCTGCGGTCTTGGGTTTTCATGAGGTGGGATATTTGGGATGTCCTGAACCAGGCTGGCGTTGTTCTCTTCGACGACAGGATTTATTGTTTCGTCGACTGGGTCATTCACGGGGTTTATGGTGTTGTGTGGTTCTGGTTGGATAGGGACTGTTTCTTCTGCAGGTGTGGTGTTTGGTTGGACCAAGAGTGTGGGTTGGGTCGAAGGAGGTGCTCGTTTTGGAAGGCCTAGAGGGATCACGACTGCTTCGGCGTCTTCATCGTCGCTGGATGCTCCATCAGTATGTGCCACGTTAGGCTTGGGTGGTTGTCGTCGCTGCGGTATGGTTCTAGGTGGTCCTTTTGGGGTTGGTTTATCTGTGTCTGATGGCAAATATTCACAAGGGAGCAGTAGATTGCGGTGTAAAACCCTGTTCTTCCTCCCTTCACCTCTCTCCGGTTTAATTTCATAAACTGGACTTTCTGGACTTTTCCGTTTAATCACGACGTGAATATCATCTTCCCAAAACGATCTTAACTTGCCTGGTCCACCCCGCTCCCTGAAATTACGTACCAGCACACGATCTCCGGGTTCTAGAACCGAACTACGAACCCATCGGTCGTACGTTTTCTTCGCTCTATGACTTCTCTCAATTATTTGCCTTCCGGCCCGTTGGTACGCTTCCTTCATTGCATCTTTCCATTGTTTCACAAACTGTGGGTACTCTTGCTTGATTGATGGTGTTTTGGATTTAAAGATTAGGTCGATGGGTAAACGGGGATGCCGCCCGAACAGCAGGAAAAATGGGGAAAATCCCGTGGTGTCATTATGAGTGCAGTTATAAGCGTGAACAACTTTGTTCACGTGGTCTTTCCAACGTGACTTCTCCTTTTCTGGTAACGTTCGCAGCATGTCCAATAGGGTTCTATTGAACCGCTCAACCTGTCCGTTTCCTTGAGGGTGATAAGGCGTTGTGCGACAGTGACCAACACCACACAGATCTTCCAGATTCTTCAGGAGCTTGTTTTCGAATTCACCACCTTGATCATGATGAATCTTCGCTGGAAATCCAAAGCGTAGTATGTAGTCGTTGTATAGCTTCTCCGCCACGGTTTTAGCTGCTTTGTTTCGGGTGGGGTAGGCTTGGGCATACCGGGTAAAATGGTCGACTATCACCAGGATATATTCATACCCTCCGCTCGATCTTTCAAGGTGTACGAAATCAATTGAAACTAATTCAAATGGAGAGGTGGTAACAATCGGTTGGAGTGGGGCTCGTGTTTTTAACCGTGGTGGTTTCTGTTTGACACAGCGGCAGATGTTTCGCACGTAGTGCTCTACGTCCCTTTGCATTCGCGGCCAGTAGAAGCGGTCGCGGGCCAAACGTAACACGCGTTCACTCCCTAGATGAGCCATGTTGTCGTGCAATTCCACAAGAACGGTTGTACGGTACTTACTGGGCAGAACAATCTGATCTTGGTCGCCATTCCTACGCCGTAACACGCCATCTTTGCCAATGTGCAACTTGAGCCACTCGTGAAGAAGAAGTATAACATCAGGTGATTCGCCTGCAGTCTTCGCGGTTGTTGGCCGTACTCTGCTGTGTACAAACTGATGGACTTTTCCAGTGATGGGATCGTCGATCTGAGCCTGTCGGACGTCAGCCATGTCGAGCGTTTGTATACTGTTAAGGGTTGGTGTCAGGACACCGTCGTGCAGCACGCTTGGATCGGAAGTGAGAGAGGAAATCCAGTTCACCTGACCGTTATCTTGCAGCTGAATCGACTGAATGACCGCTCGTAATTCCTCTTGAAGCATTTCTTCTGTACAAGATACCATGTACTGTCTCATGTGTTCAGGGTGTCTGGATAAGGTATCTGCATCAACGTTGGTTTTTCCAGGACGATAGCGTATTGTAAAGTTGAAATCAGCTAACTCTCCTATCCAACGAAGTCCAGTTGCGTTCAGTTTCGCTGACGATAGCACGTACGTTAACGGGTTATTATCTGTGTAAACGACAAAACTCGGAGCGTAGTACAGGTAATCTCTAAACTGCTCACAGATAGCCCATTTCAAGGCGAGAAATTCCAGTTTGCCAGAGTGTAGATGGTAATTTTTCTCTGCTGGTGTTAAAGTTCGTGATCCATAAGCAATAACTCGCAAAACTCCGTTCTGCTCTTGATAGAGGACAGCTCCCAATCCGCCTTCTGATGCATCCGTGTGAAGTACGTAGGGACTTCGAGGGTCTGGATAGGCCATGACGGGTGCGCTTGCGAGGCATTTGATTAACGTTTCTAATGCAGACTGGAACGTCGACGTCCATGACACTGGGTTGTTACCTCCAAGCTGTTTACTAGTGGATGTGCTCTTCCCTTTCCCATCCGTTTCCGGGATTTTCACAAGGTTGTAGATAGGCTTAGCAATCCTTGAAAAATTCTCTATATAACGTCGGTAGTAATTCAGGAACCCCATTAATTTGCGTACTTCGTTCACGGTCTTAGGTGGTGTATCTTTCAGGCGTAATATTGGGGCCATGGTTGATGGATCAAGCTTATATCCCTGTGCTGAAACAACTCTTCCTAGGAACACAACTTCCCTCTTAAACATCGTGCATTTCTTTGGTTTTAATTTGACGCCATATTCCTTCAATCGTTGAAAAACTGTTCGCAAGTGCTCAATATGGTCTTCAAAAGTGGAGCTGAACACGATGATGTCGTCGAGGTACGGGATACAGATTTCGTCTCGAAGATCACCCAAACAGGTTTCCATAAAGCGTTGGAAGGAAGCTGGAGCATTTGAAAGGCCAAATGGAATCCGGATCCATTCGTACAATCCCCAAGGTGTGATAAACGCGGTGAGAGGTTGACTCGCTGGTGTTAAGAAACCCTGGTGGTAGGCTTTTCCTTGGTCAAGGACAGAGAACCAAGAGCTTCCTCCAAGATTGTCCAGCGTTTCTTGAATTCTCGGAATTGGGTGGCGATCGACGTGTGTTTTTCGGTTCAGTTCCCGGTAATCAACGCAGAGCCTCAGGCTTTGGTCTTTTTTCCGTACACAAACGACTGGGGAGCTGTAAGATGATTTAGATTTTCGGATAAAGTTCCGGTTCAATAGGTCTTCTATATATGCTTTGACTTCTGGGTAAAGAGGTCGGGGAACAGCAACGTAATTCTTCTGAACGGGTGTTGTATCGTTGAGCTGTATGTTCATTTGAAGGTCGGGAATTGAGCCAACATCGTCGTCGTTTTGTGCAAATGCGTCAGCTTCTTCAAGAAGAAGTTGAGAGGCAAGTTGCCGTTGTTTACTTGTTAGTCCTCCTAAGTCTACACCCTTCAAATGATTAGGTAATTCTATCAGTGGAACATCTGGATTTTGGGTTGTTCTGTGGTCACGTGGTTCATGCTGGTTTTGTGGTTGTTGAGTGTTTTCGGACTCGTCCTTTAATCTTACATCCGCTGGGACTACTGACTGAACAAGCTGAAGACGACCTAGGACTGTACGTCCTCTAAGTTTAATGTCATGTCGTGTTGTGTTACGGACTTCTATGTCGACTCGGCTTGATTTTCCCCCCTTTACCATGAGAAGGGTATCAGGTACTTCCACCCCTGATGGCCACTGGCCGTGTTCATCAGCTTCAAAAAGGACTGGGGTAGACTTCCCAAGCGGACCCGTGTTCACTCTACAAGATATTTTGACCGACTGTTCTCGCGGTAAAATGACGTCACTTTTGCGAGTTTTGACAGGGCAAAGTTCATCTCGGGTTACACTGTTTATGAACTCAATAAGGGCAGGAGCCTGTGACACACCCATACTGATAAAACTAGACGAAATACTATCACACTCTAGTTCATTAGACTTTATTAGATGTTCAATTACGTTATAGCCAACCAACGGTAGTTCTACAATTTCGTGCGCAACTAAGAATGGTACAGGAAGCACGCTCTTAGATCCACCGACTTGAAAGTTTAACTCAACCCACCCCTCGTAAGGGATAGTACTCCCATTAGCAGCCGTCAGTGCAAGGTCACAACTTAGTAACTCGTCCACGTCTTTAATCTTACAATCTGGGAAATTCTCTTGCAAAAACGCTTTTGAAATTATGGATACTTGGGCTCCAGTGTCCCACAGAATTTCTACTGTTTTCCCGTTTAATTTCCCCTTGACAATACATCTTCGACCGACTAATTTAATTAGTTTCTCATGTTCCTTAGGTGTAAGGTGACTCATGAAAATCTCCTGCCGGTTATCTTGTGACGTTTCGGCGTGTTTAAATTCTCTATGACTAATAGCTGTACATAATGCCTTATGGTGAGGCCAATCAGATTTCTGACAATTTCTATTGCAGTAATTAACTAATTTGCAGCATTTGCAGCGCCAAAAGTTTCCATTTAGAGACTTTAAACAATGATTACACTGACGGGATGTTAATTCCCCGGCTAGACCCTGTCCCGACGGCGGGGTTGCCGGTACTCGTTTCCCGAACGCTTCGAGTTTTTCGCACACTCTGACGCGATATGACCAAATTCTCCGCACGAAAAACAATGTTGGCAACTGGGGCCGACTCTTCGCTCTTTACATGCACTACACCCCCAACCACGTCGTCGGCTTGTCTTCGAGGACGTCCGGTCCTCTGACGACACTTCTCGATTACCAGACAAACTGTCGCGAGCCTGTTTTTTTAAACTTGCAAGATCTGACTTTATCTCGCGTATCTCCGCCAAAATCTTATTTTCACCGCCATTTTTGCGATCTTTAATTTCCGCACCGTCCACTTCACATGCATTAATTTTGGCAGAGCGCCTCTCACATGCAAGCTTGCTCTGACGTTCTGCCTGGTGAGATGCCAGCTCATTGACATGTCGCATTAAATCTTCATCGGTTAATCCGGATAAACGCAGGATAGGCCTTAGATTTGCTGCTAAAATATCATCTCTTAATCCTGTCTCGAAAGACTTCATAAAGGTTTTTTGAATCAGAGGTTCGTCATACTGAACTTCACAGTCTGACTCTTTACTTGCAAACCCAACCTTATTGCGTAAGTCAAGGGAGCGCAAAAGAAATTGTTGAGAGGTTTCTTTTGGTTCTTGAAATATGGTCGCTAGATTTTGGTAGAGTTCGGACGCAGACTTCTCACGGTAATGAACACGCAGGATTTTTCTCAGTTTTGGCAGAGATAGATCTTTTAGAGTCTCTACATAACTTCTTAAACTGCTATGTAAAGAAATAGCACGAATCACTGCGTCAACAATTTCGGTTTCTTTATAACCACATTTTATACCAGAGTCAATTTGATGAGTCAAAGAAACGAATGTCAGTTTGTCTGCTTGACCCGGCTCACCAATTTGTCCGGAAATTTTAAACTCGCGACGCAGAAATGAAGAATTTGAAAGGTCTTCCGTTTTCATGCATTCCTTGGGTTTTGTGGGTGTTTCAGTTAAATCGTTTATCTTATGGGTGGGTGTTGTGGTTTCCGTGCTTGTGGGAACATCGGCTAGTTTTGACAGCAAAGTATTCATTTCTGTTTGTTGTTTCTCTTTTAAAGCCTCTATTTCCTTCTTTAGTGCGTCTAGCTCGCTAGGCTGACTATCTTGGTTTCCGGCACTAGAGTTTATTTTTGCTATTGTCTCTTTGAACCAAGTAACTTTTTGAATTTCCTCGCCTTCTACGTTTACTCGTTCGTCAAGAGACTTTTGAATTGTTTTTAAAATGAAAAACTTTATCTATTTCAAACAATGTCGCGAATTGTTTTAGTTCCTCTTCGGTTTTTGCGTATAGTAACGACTCTAGTTCCAAATGTAAAGTTTCAAGCTCAGCCATACTTATTGAATGTTCACCAAATTACAAATAAACTAATTCTAAAACAACAAGCGCGTATACCTTTCAAATCAACAATGTTCACAAACACGTGGGAAATCACTCTTCTTTAAACGCGTGCGTTTGCTTATCTAAAACAACTGAAAACGATCTAACCTCGTGTTCGTCGTCACTTCAAGCGTCTTGGGTTCTTCCTCATATGTCTCTTCGCACCGAACCATCCTCAAAGACATGTTTCCCTTCTTTGGCAATCCTGGCGGGGTCGCCAAATGTTACCTCGTACCATACAGGTTACTTCTTGCCAGTTGTGAGGGAATACCAATACAGATAGGCCGTTATAGACTCCAAACTTTTATTTAGTTATTCAACTCTTAGGTTATACAATTTATATATATTTATCTGACTTCGTCTGAGATGCTCTCTCTTCAACAGCGTAACTCTAACTCTCTCGTGTACTCTGACACACTCTGTTTTATGCATGCACTGTTTTCTATCTAAATTAAACATTAACTTATCTAAATTAAACGTTAACTAAATTGCTATTCCAGTTGCTAGATCATGTAACAATGACGTCAGTCGATTTAACTTCTAGACTCACACTTGTCACAGATTATAAACTAACACCTTGTAACTATATATATATATATATATATATATATATATATATATATATATATATATATATATATATATATATATATATATATATATATATATATATATATATATATATATATATATATATATATATATATATATATATATGTATATATATATATATAGACAACCTTCAATTCATAATAAACTTTTTTGAGACGTTTCGGCTACAGCCTTCATCAATCTGTTGATGAAGAGATTGATGAAGGCTGTAGCCGAAACGTCTCAATAAAGTTTATTATGAATTGAAGGTTGTCAGAAATTGTTGGTGGTTCGCATTTTTAAACTCCTCATATCCATACGTACGAACCTAGACTTGTGAATCATTTTTGATCTTTCTGGCATGACTGGTCCTATTGATCTGGAAATTATTGTTAAACGACTATAACTCGTTACTGTTAAACGACAGGGAATTTAAGTCTTCGTGCTGATGTTTCTGTTGTTGTACTCGACGTGAGCGTCTGATTGTTTCTTTGATTACAAAAGAGTGCTCAATACAAAAGAGTGCTCAATGACATATAGACAGAGCGAAATGCATATATAATTGTGCAAAATTCATACCACTACAGTCTGTTTCATCCAGAAAGAATAATCAGGTGGTACATACATATACATATATATATATACATACATACAGTTCTAAGTTCACTGTCCATGCAACAATTTCAGGGTAATACAACAAAATTGTATTCAAATTTTAAAATATTATTAGTTGTTTATTTGAATACTTCCGGTTAAAAACATTCTAGCTTAATCATGTTGGATTTTTTTTTGGTATTTTGGTTAAAAAAGTGCAGGAAATGAAAACAAGTGAATTTATTTCAGCGTCTATATACAGAAAAATTGGTTCCCTAACCAAGGCAGCGGATTAACTGAACGATAATCAGCCACGGATTGCGCTTATGTTCCGGTGTTCCTGGTTTTACTAACAGTCTCGCTAGCCATGTTGTCTTAACTTCCGCCTCGAGTTTTACTTCTGCGGTGGAAATTAGCGTGGTATTGCCCTGGGACCGGTTGTATAAAACTCTTAATCACTTTTTTAATCACTGTTTTGTAGATAAATAGTGATTAAGTACAACATACGTTGTTCTGATTGGTTGACGTTTCCACTAATCATAGTTAACTTTAATCACTTCTTTATACAACCGGCCCCTGGAATTTAGCGTGGTTTTTCCGTGAAATGATTGACTGTAAATAGCATTGTCTTGCTCTAAATTAGCACGATTGGGCCTAAGTGTGGTGAATTTACCCTGGCCCTTGTAGGTCACCATAGAGCACAAGGACTAAGATGACATCATTATGTGTAAACGGAAGTGATTATGCACTTCGTGTAACACGAAAGCGACACGGATTCCAGACAGGAGTAGACTAATAAGAACAACGTAGAGTTTTATGTAATCAGTTAATTAAACGTCGAGTTCTATGACTTTTAATATAGTTGCACAAATTAAACATCCCTTACTTAGATATTTTAAATGTTGTCCCTAACCGGGAGAATTTATGTCACGATAAAACATACATTAAATTATTCTTTTTCTTGCAGTCCGAAATCATATTTTAGCCTTTTCTGCAATCTGATTGGCTACACGAGCGGTCCGTATGAGGCCGTACGGACCGCGCGAGTTTTAAATCCACAATGTTTTTGTTTTTAAAAAGATTCGGACCGCAAGAAAAAAGTAAACCAATTATTTGCCGGTTTATTCTTTCGGAAAGACCTTGGAAAATATTTCCCTATACGAACCTCTTAACCGGCAAATAAACTATACATCATCTTGCGCTTGATTAGGGGTACGATTTTTAATAAAATACTGCTCTCCCTCATTAGCAATACAATGTAATATTTATGTTCTGGCAATAAATTTGAACATGAAAGAGCCTGTCGCACATCAGTCATCTACTGTTTCTATTCTGTGACCCTTGTAAAAAATCACTCATTAATTTGAATTTGTTTGGGAAAGGGATTGTAAAAGTTACTATACTGTATACAGCTAATTCAATTAAGGTTGACATCGACAATAGTCAACTGTGCAATATGAGCGCCTAACGAATGATGAGTAAAATATAGTTTTAAATAAGATTAACACATAAGTGGCTTTGCGAGATTACATATCGTATTTAGAGCGATATCTTTTACATTTGCATGTAAAACTGTGATTATTTCCATCATTCATTTGTCGCTCGTATTGCACATTTGACAATTGTCGATGTCATGCAACCTTAATTGAATATTATTAGCTGTATAGTTAATCCATCGAGACAATACACAATAAGTCATTTATAATTGAATGCCTTCCACACTTTAACGATGATGTGCAGCACGAATCATGTTGAAATTTTATCCTATATATAACGCATATATAACACAATATCATCAATTCGAATGTCATCAAATACGAGTACGTGTAATTTAAAGCCTTTCCATGCAGTAGAGGTGGCTCTTATCGGCCACCGTAGATACGAGACTAAAGGTAGCATGTGCCAGGCATAAAACACAGTAAAATCCACGCGCATACGGCGAATTATCGGCTGAGGCACGAGCAACTTAGCCGATACCTCGATACCTCTCGTATGCGGCAGGCTAAAGCCTGTTAGTCTGCTTACCGAATATGCCCATAGGTCGATACGCAACAATCGGACCATACGTCTTGAGCCATTCGTGATAAGTTAGCACTATATCTTCACTCCGCATGATTTCGAAAAATTGTCCAGTTAACCAATTCCCTCTGGGTTCTGGTACATTCGACTGATTGAATATAAATGCTGAAGCTTTCCATAACAATATAAGAAGTATGGTAGCGATTAAAATAACCAGATAATTGCCAAAATCTATCGCCATGTTGATGGCCACTGTGAAACTGTTCCCAGATTCCTCCCGACATTCCTTATGAGATTAAAAGACAGATTATGACCACCTGTGGTGCGCTTACTATTTCCCATCATTCAAAGAGCGTTTACCTTTCAGCAAGGCTTGTATCATACATAATCTCTTAAATTTTTGTCTCTGAAGTAATAATAATTTCAGTTCGCATTGTGACTTACTTTGGACGTTAGAATTAATAAAATTACAAGTTATTTTTTCGAAGTTTTTCCGCAACTAATACAAAAACAATAAAACTTGTAGATAATCGTTTCCGCAATATCAGTTAATCTAATATGCATGATATTTACAATGAACCAAATGCGTATAACTGTTTGCAACTTTATTTTCATTTCTGATTGCCTATTGTATAGAAATTTTGACATATATGATGAAGGTTTTCATATGCTCTTTCTAACGATCTATCACAAGTTCTGAGGAATATTTTTTCTTTAGAGGATGTCCCAAAAATACCGCTGAATGAATACACTTTTAAACAAGAATAAGCACTAGTTTTATTGGTTATGATAGTCTTTAAATTCGTTAAACTTGAATGCAGAACTCCGCTTTTTTGGGACACCCTGTAAATGTTTTTGCAACTGTCGGTCAATTTAACTGATATCCCCTATGAGCCAAATGTGTATGAGTGCTAGCAACTCAGTTTTCTGATTACCTGAGGAACAACTTTTCTCTTTGTGTTTTTGCAAGTTAAATATTAGTCAATTTTAATATGAGCAATGGGCGAGGCGAATTTAGTATCTGTAACGTCAACTATCAATTCAATATTCTCATTACCTATTGTATAGATTATTTTTTATTTTCACACATATGATCTAGATTTTCATGTTAGCTTTTTTCTGTGTGTTTTAGCAACTTAGTATCAGTCAATGTAATATGATATTTACAATGAGCCAAATACGTATGAGTGTTAACAACTTAATTTTCTAGTTACCTATTCTATAGAAATTTTCTATTCCCCCCCCCCTCCCTCCCCCACAAGGTATAAATAGCAATAAACGGTCCCTTAGGTTCTGGTACATTCGACGGATTGATACGAGTGTTGCAGCTTTCTATAACAATATCAGAATTATTGTAGCGATTAAAATAAGCAGATATTTACCAAAATCTACGTGCATGTTGTGACACCATGAAAAATTTGAAATATGAGATATGCTTGGGCACTAGCTGTTGATGACGTGTATTTTCAGTGAGAGCTATGTTTACCTTTCTTTTATAGTTATACTTACATGCACTAAGCAGTGAGCAGTCTGTTGCCTGGTTTAGTTATGTAGCCAGCGCAATATCCAAAGGGTAATGTATAAACATTTTATTTTTGAGCATATTTTATCCTCGTAATCGTTCAATAATTGTTATTATTATTTATTGAAAATATTTTAGGAGTTTTTATTGGTTAAGAGCTAAAGGTGAAATCATCATATCCGCTTGGTAGTAACCCAAATTTGGGGTTGAAAAAAAATATACGACATTATGAATCATTTCGTTGTATATTGACTGCCTTTGTTTATTAATCGACCATTTCGTCGTAATCTGACAATTGTTTTAAGAATATGTTTTCCGTAGTCTGATTGGCTTCTTAAAGATTCCGAACAATTTCATGCTGTTCCATTATTAGCAGCTTGTGTCTTCTTACTTACAAAGCAAGCGTTTAAACTGAGTTTTTAAAATAACACAAACCTCTGCCTTAATAATTCCTCATAGACCACAGGGTGAGATTTATCAGTGGCCTAGAAGTAAGAATTCATTCCGTCATCACGAAACTACATAAAACTCTATCATTTGGTGTTCCAAGAAATCCTTTGCAAAACAGTCAAATTCATTGCTTTTTCTCGATTTTCCTTTCAAACCTTATTACTGCTTAAAAGTGCAAAATTTTAAACTTGTTTGAAACAAAAATGACCAACATCATTAGAAAAGTTACAAAAAACTACTTATAATACATTTAAATCGTTACCCTGATTTTTAATATGATTATTGAGTTATTGTTGCTCCAAATGTTAAAAAATATGCCAAAGTCCCGCTAAAAAGACAGGGTACTAAGCAAAAAACACGTTTCAACAGCTCAAAACTTTTAAAAAACTTAAAATCATCGTAACCATTTTAAATTTCTGTATGTAGTTTTTTGTAAATTAAACTTTCTAATGATTCAGGTTATTTTTGTTATAACTGAATCCAAAATTTTACATTTTTTAACTGATAGTAGTTTTAGTAGGAAAATTGGAGAAAACCCTAAGTTTTAACATTTTGCAAAGAAATTTTTAAAACAATTAAGTATTTGATTTTATATTAATAATACTATAGCTTTACATATTTCAGAAGTTCAGAAAGTTTAGTTTTATAGGAACGAAACTGAAAGATAGGAATTTCACCCTGTGGTCTATCATATCCTGCTCGACCTCATCCAATAACTGTTTATTAAAATCCTCGCTCATCGGAAATCAAATAACAGTGTAATCCAGATTTTAAGAAAATGATCGAATTTTTACTTGTACTTCATTCAAAATTTGATTTTGTTGCTTCAAATTGTTTATAAAACAACACAACTATAAACTAAACACAATTTAAGTAAAATATAAACTTTAGGGTAATGATCTATTCTTTAATAGCCAAGCCGTCCTCGAATATCTGAGAAGCTGTTTTTATAGCAGCAATAGCAATGCATTGCTAGGATGATGGCCAATTTTCCAACTGACTTTCTCATGGTGTCACAACCTTGTTAGCAAGTATGAAATAACTAATCAAGTTAAAATACGCCAGCATCTGGCGTCCAATGTCTTCAAATTGCTTGAACATGTTGCCTGGCAGAATACCTACAGCTATTTGCATCCAAGCACCAAGCGCAAACATTTTCGCGAGTTTTTTTACGCTTGTAACGTGACGTTTGCCCTTTGAAACGCAACGTTTGCCGTTATAATCCCGAGCCAACGGCGCGAAGCGCCGTTCCGGGCGTAAGCCCGGGGCGAGGGTTACTAATTTCGTATTAGGGGAGTTCAAAGTCCTTGCTCGTGGTAGTTAGGTAGTAAAAATGGTATGTCATGACGTCATCCTCACTGATCTCAACAATATGGCGGACTATCATGAATGGCTAACACTGATTGGCCAGATTTAAAATTTATTGTTGATTGATTAAGAGGAGATTTTTTAGAAAGTCGCGTATTTTTTGCGAAAACCGCTCAAAACTTAGCGACCAAGCCTTCGCGAAAAAATGCTCTGGCGCCATCTTTTGTTTTGAAAGTTTTCTAAAAATATTTGCGAAGAAAAACAGAATTTTACTGGATTTTTGGTTATGTCATGGGGCAAAACATTGCTAAATATAAAGAAGGATAACGTGGTAAGTGTAATATCGTATTTAATAGACGTTGTTTGAATTATTATTATGTTAATATGCACACGTATCTGACTCAGGAGTGAGCATATTTTAGCGGCAAAATTATCTGCTACTTTAAATTATTAATAAAACTGATTGAAAGCCACTGCTTTCGTCCCTCTGGATGATGACCATCTTGTTCACAACTCGTTAATAACATAAGTACATGGAAAACGTTAAAGGATTTTGCATTTTTAAGGAAAATTTGAGTATTTGTAATTTTAAATCCCTTTACTCCAATTAAAAGATTTTACAGGCATTCAGTTTTTTACTCATTTACAGGCATTCAGTATACAACTTCATGCCATACGCTATATAATCTGAAACGCCCTTTTTAGGAATGAAAATAAAATTTTCAGTCATATGTTTACAGTAAAGTTTTGAATTACACCAGCATCATGGATGCAACAATCTGGTAGGAAGGTTGCTGAACCAGGACTGGTCATAAAGCAGGGCCTGACAGTCAACTGAGGCAGCATGCGTTACTAGTAAAGACACCAGACAGGCTCAAGGAGCCAAGCATGTTGACATCAAAACAAAATTGCCTATATGGTCATAAGGGCCAAATATTTTTTTTTCTTTGATAATTGCCTGGGGATTAACTCAGACCCCCCCCCCCCCCCAATAACCTGAAGTAAATCAATTCCTCTAGTAGTTAACCATGAAAGTATTTTTTTATAGATCTCTGTGACATTACTATTACAATCTTGAAGATATGATTACAGTATCTGAAAACATCAACCTCATTCTGTCAGTGCTGGGTGACAAAAACCAGCACATTGTGGAGTATTTTGTCTACAGTATAAAGTTATCAACATTTTCATTATATTCACACAAGAATAGATTGTATCATAAATAATAATCTGTGATTTAATAAATATTCATTTTCATCTTTCATTTTTTGTTTTCTTTAATAGCCTGCAAGAAAAGGTCTTCTTAGAAATTCTGATATTTTTGCACATTTATTATGATACACTGTATATGCATGATTTAAATTATGCCTGGCCTGGCAGAATTCTAATAATTAGGTCCCACCCACCCATGTGTTTATTTTCATGTGTTTAAAATGTGTTTTTATCATTTAAAATACAATGACCAAATTGATTTGAAAGAAACATGAGTCATGATTGTTGGTGTGGACAGTACCTGTTAATGGTAGCACTCAGACATACTATAATTTGGTTGGTTTTAAAAATCATAAAAAACGGCCTTCGACCGCGCACTCAAATTTTGACCAAAACATATTTTTTGTACACTTACATACCCCTGGCTTAATGTGAAAGACAATTTAGCTTGTTCAGGTTTAGTTCTGGGGTTTATTTTAACCTGTGAAATTTAGGTAAAGCAGTATAAGGACAACCCCAATTTGACCAGATACACTAACATGATATAAACATTTAGGATTCCATTAAAAATCTTTCAAAATCAAATATTCATGAGTTTGAACTTGAGAAAAATAGTTGAAAATGTGTTTATATCGTTTAAAATACAATGACTGAATTAATTTGAAAGGAACATGAACCATGAATGTTGGTGTGGACAGTACCTGTTAATGGTAGCACCTGGACATAATTTGGTTGGTTTTAAAAATCATAAAAAACGGCCTTCGACCGCGCACTCAGATTTTGACCAAAACATATTTTTTGTAGACTTAAATACCTGTGGCTTAATGTGAAAAACAATTTAGCTTGTTCAGGTTTAGTTTTAGGGCTCATTTTAGCCTGTGAAGTTCAGGTTGAGCATTACAGAAATAACCCCAATTTGACCAGATACACTAACATGATAAAAACACCCAGGATTGCATTAAAAATCTTTCAAAATCAAATATTCATGAGTTTGAACTTGAGAAAAATAGTTGAGAATATGTTTATATTGTTTAAAATACAATGACTGAATTAATTTGAAAGGAACATGAATCATAAATGTTGGTGTGGACAGTACCTGTTAATGGTAACAGATATTGGACAGTCTTGAAAATCATGAAAAAGGCCTTCGACCGCACACTCAGATTTTGACCAAAACATATTTTTTATAGACTTACATACCCCTGGCTTAATGTGAAAGACAATTTAGCTTGTTCAGACAGGGTTATGGGGTAATTTTGAACGTTCAACTTTATTTTAGGACAACATACTATTGTTGTGTATTTGATGATTATGCAAATTTCACAAAAACAGCAAAAAGTAGTTTAAAGGCCATATGATGCGCAAATCTCAATTTTTGAACAATCAGGACATTTCCAAAGTGTTTAGAGATGAAATACTTTTACAGTATTAGCATATGAGCAAAAATCAGATTTTCTGAGATACAAATATTATGGTGGACAATTCTACAACGAAATTTATTAACATGCAAATATTGTTAATCACTTGGCCAATGACGTCCTCCAAACAGTGAATTTATCAGTTTTAATCTTTCAATAATTGTTCTGTATCGTGAAAAAGTATTTTATGAACTTGATATCCAAATGAAATAGGGATATAAATGTAATATTTTACCTTCCACGTTCCATACTACCATAAGTAAATCAAACTCGTATCTTTATGACGGCAACATTCACACCAGTAAGACTTGATTATTATCCATTCATATGAACGAAAAGCCTAATACTTTTTTACCATGGATTGTTAGTCATTTGTTCAAAACACTTCTCATTTTTTCCATTATTTGCCCATGTAAAAAGCACTCAAAAAACCTTCGAAAGGAACACGCCGCCATCTTGTAAATACGCATACCAATCCGTGCGACCTGATTGGTTTTGAGCAAACAATACGCGATTCTGTAAAAAATCTCCTCTTAATCACAAATTAAAGTTATTCAACTGTCAGCAATTATTTAACTTTAGTTAGCTTTTTGCACTATAATATTTTGTATTTTTGCAAAAAGTTTTGGGAACTTTAACAACAATTTATTGTTGTAAAAATTAAATAAAAAGCATTTATCAGGTCAACAAATATGGAGTCAATCAAGCAGCGAAAGGAAAACGAGAAAGTAGAACGTTTAGCAAGGCGAAACGAGGGTAGACGACGAGAAAGGCTCGAGGAGACTGCCGAAGAAGATTGAAGAGAGATTAATTCGGGGAAAATACAGAGATTAAGCGCCAACAATTGACTATGGCGTGAAACACGAGGCAAGTTTGTTGATAATGCGTATTTATACTTGTGTTTTAATGCTTTATAAAGGCCGGCGTAGCCGTACTCATCCAGTCTATTCACTGTTTAAATTCCAGAGTAATTTATAAGTTTATGTTTTGTAAATGCAAGACTGTCTTCTTATTATTAATGTAATTAATAGGTCGTATTTTATACCAAATTTAAGCTTACATTAGGCGTAATAACATACCGGTACCGATGACAAATGTTGTGCCATTTAAAAAAATTGTCAGTAAAAAAGGATTAAAAAACTCAATATTTTGTCATTTTGAAAAACATACAGAAAGAATAACAATTGCCGTGTTGCTATGACAACAACCTATCTAAGTACTTCATGTAATTCCGAAAATTTAGTTGCATGCTCTTAGTTAGTGGCGAGGGGTTGCTGTATGCATGTATTTCTAGTTTTTACTGTTTAAAATGATCAAAACTGAGTCCGTTTCACGTGTAAGAAACGATTATTTACAAGTTTTATTGCTTTTGTATTATTTGAAATCCTAAACAAGCTTCTACGCCACGAAACTGGTATGTTTTATGAAAAAATGATAAAACGTGCAACAAAACATAACATAGCATGACACTTGCAGTACAGAACCATCGGTTTTTCCATCTAAATGATCAAATTTTCCATTTCAAACAGCCAAACGTCAAATTACAAACGTAAAAAAACTCGCGAAAATGTTTACGCTTGGTGCTTGAACGCAAATAGTACACGGTCACGGTGGCTGGTGTGATTCGAATTCATGGGGTGTATACCGGACAATGTTTTTCAGGGGGATGGGCGATGGGCAATTTTCCCGACTTTCCCGAAAATCGCTCGACTTTTATTTTGTTACAGATACTTGTATAGACCTAATTTCAATAGATTTAAGAAATTAGAATTGCTGTAGGTGTGTCCCACAGGTTTCCCCGATTGTACTCTAATATATTTTAAGGCCACTGTTACTCTATGCAACTTGTCTTGCAGCTTGCAATGCAGCAATTCAGACTTAAGTTGATATTACTTGAAATGCAGGGCTAAAAAATTGCGAGTCTTGTTCACATTCTTTTTCATAGTTGCCAACCTTATAAACAATCGTCAATATATAAAATAAACAATTAGCTTAACAGAATGATGTGAACATTAATTTTTGACAGACGACAATACTTAAACTTTCTTCCAAGGACTGCTACTGTTCACATAACATCGGCCACGTTAGAATTGCATTGCAAGTTGAAAGACAAGTTACAGAGTGTAACAGTGCCTTAGCTACAGTTGTCAATATATTTTATGATGCGTGCTATAATATATTCAAACAATTATATTTTACTTTTGTTAGAATGAATTTATCCAAAGGCTACAAAAGTAAAGTTGTTTCATGCAGAAAACAAAGTTAGTATAAATTCTATGCATAGCTATCAATATCTGTTTAAGCATTCGTAATTATTTCGCATCTCTTTAGACAGAATCAAGATATAGACAGTGTATAAATGTAAAACTCAGTTACAATGTATAAAACAAAATTCCAGGAGGGCGGCTTGGTCTTGGGGGCATTCAAGAGGGCTAAGGGCTAATTTATCCAATTTAATCTCACCCATTTTTAATCTCATCCTTTTAATCTCATGACTAAAGACTCTCTTACACCATTTGCTAGTTTTAACTAATCATGTACTTTTCGCACTAGAAGTTGTAGTGGTGGTCTAGGTTTGTACATCAAGGTGAGGTTAAAGGAACCACCAAACGACATTCCAGGGATCATGGAAAATGAAAACTTTTGGATCAAAGTGGCAACGACAGTTTTAATCTCCATCAACGCAAATCTGTATCCCACGCACATTCGTGGACCAGTGGAAAAAGGAAGGAAGGCGAAGCGGTTGTTAGGATTGTTATGTTTACCTAAAAAAGTTAATAAAAAACAGATATGAATCAGAAATGTGCGATGGTCATTGAAAATAACCCAGCACTAAATTATTTCAGACTTTTACTGCAAATAATTTCTAACAAAATATATAAATTGAGAAATTTAAATGACAAAATAATAAAGAAGCTAACTTGATTATGTCAAGATTTAATCGAGTTGTGAAAAGGCTCAAAGTTTTAGTTTTATCACTTACCAGGCTCGAGAAATCTATCTGGATTGAATGTCTCCGGATCCGCCCAGTGTTCTGATTTGCGATGAAGAGTGTAGAGTGGAACAACAATAATCGATCCACTCGGCACATTATATCCCAATATGTTGTCGTCTTCCACCACCTTTCTGTAGTAAAATGGAACAGGTGTTCGAAGACGCAATGCTTCGTTTACTACAGCTGCAAGGTACTCCATTGAGTCATAGGTTTCCCAGCTTACATCTCGCTCTTTCATCGTCTCCTTGACTTCTTTACGAAGTTTTTCCTGGACGTCAGGGTATTGAGCAAGAAAATAGAAGATCCAAGACAAAGCTGTAGAGGATGTTTCATGGCCAGCAAGGAGAAATATGAACAACTGCGCATGTAACTCTTCTTCATCCATACCTTGGCCAGTTTCGTCGTCAACAGCTTCGAGAAAAAGATCCAAGAGATCTTTACTTGTTGTGTTTACGTCATTTTGTTCTTGCCGTTTGTTGTGGATCACCTGCACATTAGAATTGTAAATGCTTAAGTATGCGGGTTTTACTGATGTACACAACACATTGTTTAAATAGTAAGTGACCCGATTTATGCTAGGGACAGATAATAAACTATCCAGATGAAATACAGTTCGCCTGATAGTTATCGTCCGTGTAAAATTGCGGGAAATCCGTAAAGATCCCTGAACAGACGAACTACGCAGATAGTTTGTCTTAACGGATGGTACCTCTGCTTGTCCGCGTTTATACACAGACGAATTATAGACGACTATCCATTCTTCGTCCAAGTTCGTCCCGACGGATCATCCGTCTCTAGTATAAATCAGGCTAATTGCGGGATATAAATTGTAATCTAACTCCTCACTATCACAACTTATGCGACATAGCTATACACTTTACCAATTCTCCATGCTTACAAACTTGTCTACAGTCAATTTCAGATTACTTTTCTGCGGTAAGATGGGAAGTACGGTACGACATTGGAAACTAGTTTTCCTGTTTACGAAAGTACGTTGCCGTACCTAGTTCTGCATAATATGGAGACGAATTTCACTATATATTTGATTGCGAAGTTCACAGTGGCGGCTCTGGAAGGCGAGGGAAAGATGGGCTATTTGTCCTGGTTAAAATGCATGTTTCGTAATTCCTCTGAGTTTCATTAAATTATGACCTATCTATTCACTGTCATTAGAATTACTACTACGCTTGAATTAAATCTCCTTCATATTACTTCTCCTCCTTACATGTTTGCTATCTGTTTTGGCAAAACGTCATTCACAAATTGGTTAGTTACTCCATATCTTGTGGCATAATTCTTGGTCCGCCATCTATACGTATCTTGAAGGAGAAAGCACTAAGAAGTTGGAATGAAACATTCTGGCGAATTATTTTAGAATTATTTTGATTTTGCAAACGAGACATATATATGGATGTTAAAAAGATTTTTCGAAGCCAACCAAGTGGAAAGTTGGATGAACTGCAAGACGAACCTGCCCGAAAATGTCGCAAGGTTGATGACACATATATCTTAGAATACACGAACGATGAATTTGAGTGTAGCAGTTGACAAAGAATGGGTGAACAACGATGGTGAAAACGAAAATAAAGACATTCTCTGAGATTATGCAGTACCTATTACTTCAATTTCAGAATCATCCTCAGAGATACAAAAAGCTAGATGTCTGTCGAAAAATTCATTGTCTCGAGCGAGATTGGAACTCGCATCTTCGGTTTCCTAGACCGCCGCTCTAGCAACTGAGCTATCGAGCGAACTGGGATTTGTAGCGAATCTTATCGAATTTAAGTGCACGACATATTTTAGTCACGACTTAACGCTTGTTTTGAGAATGGTGCGCCTCAACCGAAAACTTTAAGATGTCTTAAAAACATTTATCGGCAAACGTGTAGCCAAGTCTATTTAATTTCTAAAAATCACATGGTCGTCGTTTTGTTTCTGAGAGGTATAAAAGTAGCCCTGGTTAGAGTACTCAGCACGTGAAGACATGCAAAACATACTGCTTTACATGCCGTCATAAATCGCCGAAGAAATAAGAGAAGGGGAATACTTCACCCTTTTGGTTGACGAAACTAAAGGCTTATTAAAAACAGCTTGTTATTAGATATACTTTCGGTGTGGCATTCATAAAGAATTTTTTGGCTTTCGAGCAACTGAAGAGGTGCTATCCAAAACGAAATGGCACGCAACCAATCTATGTGCACTGCCTTACTCGTCGTTCGAATTTCGTTATCGTCCTGCATTAAAAAGCATTGTAACTGTTGCAGATTTCTTTGCTACGTTGCAATTGTGTTTATAACCTCAGCTTTCAGACGAGCAGCGCTTTATCCTACCGTTGATGCCTTTCTAACCCAGTTTTAGAGATGTTGTTGCGAAGAATATGGAAATTTCGATTGCACTCTGTCTTAGACCCAACTTCAAAAAAATTTCTGGATTTTGATATCACTTTTCGTTTTGGAAGGCAATAATTATAATTGAACTTGGAAGATGTCTACACGGAGACAAGACAGGCCAGACGAATGTTGCAGAGGCAAGGGGGGGGGGGGGGGCTTTGAGACGCTTAAAGAATTTGTCAAGTGTTAAAAGCCTTGGGAAATCATGGCATTTTTGTAAAGTTCTAAAGGCCTCTAGAATTGATATTACTTTTCTCGTGAGCACTGCACTGAGGCTGCAAAAGATCACTTAGCAAGTTAAAACTGATGTAAAAATAATCTCAGAATGACAATGGTCAATGCAAGACTTAAACATTTGGCAGTTATCAGCATTTTTAGGAAACGAGCGCTCAGTATTGATTTAGAGATGGTTGTAGATAGGTTTATTCCAGAGTCACCGAATAACTGAATTGTGTATTAAAATGAGTCACTTGACAATGCCTTCATGGAGACAAATTCATATTTAGAATTATTTGTGATTATATTTTGCATCGGTTTTATTTATACAGCATCAGTTCTATTATATAATTAACTCATTCCCTGGCTAAATTTTAGTAAAATTTGCAGTCACGATGAAAATGTGCACAGGTACTCCCCCCAAGCATTTCTTTGCCCTTCTACTCCTTCCCTTCATTCACTTTAGGCTGGCGCCATTCTTAAGCTAGATTGCAAACGAAGCATTTGAAGATAACGAAGTGACGTCGGAAATTGAGTGTAAACGACATTTCACAACTATATAAGCAACAAAATCACTCCGCTAAATTAACAATTAAATAGCCAAACTTTTGTTACCTTTTTGATAACCATGTTTGTCTTTTTAAAGGCTTCTCTAATCTTTTGAGGTCCTTGATAAAACGGTAACATACGCAGAAACTTCCTGAGCATTGCATTCACGAATGATTTATCGGGACCAGTAGTGGCGTCGTTGAATGCTTGAGATATTGGGGTATTGCCAGTTGTAATTGAATTAAACTTGTAACTAAACACACATTTTCCTAATACGTCTAATGTCAAACGCGTGAAATCGTCTTGTACTGACAGCTGGCATCCGCCTTTACTGCTCTCATTGGCGCGGATAGTTTCACTCCAAAACTTAAAAAAGAATAAAAAGCGATAGGTTATTTCGTGAATATTTCGTTACTTTTAAAGGTTCTTTTCCACTAGGCGGAATTTCATTGTCTTTTTTCTGCCCAAAAGCTCACAAACAAAGAAACATTCTGCTCCGCGCACAAAATTTCGCCGAATGGAAACCAGCCTTAATATATCCACCCGATCCGAACGTTGTAACCCAATAAGATTATTGTGGCCACTACTAAAAAGCCATACAGCGATACAACGATACAGCGATACACGGAGCCGGAGCCTGGAGCCGGAGCCACGCGTAATTTATGCAAATTAATTAATTATTTAATAAATTATTGCTTTCAATCACCGGAGGAGACATTAGTAATTGTATTTTCCGGGGGGTGGCATATACTTAAAAATACCTATTATAAAGTGAAAATGCGAAGACTTAATTGAATAAATTTAAATGCTAGCATATGCAAAACAATAATTTGGTATATTTCTTCACATACTAGGTGGTTGACAATAATATTCATATAAATTGTAGGTCACTTCAGACATTCAAACTAACAGAAATTCGTCCAATGCCCTACGTCGATCGGCGCTTTGTATTTCACTGTTGACAGTAATAGGCTTCGCACGAAGTCGCGGTGTGAAAGGCAACTGTGGATATTCACTTTAATGTTACATTAATTCAAGTGTAAATTCTTTAAGGTATTATAGTTTGGTAGATTTCAAAATACGTAAAATACCAGCTTGATGAAAAAGCAAATGCACGCGATAAGGCAATGCTGACTAATAAAGTCGAGGCCACTCGAGGGTTTGATGAGTATTTCCTTCCCCTCCCTTAGGTGTTCACCACATGCACATGCGCATGCATATAGACTAAAATTAAGTGACTGGGAAATCTCAGATCTTGCGAAAAAACACAGTAGGAAAACACGCTGATCGCTTGTTTGTACCAAATCATCAATCTGCGCACGCTCACATTTCAATCAAAGCAATGTTACAGTATTTCGAATGACAAAATCCCGTACACAACACACAAAGCGACCTTTGAAAAGGTAACCCCGTCCGCTTGACAGAAGTGACCGTTCAACAAAGCTCACTTAAATAGTATTGACATATATTATGAAATTTTTGTGCCTTTGGCTGACCGCTTAACAAAGGTTAACCGCTTAATACGGTGCCACTTAATACAGGTTCCACTGTAATATGATATGATGAGATAGTTGCGAAGCGTTAAAATCCATTGTAATCACTGGTTGTTTTCATTGTTGAACGCGGATCAAAGCATCAAACCAACTTTTTGTAACCTTTAAATTGGCATTTGCTATCTTTCTATAAGAATATTAGAATATATAATATAGAACTCTCTATAAGCGAGAGTTGGGTTACAGGACGTTGGATCACCTAGTTTTGTTCCCAGATTTCCTGCTACGGTTCCAACCAATCCAACTCCACAAACAGGACAATTTTGGCTTTACATGCTGCAGTTTTGTCCAAAACAAGTAAACATTTGTTTTGGTTGTTCGCAAAGCCTTAAAATAAATGGCCATATTTGTAAACCACCTCATGATTTGGTTATTGTTTCCAACATGCTGCGAACATTTAGGCACAACAACGAGCAAATGGCACGACGAGGAAATGTTTATTTCCATCTCAATGAGAACTGTGTAAGGAAGAAGCAACAATTATTTTACATGTCCTACTTGTTTGTCCCCCATGATATAATACCATACCTCGAACCGGCCCCCGTTCACTTACTTAGCAATCATGGCTTTAAATTCTAAACGCAAGAATATTAACTGGAATTATACAATATTTAAGACCTAATTATATATATAACCTAATATGCTGTTAAAAATTATATGTGTTTTCCTTGCTGTTATTTTCATAAACTCGTAAATTTGCTTTGTGAGTGCAAGTGTAATTCCTTCATGTACAGTTTCGCTACATACAGGCGACTTCTCAACTTTTACTAGCACACTAGGTCGTGGTCGTGCCTCTTATTTAAGTGTGCGCACGCTCACAAAATATGTTTGCCACATCGTTTCACGAATATGATATGCGTTTCACAATGGCATTCTTTAGCACGCAAGCGTCACTCACGAAGGCTAATTTATAATTAATTATGCTGATAGAAATAGAATATTTCTTTCGCTTGAACGACAAACGTCCTTATCGTGAAAATTGCAAATTTTAGATAACCATGCTGCATTTTGTGCATGTGGTGTCGACTTATGAAGAATTTACACTTGAATTAATGTAACATTAAAGTGAATATCCACAGTTGCCTTTCACACCGCGACTGGAAATACAAAGCGCGGATCGACGTAGGGCATTGGGCGAATTTCTGTTAGTCTGAATGTCTGAAGTGACCTACAATCTATATGAATATTATTGTCAACCACCTAGTATGTGAAGAAATATACCAAATTATTGTTTTGCATATGCGAGCATTTAAATCTATTTAATTAAGTCTTCGCATTTTTACTTTATAATAGGTATTTTTAAGTATATGCCCCCCCCCAGGAAAATACCATTACTAATGTCTCCTGCGGTGATTGAAAGCAATAATTTATTGAATAATTAATTAATTTGAATAAATTACGCGTGACTCCGGCTCCAGGCTCCCGCTCCGGCTCCGTGTATCGCTGTATCGTTGTATCGCTGTATCACTTTTTAGTAGTGGCCGATTATTGTAGATACAGTATTGAATGAATTATTAGGATTGTCATGGTTAGAGCTAGTATAGCCTTAGGGTTGGGGTTGGCTGACCCATCAGCGTTAGAGTATAGCCTTAGGGTTGGGGTTGGGGTTGGGGTTGGGGATGGCTGACCCATCAGTGTTAGAGTATAGCCTTAGGGTTGGGGTTGACTGACCCATCAGCGTTCATTTTATATCAATGAAATAGCATTCAGGGAGAAAAAACCAGACGCCAGTTGACGTTCTCGAGTCCACTTATTCACAGACCAACTCGCATCACTGCGCATTCGGCAACTCTAATTGACAATATTTTCACAAATGATTTATCATCTCAATTACTTAGCGGCGTTATTTTAAACGATGTTTCTGATCAATTACCGTATTTTTTAATATACTTTTCCTGTACACGAAAACCGTAATTAACATTCAATCACATGTGACTGTTGTAAAAAAGCACAGCTACAATTCGCACCCACTTCGCATCCATGTGGATTGGCCAAACTATTCTGACAATGAACCGAATATTATGTAAAATATAAATTTTTACGTGAATTTCTAAGAATATATGACTTTAGTTTTCCAGTTATGGTTGCTTAAAGCAAGAAATATAGACCGCTAATGCCTCGGATTACAAAAGCGCTTTTATAAACTATACAAACAATTCATGCCAAAACAAATCCAATACGAGAGTCTCGGATAAAAGTACAAAAAAAGATTACCTACATGATTAAGAACGCAAAAAAGCATATTTCGAAAAAGTTTTTATGCAGCTAAAAAAAATCAAAAGGCAATCTGGAACCAAACAAATCAAGCTGGCTGATCCGAAAGACATAGCAAACTTCTTCCTTCGTCCACACCCCCCCCTAGCCAATCGGCTCTGCCGTGGGAAGTACAAAAATAGAATGACAAATTGTGTGCCAAACTGTCAAATCAGCAATACAAGCTGTCAAACGTTTCGAAATGAAGAACAAAACAACAATGCAAAATTAGCAATTTACAGGGCTGTGCTGAATTAATTCAAGCAAACTGGCAGTTCATAATTATTTCATTCATATATTTAACATGGCAAGGATCAGTAAATTCGTGGGATAAAATTGGCACAAGAATACATCACATTGCAGCTTACCTCGGTAAGTACTTTGACTTTTTCATGAAATGAATCAACCATCGATTTCAAATGACTAACTTTAAATGCAGGATTGAGCATCATCCTCATTCTTGAATGTTCTTTCCCATTTGCATGTAGCACATTCTTGGGCGAAATGTATCCACTACGGAATAGTGGTCGGTGGTATTTGAATGACTTCGTCACCAGGATTTGTTTCAGGGCGTCAACATCACTAATTATGTAGTAGTCTGGCCCTGAAATAGAATATAAATTACAAAAATCGCATCTTCATTAATTGATGTTCTCTCTTTGTAGATTGGTTTTCTAGGAATAGATGAAATAGTATTGTGCAGTGTACTTCGGTGTAGGCACCGTGCTGTGCCGTGTTGGGCTGCCGTAAACTGTGCTGTACTGCGGTGTATTGTGATGGGTTGAACTGAACTGAGAAGTACTTTTTTGGGCCACCCACGGCACAAGTGAAAAAAAAAAGTTACCAATAGGATACCAATGGGATCTTTAACTAACTAAAATGATGCAAGCAGAACTTGGAGGGTTGTTCAACGCTATCGAATGTACGGCTCCACCGCTATGATTCGTGAATTTCGTGCCCCAATAATGTGAATCGTGTTAGAACAGGTCTGTTGTAGACCAAAGAAGGCGAATGAACTAAAGAACTAAAGAACTCAGTGCTAAAGAACTCATTTTGTGGACAGGAACAAGAATTCGCCACAATTTTGTTCTAATCAGTTTTGATTGTGTAAAAATCCGGCGAATTTTAGCAGATGTGGATGGAACATCAATTACTGAAGTAACAGTTCTGTACACCAGCATCTCAACCATTCCGACCTGCTCGCGAATGAAGACGTCCTTGGACCAGTTGCATAAAACTCTTAATCACTTTTTTAATCACAGTTTTGTAGTGAAATACTGCAAATAAGTATAAAATACCATCGAATCAAACAATGCATACTTGACAGTCCTGGGGTCGGCTGCTCGAATCACGTTTAGCGTAAACGGTGGATAAGTCAAATTCTAATCACGCTCTCGTTTATTTTGCGAACCACTGATAGAACTTAAATACTAAACACTAAATAAGTAGTTGCACGCAGAAATGTTTTTTATAGCTAGGAAATTTTCAGTTCAGTACTGCGTTCAATGAATACACAGACTTGGTTAATGTTTTTTACTTATCCGCCGCTTAACTGAGCTAAACGGGCCTCGAACAACCGGCCCTTGATAGTGAGATAAATGAGGACAGCTTTAAAAACTTCTAGATTGGTATGCCTGTTAAAATTAGCTAAAAGTAACAGGGAGATAATGGTCTTGTAACGATAGCTGAACTCTCTGGCTCCAACTACGAGTGAGCTGAGGCATTAAGGGGACAACTGTTCACAGTACTAGCTATAAAATTACAATGGCCTAAAATTTTTAATTTGCCTTCGCTATTATTTAGTTGTCATTTAAAGGACATGGTGATACAAATCGAGTTTGTCCAATTTTAAAGTACTTTTAAAATCGTATTTTTTGCAGATATGATGGTTTACATTTCGTTTATTTCGTGAACATTTTATTTTATATGAATATTTTATATATCCGCCATCTTCGACTCATTTCGATCTCACTAGCTGTGATTTAAGTGACATCACAAGCAGGGTGAAGGCTGTTTTTCACTAGACGGAATTTTGCGCGCGGCGCCGATTTTTTTAAGGCCGAAAAAGACAATAAGAAATTCAGCACGCAAAAATTCGTCTAGTGCAAGACGGCCTTTATATAGCCACATAAACCTATCTCCAGCGTTCAACAACAAGTAGATTGTCAATGAATTTGTTGCAAGAAATAGACAACAAAATTTAATTTTAGCCTTATAATAAGCATCCAGGGCGTAGCTAGAACGTTAATCCCTACTATTCAAATTGATCAATTTGAATTTGACATGAAAAGAAACTCTTTGGGCAATACATGAAATATGTAGAGATTACTGCATGGTTGGCGAGTGCGTACGATTTTTATGCACGAGTTGTGAAAGATTGCTAAACGAATGAGTGAGCGCAGCGAACGAGTGAGTTCAGCAATCTTTCACAAAAAGGGCAACAATCGTACAAACGAGCCAACCATGCAGTAATTTGTTTATGCCAAACATATAGAGATTATTTTGACACTGGAAACCTGTCAAAGGCGAACGATGCCGAAACAAAATATTGAACTGTCAAGACAGAATCATTGATGTCAGTTTTTATTGGGGAAACTCTCTTCTTTTAGACATAAAAACCAAATACCCTTTGGCTTCTTCCCCAACACGGCGGCCATGTTGTGAGCAAAATAACAATACGATTTTCTTCACTAGTGAGAAAAACCGCATAGCCAATCAAAATGCTGATACGATAAATTTTCACTAGTGAAAAAAATCCTACGGTCAATGAAACGCTTATTCGCTTCTCCATAGTGAAAATACGATTTTTATTTCACCGTTTACCTCACGTAAATCTCTATATGTTTGGCATAAATAAATATACCCTTAATATTAATTATTAACGTTCTAGCTACGGCCCTGTGAGCATCGCCAACGCTGATCCAGTGATAAAATTTTTCCCATGAATCTGCTTGCGGATGGCGGACAGCCGAGAAATCGCTTGCTTTATTTGATTTAGCAATAATAATATTTGATATTGAAAATCAATTATTGACATTCTGATGGAAGTCACTTAGCTTAGGCATGATTGACATATGTACATGTATAATTATAAATAAGAAAAAAATATATTAACATTATTCATTGGGGGATAAACATGTACAGTATATCAATACTAAAAATGTACAGCGTTGTTTTATATCAATGATTTCTCAAATTTGTGACATTTTGCTGGGCATAAGAGAATACTACAAAAGGACTATAGAAAGTCTCAATGCGTCGCTGCATGTAGCTCATAATAATTGGATTTTTTTACCTTTGATCAATTGGTAAAAACACCTATTTTTGAGTCGCTTGTTAACATTGAAGTAGCTAGTTAGAGGACAATCATGAAATTTCAAATTTCTACCAAAGGTTTATAGCAAAGCATCTACTTCAATGCAGCCAAATCTCGAGTATGCCCGATTACGTCTCATATGCCTATTTCCTTCGTCGAAAAGAACACACTTCTGAAAATACTAAGCCACTATTGGTAACAAGAATCCTTTAAAGACTTGTTTTTACATGCACGTGAATAACATGAATGAACTTGGACAGATATCTACCAATACATTATAGTTCAAATCAACGACATACACTGAATGTATTTTGCTATTTAGTAAGTATGTTGATTCTCATTCATTTACGATATCCATCACCGTATCCATTCATCAATGTATTAATTGGTTCAAAAGATCAGTCTCGAATTTATTGCTGTGCAAATTTTGGTGTTAATATGCGGAGTGATATAAATAAAATATTGATGCTCTAATTATGCCAAAAATTCCAAATTCTGTTGAAATAGCGACTTCCGTTGCAGACAATCACGTCGTGATTTGCACCTGAAATATTTCATGTCATCACCTGAAAATTCACCAAAATTCTAACTGATGATCTAAACGTGTATCGAAAATAAACTACTGTAAATCTGTTATGCTTGTGCAGGAAGTTTAGTCGATATGGCGTGGAATGACCCTATTGCCAGTATCAGCACAAGAGCGAATATGTGTACAAAGACTAAGAAGCTCTTCTCTGCTCAGCAATCGCAGACAAAACATAGAGTTCTGTGTATCAGCGACAAATTGCAGTAATTGCGATCCATGACTACCATAATGTGGAAGAGCATTTTATTTTCCTTACCAAATATACCCATAGGTCGATATTTAACGATCGGTCCATATGTCTTGACCCATTCCTGCGAAGTTAGCATCATATCTTTAGTCTGCATGATTTCGAATAGTTGACCTGTTAACAAATTCCCTTTAGGTCCTGGAACATTTGTCTGACTGAATACGAATGCTGCAGCTTTCCATAACAATATGAGAAATATTGTAACGATTAAAATAAACAGATAACTACCTAATTCTATCGCCATACTTGACATTTTAGTGTGTGTTTATGCTTATGAATACGAGTGTTGCCACTATACTAAGACAAAAATATGCTCAGACAGATATGCGTGGGCGCTTATATGCAGAATACTTAAATTTTTGTGTACACACTATACACACTTCAAGTTAGCATGAAAGTAAGCATTGCTACACTCATTGCTTATTCTTGTTTCCTATTCCTTCCTACTTCCTGAACTATATATAACTTCGTTTTGGAACAGTATATATCCAGGGAGGGGAGGGGAAGAAGATTGTGTGGCAGCTGACCATCGCTAGCTACATTTGGATTCATATTGGCTGTTTCTTTCATGAGGGAGTGGATTATTTTGCTGGTAGCTCATCGAAAGCAAAGCTTGTGCCAAAGTGGGAAGGGTTGATGCTGGAAAAGGTTATAGTCAGGGATCGGAGGCAGAGGTAATTTTACCTACCTTCTTGAGGGACAAATCAATTTTGCTCTTAAATTGTCCGTTGGAGGCCTAATATCACAATTCTGAATGTTGTTTGGACCGATTTATCTCGTGGGCTTCGATCAACACGTTTTTTTTCAGTTTTATTATAAAACTATTATGTGGTCAAAAATAGTAAACTTTCAAATTCGCTCATTTGAAAAATAACTTATATCATAAGAAAGCTTATAAAAAACAACATATAAAACATCATTACGGGCACCCTTGTTTTTCAAGCCGTTTTTGAGTTATTGCTGCTTCAAAATCAATCTCGTTCCCCGAGCCTGCGATCCTTTTGGAAGGAAACGGAGGCTCTGGGACAATCCGTGATCGGCATACAAAAAACTGTATGTCGTCCGTACTGCGCATGCGTTGGAAATAAATGGGTTCAATAAGCCGTAATTTGCTTTAATTTGCCACAATAGCCTTTTTCGAAAGTTTTTTGGAACAGTATTTTTACTATTTTGTTTGTAATGTCAGTGGAAAATATTAATTTATTTCATTCTGTGTTGGGCGAAGCGTTAGAGCGCCTGGGTAAGACGAATCTCAATTTGAACGAGAGTCAATATGAAGCGGTAAAGGCTGACGCGATTTGTATCTTGCCTACTGGTTATGGAAAGTCACTTATACACCAGCTTCTTCCCTTCGTCTTTGACGCTTACTTGGGTTACGAAAATACGAGCTCAAGTATCATTGTAATTTCTCCACTAAACGCCTTAATGGTTGATCAGATCACAAAGCATGACATCGCAGTGGGATCGATATATGAATAGATTATAGATAGTTCGTCCGAGCCAAATGTTCGCTCATCCTGAAGCATTGTTGGACGATAAGAAAATTTTCCAGAACATTTTTAAATCCAAAGTATACCAAACTTCTGTGAAAGCTATCGTTGTTGATGAAGCTCATCTGGTTGAAGAATGGTGAGAATTTTGATATAATATTTCATATAAGACATTATAATGTTGCCAGTGGATCTTGTATACGACTCAGAATATCATAACATATATGGGCATTTACTGTCGTCGATACCTTTGATTTAAAGTAGGACCTGACATACTTACAGTAGTAAATAAAAACCAATCATCAAAGTCCAACCCTAATCAATATTTATTACTTAATTGACACCAATTGAAATTGATCAATTTGTTTGATTACAACATTAAAGTATGTATTAAATCAAATTATGGCATTGCCAGTTTCATTGCACATGCATATTAACAGAGGATTTATTTACCAATGAAAATTGATAATCAACTGATGAAAGACATGCAGCAACATGGTGTGTTGGTGGCTAATAAACCAGGCACAGATAAATTGTTTAATTTTTTATGTGTATTGGTAATTGTACTTTGAGGCACAGAGCCGAGATTTTTTTAATTACACCCAAAATTTAATAGAATATCTTCAAAAAGTTCTTTGATAATTTCCATTTTTTGTTTACTGTAGGAAGGAATTCAGACCTTGGTGTGGAAAAATTGGTATGCTGACAAGTATCTTTCCAAAAATTCCATTTTTAGCTATGACAGTGACTGCCGCATTGAAGACAAAGAAGGATATTGCAACCAGCCTTGGATTAATTGATCCCGTGCAAATTGAAGAAAGCCCTGAGCACCCTAGTATTTTCTTCAGTGCACTGCCAAGGCCTGACAGAGGGGACGATAAACTTGAACCTATTTTACCCCCACTTATTCAAGAGTTGAAAGCAACACATTTGGATTTTCCTCTCACAATAGTTTATGGCACTTTGAAAGTCATTAGGGAATGTTTTTTATTGGCGAGTAATGTGATGGGCCATTTACAATATGAACCAGTTGGAACTAGTCATGTTGTTATCAGTAGATTGTTTTCCCAGTTTCATGCTAGTTACCCAGAGCATGAACGGGAGCGGATTGTACAGGATCTTGTGAGTGGTAAATCCAAGTTAGGTTACTTTTTGTGACTGGCTTTCGGTATTGGTGTATAACATCCAAAGAGTCATTCACATTGGTGTTCCTCACACCATTAAAGAATATTTTCAAGAAGCTGGTAGATGTGGACGAGATGGACTTCCAGCATCTTCCACAATATATTATAACTTGTATGACTTAGCATCATCAAAAAATATCACAGTCCAGGTGAATGAACTTGTGAAAGCAGAAAAGTGCAAAAGCAAAATTATATTTCCTTATAGTCAATATACAGATTATATACTGCAGGGAAGCCAGCCTGAAAATTTGGTCATGCTGTGCAAATATTTCTGTGTTCATATCGCATTGAAACGATCAATTTCTTGAATGATTTAAAATTTGCAGAGCATGACCAAATTGTCAGGCTGGCTTTGGCAACAAATAGAAAAGGGCACAATACTAATAAATATACTATATATACATATGACTAAGTATGTGCTAGTTTTGGTTTGCAAAATACAAAAGAGTGCTCAATGACATATAGACAGAGCGAAATGTATAATCGTGCAAAATACCTCAAAAACTTACCACTACAGTCCGTTTCATCCAGAGGGAATCTTCAGGCGGTAGACAAATTTCGAAAATGTGCGAGCTTCTTTTATGCTCAAGGAGGAAACGTGGGCGTGTGGGTGGTTGAATAGCATGCATTCCTTTCTTCGTTTAGGTTGTTTACCTGAAATCTGCTTTTGTGTTGGCAGACCAAAACTATTTCCGATCCTTTATTAAGCAAGCAATTGTTTTTTTCTTTCAAAATAGTAATTTTTTCATCCAAACATAAATTACATTTTTCAGATCCTCCCGTGTAAGAAATAAACTTTTTTATTATTAGACTTTTTTATTAGTACATGTAGTTTAAGACATGATTCTTTAAAGGTCTTAACTAATATAACACTGACACATGAACATTCATACACCATATTAGACAGTGTACAAAGGATTATAATACATAAGTTAAATTTTAATACTCTTTAAAATTTCAAAAATTACATAGGCATGGCTATCATCAAACAGTGGCAGTCACTGTCATAGCTAAAAATGGAATTTTCGGAAAGATACTTGTCAGCATACCAATTTTTCCACACCAAGGTCTGAATTCCTTCCTACAGTAAACAAAAAATGGAAGTTATCATCAAGAACTTTTTGAAGATATTCCATTAAATTTTGGGTGTAATTAAAAAAATCTCGGCTCTGTGCCTCAAAGTACAATTACCAATACACATAAAAAATTAAACAATTTATCTGTGCCTGGTTTATTAGCCACCAACACACCATGTTGCTGCATGTCTTTCATCAGTTGATTATCAATTTTCATTGGTAAATAAATCCTCTGTTAATATGCATGTGCAATGAAACTGGCAATGCCTTAATTTGATTTAATACATACTTTAATGTTGTAATCAAACAAATTGATCAATTTCAATCGGTGTCAATTAAGTAATAAATATTGATTAGGGTTGGACTTTGATGATTGGTTTTTATTTACTACTGTAAGTATGTCAGGTCCTACTTTAAATGAAAGGTATCGACGACAGTAACTGCCCATATATGTTATATGATATTCTGAGTCATATACAAGATCCACTGGCAACATTATAATGTCTTATATGAAATATTATATCAAAATTCTCACCATTTTTCAACCAGATGAGCTTCATCAACAACGATGGCTTTCACAGAAGTTTGGTATACTTTGGATTTAAAAATGTTCTGGAAAATTTTCTTATCGTCCAACAATGCTTCAGGATGAGCGAACATTTGGCTCGGACGAACTATCTATAATCTATTCATATATCGATCCCACTGCGACGATGTCATGCTGCCATCATGAGTTGCTTTTAGCTTTGTGATCTGATCAACCATTAAGGCGTTTAGTGGAGAAATTACAATGATACTTGAGCTCGTATTTTCGTAACCCAAGTAAGCGTCAAAGACGAAGGGAAGAAGCTGGTGTATAAGTGACTTTCCATAACCAGTAGGCAAGATACAAATCGTGTCAGCCTTTACCGCTTCATATTGACTCTCCTTCAAATTGAGATTCGTCTTACCCAGGCGCTCTAACGCTTCGCCCAACACAGAATGAAATAAATTAATATTTTCCACTGACATTACAAACAAAATAGTAAAAATACTGTTCCAAAAAACTTTCGAAAAAGACTATTGTGGCAAATTACGGCTTATTGAACCTATTTATTTCCAACGCATGCGCAGTACGGACGACATACAGTTTTTTGTATGCCGATCACGGATTGTCCCAGAGCCTCCGTTTCCTTCCAAAAGGATCGCAGGCTCGGGGAACGAGATTGCTTCAAAATCATAGATATAGGAGACCTAGATTGCTGACTGTGGTAGAATTCATAAGGCACGCGCGTGGCAACTATGAGCA
Source organism: Muricea muricata (assembly GCA_963855995.1). NCBI lineage: Eukaryota > Metazoa > Cnidaria > Anthozoa > Malacalcyonacea > Plexauridae > Muricea > Muricea muricata. The sequence goes on from OY979716.1 coordinate 12,698,605, forward strand.
TTCAAAATGGCGGCTCAACCGGGCAAAAATCATAGAGTGGTATAGAGGAAAACCATGTTTTTTGCATTTTACGTCGTCCTGCAGCTTCCGATCCCGTTATAACACATTATTTTGGAAAGAGCTAACTGATGCGAAGGTTTTGAATGTATATTTGTACAATTTAAGTTCATTAAAGTCGAAATAATCGATCGCGAAACGTTTTCTGAAGATGATAGCATTTGGTCGGTTGAGCTGTTCGAAATGTTCGAGACAATTTGTTGCAGAAAATAAAGGTTTGGGCTCTTTGGGTACTTTTTTTCTTAAGGATCTAGGTTGGAACATAAAACAGGGAATAATATTGTGAAGTTTCAACCTATTTTGCTTGATTTATCTGGTCTACTACTCTGCTGGTTTGAAAACTCTGATGCTTTGTTTACTATGACCTTGCTGCTGCAGATGTGTCACGGAATCTCAAGTCCATATGGCCTAGACTGTGAAAAGTGATGAAACAATCAGGTTTTTATTGAGAGCTAATGCCAGAAAAAGTTTTCAATGCATTAATTTGAAGTAACTAACTAATTTGTGTATAGTATAGCTATGCATTAAATTGTTAAAGTATCTTAGTTCCCTCCCCAAGACACCTGATTGATTTTTTACAGTCCAGGCCATATTGATTAGTCAGTCATTGCCAAAAAGAATAAGGCTATTCAGCTTTGGCCTCTGGGATGGATTTCCTTTGCCAAAACAAAGTTTGAGTAAAACCTCTGACAAGACAATATCAATGTGTTTATGGTCTTAGCAACGTGGAAAGGATAATCAAAAATAGATGGGATGGCATCTTTTTCAGATTGGTCTATTACTTGCTCTCTGTAATATTAATAAAGTTGTTAGGTATAAAGTGTTTCTCATGCATGCCAGACTGAATATTTAGTTGACATCCAGTCTGCCCATTTCATTGCTGTTATTCAATTTGTTACATGCTGGGATTGGTTATGAGAAGTTAAAATAGAGCAAACTTAAGGGAAAGATATATTATTGGTTCACTAATGTGAACAAAAGTCTTTGACAGAATTGTTGCATGATGTTCAAAACAAGATCTTATTTGGTCTAACATTCTTTGCATAATTAAAACTGTAAATAGTTTTATATTATGCTATTATATGTAGCCAACAAACTCAAAACTACATTTTGTTGTCATTACAGTATTTACAAAACAAATTGTTTTTATGCTATTGAAAGCTTTGTTATTTTATTGTCTTAAAGTATACTTTTTATATGATTTATTGTCTTAAACTGTTCTTTTTATATGAAGGATATATGGTGTACAAATGCACAATATTATATAGACTTAATACTTATGGAAGGACCTGGCAGTTACAGTATACCATGGATAGTAGGTATATGAACAATATTTTATTGTTCATAGGTATATGCTGGACAATATTCAGGCATGCTTATACATGGGTAGTTAAAAAGCAATAGATATTTTATTATCTATAATATATACTGGAAAATATTCAGATATATTTGGCATGCAATGCCACAGCAGAAATTTCAGATGAAAATACTGTATTTTGGTCGAAAAAAACGATGAAAGAACTAAATAAACAGTACTAGATCTTAGAATAACTAGATATATATCTCGTTACGTTGGAAAATCTCGTAAAAGACCGAAGAAATTCACAGGAAATGAAACCAGGCCGACAGGTTCGCACGCTTTTGATCTTTACCCACCTTTCCCCAGTTGTAAAAATGTAAAATATAAATTGCAAAATGTACTAATTATAACAAACATACATTCAAAACCTTCGCATCAGTTAGCTCTTCCCAAAATAATGTGTTATGACGGGATCGGAAGCTGTAGGACGACGTAAAATGCAAAAAACATGGTTTTTCCCTATACCGCTCTATGATTTTTGCCCGGTTGAGCCGCCATTTTGAATTTTAAAAAATTGCCACGCCTGCTGGGCCGAGTCAGCAATCTAGGTCTCCTATATCTATGTTCAAAATGGGAAAGTGTCCTAAAATGGCGCTAATTTCCTGGGCACTAGTCGGAAAATAAGTTTTCAAACCCTCATAACTCAACAAAAATGTAAAAAATAAAAGTAACCATAATAATGTGTTATATGTAATTTTTTATTACCTTTTTGATAACGTAATTGGTTTTTCCTAGAAATAAATCTGAAATTTCGCCTTTCTTGACAATAATATAGTTTTACAGAAAATTTCGGGAAAAACGTGTCGGCTGGAGCCCACAAGAAATTTTATCGCATTCAACATGCAGAAATATATTTATTAGACCTAAATGTACAATATAAACATAAAATGAAATTGTCCCTTCGCATGGTAAGTAAACATATATTTTTGTACCTCTGCCTCGACTATTAATTAATGTTGCATAGGACACTGGCAATAAAATTTTATTGTTTTATTTATTGTTTTATGTGAAGGAGCATGAAAAAGTAAGCTGATTGGCCGTTTACTGTAATAGACTATCTCTTTTAGTTCCGAAGTTATTTGCAAAAATGTACAAAATATAAACTGCTGATTCAGCAAAAGTTGTGACGTCACTAGTTGGGTAAGTAGGTTTAATAAATACATAAACAAGCATAGCTCAGTTATTATTCAGTCAAACTCAACAAAATTTTGCACATGGATACTACATGACAAGACGCATCAAAAAACATTTCTAATTTTGTTGCCAAGGTAACAGTGCCGTCCCCAGGCCCCTGCTACGAAATTTCTATAACTTGTTGTATTTATCCACGTGGACATTTTTTTCAAACAATGATCTTCCCATTGAACTTTAGGCTTGCATATGTATAGCAAACAAACTTCTAATATCATGTTATTATAACCAGTTTCAGTATACAGCTATTTTATAAAAATTCTGTGCGGAGCCTGGGGATGACAGTGTTACCATAGCAACGACGTTAGAAATGTTTTTGGATGTATCTTGCAATGCAGTATCTGTGTACAAAAGTTTATTGAATTTGAGTTAATAATAACTGAGCTATGCTCGTTTATGTATTTATTAAACCTACTTACCCAACTAGTGACGTCACAACTTTTGCTGAATCAGCAGTTTATATTTTGTACATTTTTGCAAATAACTTCGGAACTAAAAGAGATAGTCTATTACAGTAAACGGCCAATCTGCTTACTTTTTCATGCTCTTTCACATAAAACAATAAATAAAACAATAAATTTTATTGCCAATGTCCTTTAAGGTTTGTATGAATAATGTGACAAATATTGTCGGTCATATGCTTCTCATAACACGCTTTTAATTGCTTTACAGTCTTTAAATCAATAGCTGCTGAATTCATAAAAATGAGTTTTTTAAAAATGTAATTAAGCTGATAAGCCCACTATTACTTTCTAGATTAGGATAAATTTTTATGGTATATGATCTTCAACAATGTTTAACTAATCTATTAGTCAAATGTTTCTATTTCTATTTTCAGGTTCATATTACTTTTTATTATATGGTTATGGGTGTTTTACTCTAAACTAAAACACTCATATTTTCCATCTGACCAGATAATATTAATAAAAAGAACATTACACGGTAGCTTGAAAACATGAATGTTACTTTCTCGTGGTGAAAACAATAATATTCATATCTTCGCGCTTCCATGTAATATCCTTTGTGTATTGGCTGCAAAGACCATTGTATGTTGCGAAGAAGCAACTTGTTGGAAATTTTAATAGGCTTGTCACTCATTATTTTTTGTGCCATATTATAGGGAATATAAACAGTGGGGCTATTCAGCAGTGCAAATGTCCTGCTATTTTTATGCAGTTGACTGGCTAGAATAATGGCGGAACAGCGAGTTCAGCACGTATGTATTATATTGGCCAGAAAGGGAATTGACTGTCCAGAACCTGCGTAATGAACATGCGTAATGCGAGGCGCGTGAGGAAACAAACTTCAAAGATGTGACTCAAGTGACCCTTCTGCCTATTTTCTCTTTTGTGGTAATGCACTTAATAATAAGATGAGTTCAGTTGTCACCATACACTGGTTGTGTGAATATGAATAGACATTTGGTTATCACTTCCGCCTCTGACTGGCCATGTATCTATTTTGATACACTAATTCGCACCCAAAGTACATCACATTTGTAGACTTGATTCAATTTGGGCATGCTCAACAATATACGTGCAAAACAGGAATTATATACACCAGCCGCGAGACCTCCTATGTATACGCACGTTCTCCAAAATATCCCTAAAAATAGAGGCAGCTTGCAGCCTTTCTTTTTTTTGTGTGCAGACAGACAAATATAAGAGTATTAAATGGGAACCAATTCAATCACGGGCATGCAATTTATCCAATTTAATTTCAAACCTAGAAACGACAGATTCCATTTCACCGTTTTCAGTTTTTATCTAATCAATGACTTTTCGTACGTGGAGTTGCAGTGAAGGTTTTGGCTTGTACAGGGAGGTCCTAGTAAAGGAGCCACCAAACGACATTCCAGGGATCATTGAAAATGAAAAATTTTGGATCAAAGTGGCAACGACAGTCTTAACCTGCATCATCGCAAATCTGTATCCCACGCACATTCGTGGACCAGTGGAAAAAGGAAGGAAGGCGAAGCGGTTGTTAGGGTTATTTTGTTTATCTAAAAAAGTTAAGATTTGTAAATTAGGAAAATACTTTTTAAATCGCAGCATTCATTTATTATAAAAATCAACAATAAGGTTTATAATTGTGGGACATATATTCATCTACTTATGTTCACAAAGACCTCTAAACAAATATATTGAGCTTGTTTTTTTGTATTCTTGTGCACACTGCAAATGTACCCAAATTGCACCCCAAATAGTTTGAAAATGAAACAAAACCAATGTCAGAGCAACGCTCGTCAAAACAAATCCAACAATGAACGACTTCAGACTCCTACGTGAAGTAATCTCGAATAAAAGATACATAAGTTGACAATTTTAAATGTCAAAAGAGTAAAAATTGATCATGGCGCAGAAGCTCACATGATTCAGTCAAAATATTGCGACATTGAAAAGGCTAGATAAAGCTATATCCTCTAGTTTAAATGCACTTTCGAATTAACAGTCGAAGCAAATTTCCATGCAGTCCTACGTCCTTAAAGGAAAATTTGTTTAGTACAGTAGTTATATTTTGAAGAAGCCATTCACAACAAATTAGTCACTTTATCACTAACCTGGTTCGAGAAATCTATCTGGATTGAATGTATCCGGATCTGTCCAATATTCTGGTTTGCGGTGAAGAGTGTAGAGTGGAACAACAATCAACGATCCACTTGGTAAATTATATCCCAAAATGTTGTCGTCTTCTATTATTTTTCTGCGATAAAATGGAGCAGGTGTTCGAAGACGCAATGCTTCGTTCACAACGGCTGCAAGGTACTCCATTGAGTCATAGGTTTCCCAGCTAAGTGGTCCTTCTTTCCTCGTCTCTTTAACTTCAGCGCGAAGTTTTTCCTGCACGTCAGGGTATTGAGCAAGAAAATAAAGGATCCAAGACAAAGCAGTAGAGGTTGTTTCATGGCCAGCCATGAGAAATATGAACGACTGCGAATGCAACTCTTCTTCATCCATACCTTGACCAGTTTCGTCATCAACAGCTTTGAGAAAAAGATCCAAGAGATCTTTACTTGTTGTGCTAACGTCATTTTGTTCTTGCCGTTTGTTGTGGATCACCTATGCATTAGAATTGATAAAACACAAAATAATAGTAACTCCGAAAACAGTAAACATGATTGAATTGTTTATTCTACGTTTTGACCAAATTGTAATCATCTTCAAGAATGAATCAAATTATTACATACCCTTGGTGTATGTACAATAAAGAAATATGAGATTTGGTTCCATGATTGAGATTAGCTTTCAGTATTGCAAGTGATTCTTTGAACAATAATAATGACCAGTGATCAGATCTATTAATTATTTCACAGTTACTAAAGAGAAAATCGGATAAGTTACATGTTATGTTATGTTATGTTATGTTATGTTATGTTATGTTATGTTATGTTATTGTCTTTTGGTGTGGAGTTCCATAGGGTTTGGATATGGTTAAAATCTGCGCATGATGAAATGTGGTTAAGAACTTCAGAACTGTCATTTAAACGTCGATCAGTGTTTCCCTCCAATGTATTTTGCATTGCAGCCTGGACAAGTAAACTCGTAAACAACAGAACTTCGGTATTTTGTTGCTATGGTTTTCCAGTAAATAATGAATTCACATTGAGATGTTAGAAGAGGTGTTAGTTTGCGACAGAATGAACGAGTTAGTTTGGTTCCATATTCGCCAAGAAGTAGCAGTTTCATCCAAATTCTAATCAGGTTGGAGGTTTCACCACTATCACGAGAACTGTCAGTAGAGGTGTGATCTGGCGAGCATGATGCCACAGAAGAAAAATTGCTCAGAAACTAGTTAGTACATCTTGTCCTCCAACATCATCCTCGCCAGATCAAACTACAACTAACTGTCAGGTCTTATGATAGCTTCAAACCAACAATCTGATGAGAAACACACATTCCTGGGCAGGTATGGAACAAAACTAACTCGTTCATTCTGTCGCAAATTAACACCTCTCCTAAAACGATCCAGGGGCGAAACTAGAGCGTTAATTGGAGGGGGGTGAATATTCATATCTTCGTGTTCTGCCCGACGAATTTCTTTTGAAATCAGTGGTCATTAAGGTTAATTTCAAAAGAAATTCGTCGGGCAGAACACGAAGATATGAATATTCACCCCACCCCCAATTAACGCTCTAGTTTCGCCCCTGCTAAAATCTCGATGTAATTGGAAAACCACAGACTCTAACTCGAACTTCTGTTGTCTACGAGTTTACACAATAATTAATAGATCTGACAAATGGTCATTATTGTTCACTTGCAATAAGAATCACTTGCAGTACGCAAACTGAAACCTAATCTCAATCACGGAACCAAAGCTTCCAAAGAACTAATAATATTTATGAATGACCGTATATAGTTGTTCTCATATTTCTTCACACGTATATATACCTATGATATGTAATAATTTGACTCATTCCTGAAGATAACTACCATTTAGTCGAAACGTAGAATAAACAATTAAATCATGTTACTGTTTTCGAACTGTATTTTATTAAAATACTCAGTGGTTGTTGAAACTTCTGGCAGAATAGATAAGATGCTCAGGTGTGAAGCCTCATTAACAATTCAATAGCTAAAGTTTTGTTACCTCTTCGATAACCGTGTTTGTTGCTTTAATGGCTTCTCTGATCCTTTCAGATCCTTGATAAAATGGTATCATATCTAGAAGCTTCCAAAGCATTACATTTACAATGGATTTATCGAGACCAGTCGTGGCGTCGTTGAATGCTTGAGATATTGGGGTATGTCCAGTTGTGATTGAATTAAACTTGTAACCAAATACACATTCTCCTAACACGTCTAATGTCATACGAACTAAATCGTCTTGTACGGGCAGCTGGCATCTTTTGTTACCACTCTCTTTGTCGCGGATAGTTTCACTCCAAAACTTAAGAAGGAATTAAAGGAGTTGATAAATTCGGAACTATTTCGTTACTTTTAAAGTCTGTTTTCTACTAGACGGAATTTTGCGCGCAAACGGAGTTTTTCACAGTCTTTTTCTTCCTGAGAGTTCCCCAAACAATAAACATTTCACTCATAACGGTACTTATTATAGCAGGGCTCGAACCTTTGTTAAAAAGAGAGGCATACGAGCAATTGGCAGAAGAGCGTGTTTTGTGATTTTAATTAGGAAAAAGGCTACCTATCTGCTTAACTGTGTAGCTAGTCTAGGACCTGTCAAGGACTTTGTATGCGTTTCATTTACCACAGATAATCTCAACTGTTTTAGGGTAAGTGTTTTATGGCGAACGAGATGACATATTTGCCCAAACCTGAATCCGGGACGAAACGTCCGAAAACGAGCACCCGCAGAAATAACCCTCTCGTTAGGACTACAACTTCTGAATCATTAGAGATACATTTGTTTAATTTAAAGCTTTTATGGTGTTCAGAGTGGTCACTTTAGGGGTGGTAGTTGAGAAGCAAAAAATCTCTAGCTTTAATATATTCCAAGAATATGGCTATTCCTTATCAGGGGAAAACTGCTGAATATGCATAATTTAAGTTACAACATTGGCAAAGTGGTAATATTTTTTCCGAAAATTTTTTCGCTGTTGGCAAACTTCACACTTTTTTAAACATAATTCTCATATTATACATAACAGATCATGCAAACCTGCCGATATATAGTACCGATAAATTCACTCACCGACGCTATTTTGCGAATTCGGCCGTGTGTTGCAGATTCCTTCGCTTTTCACCGTCGAACTTTGCTTTTATGATTCGCAAAATGCCATTATTTTTACTAGGTACTATTAGAAGAATATCCTTAATGGCTTTGAACGAATTCCGTTCCTTCGGTGACTTTGAAATCTTCGATGTTGTCGAAGTGTTGTTTTGGCGAATTATAGCTTCAACTTTGGGTCATGTCACTTGTTCTCTCGAAATATAGCATGTAACACACTTCACACGAGTTTTAACTGTAGCACACGAACAAACGGTACTGTGTTAAACTTTGGAAGAAAAAATTAAACAATTCGACTCGCAGGTTATAAACCACTCCGATGTAAACCACTCCGAAGAAATTCCATCATGAGGCAACCGATCGCCAATTTCCAAACACACACGAACTGCACGAAAAGAACATGCGAACTTGAGGACAGGGGGTTGCACATTTTCACGATCGACGGTTAAAAAAGAAGTAAACATTCAGGGTTTTTTTTTAAAGAGGGGTCATAGACCATAGACCCGAAGGTATAATGGTAAGAAAAATATTTAAATATTTAAATATTTAAATTTTAATTTCGTGAGCTATGTACATAAATTTACTTCTTTTTAACCTTCACAAAACAACACTTCGACAACATCGAAGATTTAAAAGTCACCGAAGCAACGGAATTCGTTCAAAGCCATTAAGGATATTCTTCTAATAATAACTAGTAAAAATAATGGCATTTTGCGGATCATAAAAGCAAAGTTCGACGGTGAAAAGCGAAGGAATCTGCAACACACGGCCGAATTCGCAAAGTAGCGTCGGTGAGTGTACTTATCGGTACTATATATCGGCAGGTTTGCATGCTCTGTTATGTAGAATATGAGAATTATGTTTAAACAAGTGTGAAATTTGCCAACAGCGAAAAAATTTTCGGAAAAATATAAATAATCCACTTTGCCAATGTTGTAACTTAAATTATGCATATTCAGCAATTTTCCCCTGATAAGGAATAGCCATATTCTTGGAATATATTAAAGCTAGATTTTTTGCTCCCGAACTACCACCCCTAAAGTGACCACTCTGAACACCATAAAAGCTTTAAAACAAATGTATCTCTAATGATTCAGAAGTTGTAGTCCTAACGAGTGGGTTATTTCTGCAGGTGCTCGTTTTTGGACGTTTCGTCCCGGATTCAGGTTTGGGCAAATATGCCATCTTGTTCGCCATGGTTAGCTTACCCTAAAACAGTTGAGATTATCTGGGGTAAATGAAACGCATACAAACTCCTTGACAGGTCCTAGACTAAGCTACCTATCGTTCCGGTGCTTTATTGAGTTACAATATCGAACAAAACAGTTACGACTATTTACGTCAATTCACTTTTGCATTAAAAAAAATTTAATCCTTCCATCCGACATCTGGGCATTGGACTACTGGAGAGGGTACAGTATGTCGATAGGCAGAGGGGCCGCGGAAGCCCCCGAAGCCATCGCCGTACTACTAAATTAGGCCCTATATATCTTATTAAAAGTTGGAAACTGCGCCCCGCAGCGCGTGTAGGCATTAATATGGCTTTGCGGGCAGTACAAAAAATGGAATGACAAATTGTGTGCAATACTGTCAAATCAGTCATAGGCTTTCAAACATTTCGAAATGAAGAACAAAATAACCATGTAAAATCAGGAATTTAGAGAACCATTCTGAATTGAAGCAAAGGCAGTTAATATTTCATCTATATTTAGTCCATTTTTTCGTTTTATTTAGATTTGTAACAGGATCAGGATGAGATAATTCATGGTATACAATGGATGCAATCACATCACAGCTTACCTCTGTAAGTACTTCGGCTTTTTCATGAAACAAATCAACCATAGATTTCAAATGACTAACTTTAAATGCAGGATTGAGCATTTTTCTCATTCTTGAATGTTCTTTCCCATTCGCTTGTAGGACATTCTTAGGCGAAATGAATCCTCCACGGAGTAGTGGTCTGTGGTATTTGAATGACTTCGTTACCAGGATTTGTTTCAGGGCGTCAACATCACTAATTATGTAGTTGTCTGGGCCTGAAACAAAAATAAATTCCAAAAAAGCGCATCATTAATTGATGTTGTGCCCATGTAAATTGGTATAGATGAACTACTAAATATTGTGTAATGTATTTAGGTGCAGGCACCGTGCTGTACCGTGCGGGGTTGCGCTGAGCAGTTCCGTGCTGTGCTGCGGTGTATTGTGTTGAGCTGAACAGGGAGTATTATGGACCACTCGCGGAACAAGCTATGGTAGAAAGCAAAAGCAAATTGAGAATTAATTCTTTCTGCTTTTGCTAGATCTTCGTAAACCTCAGAGAAGGATTTAAGTTATGCGCGCTTTCTTATGTTGCTTAATATTGTAATTTTGAGAAAAATCACACCTCATCATAAAAAAGACAGTGTGTTGGACAAAAAGAATTTTACGACAGTCACAGTATTGCTTGTTTTTAAAAGAATTGTATATTCTTAAATAATCGAACAGTTTGAATCCATCTTTCATTTTTATATGCATGCGTATCGAAAATTTCACAGCTGACCCAGAGCACTTCCAACATTCGGTCTTAAATCAAACGCGTGATTACAAAATCGCACGACTTCAGACCAACATTGCACGGCACGAATTGCAATTTCCACTTTATGATATTCATTTTGAAAACTATCTGGGCATTTAAAAGTTTTGTTCTGAGTAGATTAAAGCAATATACACAGAAAACTAGTGACGGAAATAAAGGGAAAAGGCGCAAAAAGTAAGTTTAGTCATATAATATTTTTGTGCAGTTTTGTAGAGCATTTTAAATGCGATAAATATGCACTTAACTGACTGAACTTCACGTTATAACTCTTTCTTTCAAGTTTGTTCTTTGTTGAAGACAGAAATATGCAATATGCAGTGTGCAATTCTTTCCTCACTGTTTTCAAAATATTTCTTCAGCATTTTTTTTCATAAGTATTTTCTTGTCTGTTATTTTACTTTTTGAAATTATTTGTGTATTTTAAATAATTATCAAATACAGATTCTTGTGGAAATCAAGATTCAGGATCAAATTTGGTCGTTTACCTGACGTATTTTAAGCACTTTGGCTGGCTAGTAATTTATCTGATTGCTTGACTTTGCTGGGCACATAAATACATTGGTTGAAAAATGATGCGATGAATGATCCAAAATGGTGCGATTTAGAAATTTAATAATCACAGTATTTTTAATCAATCAAATTGCAGGAAACACCATTGATTTGAAAATGAATACGATAAAGCATTAAACCTCTTGCGAAGTTATTTGCCAGGTCACAGTCAACGAGTGAAACTCGGAAACATATATTGGAGTTGGTTACGTGTGGGGTGCCACAACGTAGTATCTTTCGGCCTATGCTGTTTGATCTCTTTATTAATGATTTAGCTTATGCAATCAAAGAACGGGAATTGCTGGACTACGCAGATGATATTGAGATCTATTTATTTCACAATAATCCTTGGGTTGTGGAAGAGGGAATAAATCGCGACTTGGAAAACGCAATGAAATAGTTTCAACAGAATGGTATGTTGGTAAACCTAGGCCCTGGTATTTGGTAAAACAAATTATGAAATGGTTTTTAATTCCCCTTTCAAAAGAAGAAGTTTAAAAGAAGACTGGTGCGGAATCCGTCCCCTATGGAACTATAGGGCTGAATATGGGAAGCGGATGTATTGCATCGTTGTGTTGCTGGTATGGGCAGACGCTCCACCTTGTTGCCACCACATGTTATTCTTGTCGATGTTATTGAAATAATAATATCTCTGGATAATATTGTAGCGTATAATGCGTAAGTGTTCTCAAGGTTTGTCTCTGCAAAATGTGGACCTAGAACATAGCCTGCTCGGGTAAGACCAACCCATACTATCAATTAATTGATCAGCCCGTTCAGCAAGCACGACGTAATAGGCTTCAGGATGCCCGTTTCCATAGAGTGCCTACTGGACAACGTTTCTTGATTTACTTCTGAGTTTAAACAGAAGACAGCTTCATCAGATACAATCAAGTGTTCAAGAAATTGCGGGTTCTGTTCAACTGTATAGACGAGTTGATTTCTGCCGTGTAATCATAACGTATGGATGGAATTTGATGTCAAGTTCAGCAGTGCGGTGAAAATCTTAGCGTGAGCTAAAACTCAGCCCGGGCTGAGTTTGTTTACATTGCTAAACTAACTAATAAGTATATTTTATTACAATATAACTGCACTGGGAAGTTTTTTTGGTAGCAGCTATCAGCTCATATACGACTCGAGTTTGTAGAATAACTGTTAAATATTAACTGACATTTAAATTGAAGAACACATGCAGAAAATTTGTTCCCCAGAAATGGTAATTCTATTGATTTTAACCTCCAAAGTATAAGTGGCCAGAGCTGTAATTATTATTACTTCAGAGACGAAAATTTAAGGTGTTTGGTATGCTAAAAGCCTAATCTAAAGGTAAACGTACGCTGTTCGAATATTGGAAATAGTAAGCATACCGCAAGTGGTCATAATCTTTTTATTTAATCTCATAATAAATATAGGGCGAATGTGGGGACCAATGTGGGGACCAATGTGGGGAAAGTTTCACAGTAGTGTACACAGCAATTACACACAAAAGAATGAGGAAAACATACTGTATTGTATATATCAGCGATGAATTGCAGTAATTGCGATCTAAGTAGAGTATGTAGAAGTAGAAGAGTGTCATTTTTCCTTACCAAATATACCCATAGGTCGATATTTCACAATCGGTCCATATGTCTTGACCCATTCATGTGAAGTTTGCATCATATCTTTAGTCTGCATGATTTCAAATAGTTGACCAGTTAACCAATTTCCTTTAGGTCCTGGTACATTTGACTGACTGAATACGAATGTCGCAGCTTTCCATAACAATATGAGAAATATTGTAACGATCAAAATAACCACATAACAACCTAGTTGTATCGCCATACTTGATATTTTACCATGGAGTGTAAACCAAGAAAAATATGCCCAGACGGATATGCGTGGGCGCTAGATATCACGTTACATTCAAGGGTCGGTTGTATGAAAAAGTGATTAAAGGTAGCTATGATTAGTGGAAACGTCAACTAATCAAAACCACGTATTTTGTACTTAATCACTAATCTTCGCGTCAAACTATGACAGCTGATATGGATATCGCTAGAAAAGTGTATTCAATTGCATGCGCAGTAAACTGTAAAAAATTGCTTGTGTTTTGTTACATCGTCCGACAAAGCGCTAATGACAAGGAGTTAAAAAAGTGATCAACAGTTTTATATTATACAACCGGCCACTGGTCAATAACTAGGTATTGAGAATGCAATTGTAAACCCATAATAATTATATGCTCAGTTTGTTTAGATCAGAAAAACTAGATTCATATTAATTTAATTTTGATCAGACGTTTATAGCTATATCAGTATACCAACCTATACTAACAGGATTGGTGAGTGGTTGGCTACAACAATAAAAGACAATAAGCTACATAGAAATTGATTTTCTGAAGGACGAATCACAAACAATGAATTAAATTAAACTTTTGTTCACAAAGCCAGATCATTTTAGTTTGGTATTTACCAAACTTTTATTAATATTGCTTGGTAATTATGGTCATGAACTGAAAAACGTTCACGCATGAGCATTTTTGGTACAGCATATTGAGATTTGGGACGTTTAATTTGTTTTCAATCCACATGGGACGAGATTATGTAATATATAGTCGTGCAAAATGCCTCAAAAGCTTACCACTACAGTCTGTTTTATATATATGTAATATATATATATATATATATATATATATATATATATATAATGGTCAATTGTCAAACGTGCACAAGCTTACGTCCCAGGGAAGAACCGCTGCAACCTCTGTACCGAGGAAAAATTGCAAATAATTAAGTCAAAGTCCCAAAACCTTCTGAACAAACGAACTGAATTGTTCTCGAGTTGCTGCCATCGAAGCAAATTCAGCGCATGGAATTTTAAGCGCAAGAAGATCACGTCAGCAAGCAAAGCACGAATCAAACTAACCGGTTAAAACAGCAGTAGTTTAATCGCTCGAAAATTGCATTAGCGTCAAACTCTGAGTAGCGATTTGTAAATATTATTAAGAAATGATATGAGTAAATAAATAAATAAATATATATATATATATATATATATATATATATATATATATATATATATATATATATATATATATATATATATATATATATATATATATATATATATATATATATATATATATATATATATATATATATATATAAAAGCGCGCAAGGCGCAATGGGAACGTACGCTCTTCATCCTCGCGCTTATAATTAGTTGCAAGGAGTGAGATTTTAAAATGCCTCGAACATAAGCCAGGACTTACGCTGGAGAGCAATTTGGTTGACCGAAATAATGGGTTTTCAAATCAATGATGTGAGTATCTTACTCGTTTTGAAGTCTTGCATTCAGTGAGTCTCAAAAATACTCGATACCGTATTTTGGTAATTATGTATGCCCTAAAATTCGAACTTAATTACTATGCACAATAGTTTAATTGACAAGCTTGACACCTCTGGGCCTCTGGAAATCATCCTCTTGTACGGCAAAACAAGTTAGGGAGTTGTTTACATCGTCTCGCTTTGTCGGAACGGGTGAGAAGCGGACTGATCGTAATTGTACCTTCACAGTTAATAGTTGATGTCGCTCAATTTCTCGTTTTCAATTGGCAATCACAATCATGCAGGCTATGGCAGCGCTTGTTTGTCCATGTTTTGCCGTACAAAAGGATGAATTTCCAGAGGCCCAGAGGTGTTAAGCTTGTCAATTAAACTATTGTGCATAATAATTACGTTCTAATTTTAGGGCATGTATAATTACTAAAATACTGTATCGAGTATTTTTGAGACTTACTTCTTGCAAGGCTTCAAAACGAGCAAGATACTCACGTCATCGATTTGAAAACCCATCATTTCGGTCAACCAAATTGCTCTCCCGCGTAAGTCCTGGCTATATGCTCGAGACATTTTAAAATCTCACTTCTTGCAACTAATTTTAAATGCGAGGATGACAGAGCGTGCGTTCCCAATGCGCCTTGCTCGCTTAGAGTTTAAGGTTTAGAGTTTGCGATGACAACCTTTTTTGAATTAGCTGTATATATGTATATATATATATATATATATATATATATATATATATATATATATATATATATATATATATATATATATATATATATATATATATATATATATATATATATATATATATATATATATATATATATATATATATTAATGAAATGCCTTTATATATTAATGAAATTCTTTTGGTTTAAAAGAAGTCGGTTATTGTATGCGCTGGAAGAGATATTTTCAAACTTATTAAGCAAAATTAAACTTAGTTTCATATCAAAATCTACAAATCTATCTCGATTGAAAGATCTCTGGGACTGCCCATGATTCTGGTTCAGGATGAAAAGCGTACGCATTTAGTGAAATGATAAACATTCATTTATTTGGTATATTGTATCCCAAGATTGGAAACTAAATTAATTTTAGCAAATGTAGTAGGAGAAAATTTAGCGAAAATTACTTGCGTGCAATGTATAGGAAAATATTAGAATCAGTATATAGAGAAAAGCATCATTTTCCAAGAAAACGCAGGCAAGACGCGATCAGTTATTTAAAAATTATATGGTTGAGATGAAGAAAGAAGACCATCCTTCTTGATCCCAAAATTCACGTTTAGGGGATGCAAATATAAACAACAATGTGAGCAAGACAATATTTTTCCAGGACACAGTTAAAACGCAGAACCTACAGACGCGGACAGATTTTACCTTTAAATACTTTTAATAATGTTTCCAGTGTACAAAGCTTTGACAGTTACGTTACTTATCGGAAATAGTTTTTACTGATATCTTAGACTAGTCAATTTAGTGTAAATATAACTGCAAGAGAGTTTCATTAAACATCAATCCATCAATCAATCAGTCGACGCAATGGCGTTTATGTTGTATATTTCAATGACAATAATACATGGAAAACTTCACTGGTAACAATTTTTTAAACAAATCAATTTTCAATGTTAAAAACCAAGCCCCGCTTATACTGGTGAGAATCTAAAACAAATTTGCTGCCCCGCTACTGTCATTAATATATAGCTCTTCCTTTACGAGGAGAAAGGTGGATATAAATATCTTTTCTTTAAAAGAAATATCTATGTTTCTTCACATTGAGATTAACCGACATGAACTTGTTTCACGGTAGTAAATAGAAATACTTTGATTATATAGAGGGCTACTGAAGACGTGGCCACATTTAGGCATGTCCCGATTGTGCTTGGCAACTTTTGAGCAACTTTTTGAGTTTGGGGCAACATTTTTTGATCCGAGCAAATTTGAGGAACTTTTTCCTTTTTTAGCAATTTTTTAGCAACTTTTTCCAGATTCAACACTTTACAGTAGGAAAAGCTTACATGCTGTGACATGAGGGTCCTAAAATGGTAAAATGGAATCTGTGAATTGCTTAGCTTTTTGCTGGAAAATTTCGACTCCATCGAAAATATGGACTCCATGCACTGGGACTGAGCTTAATTGGTCAAAAACAATGAAGAGTGGAATGGGATTAAAATTTGAGCAAGGCAGCTAATAGGACTATTTTAGGACAAAATTTGGGCTGGGAATCAATTATTAAATACGACAACGATGATGTGATGCGCCAGAAACTGTGGCATTGCCCTTACCTGCTAGGTACTAGGGCTACCTGCATGTTTCCTTTTTAAAAAAGTGCCTAGTAAGCACCTTACATAAACCATTTAAATGTAAAAAAATAGCATGCAACTGTTTTGTTACTTGCTAAACTTTTGTCGAAAAGTATTCAAGCACTTTAACCAGAGGACAGAAATTGTATTAAGTTCTTAATTAACATAATATACAGGTAAATGTTTGAGTTTTAGTGGCGACTATTGATTTCAGGCAACTTTTGAGTAACTTTTATGCTTTTTGTGAGTAATTTTCTGGTTTTTAAAAGCAACGTTTTAGCATTTACTAGCACAATTGGAACGTGCCTAGCCACATTCTTGCAGCTGTGCATGTTTATCTCATTGGCAAGGTATTATCAAAAAAAATTCATTGTTTTCTGCTTCTATACAGCTCACAAAAATATGTGCCCCGTACCCTTTTTCTCCAGCTAATTATGAAAATAAATTTTGCACATGGTCCCTTAGCAATCACATACGCATCCATTTTTTTCATGAATAAGATAACAGCATGCGGTTACAATAGAGACTGAATGATCGCATCAAAGATTTCAAGTCAGTTGGAAACACAGAAATTCTGTTCTACACGTATCTTTAAGTTCATAGAAGTTAACAGCTATATTATGATTAAAAAGTAATGTTTTATTATGGTAACATAATCGCATCAAGATATAAAATTAGGGTACAAAATTTTATTTGCAGTTTCTATTCTTTCACTTTTCTCACCAGGAGTTGCAATTTTGGGTTTGGCTTGTACAAGACTTCGTACTTTCCCTCTATCGACATTCCAGGAATCAGTGAAAACGAGAAACTTTGAATCAAAGTAGCAAGTACAGACTTGATCTCCATCAAAGCAAATCTATTACCAATGCAGGTTCGAGGCCCAATGGAGAATGGGAGGAGGATATAGCGATTGCTAAGATTGTCCTGTTGTCCTAAAACAAAGAGCAAAAATATGTAAATATGGCAAATATTTGTAAATCAAATAAAGTTGTTTTTTTCATTTGTCTCAAAACAAATGTTTAAAATCAGGAGAGTACAAATTCAAGACGAAATCAACACGACCAAGGAAATATTATGATACAATCATGATATTATCAGGACTAGGCAATGGTATCAATAATGTTTTAATGACGATTTCTTCCCTTGCCTTTCTCATCTGCACTCTCTCAACAGCACAACATTCTGTAGCTGTGCTTACTCAAATTGCCGCACATAACTATTACGTCACACATACTACATCCCACTCTTTCACGAAAATGCTAAACTGTACTTCATCCAACCTAAGGTAAAACGTTCATAAACTCACCAGCAATTAAAAAAAAACTAACTATCTTTATAATAATTGCTTCCGCCTGGTCCGAAGCTATGCCCTACCAGTAAAATAAACCTTCATGGTTGACGAATGCGTACGATTTTTATTCACGATTAACAACTCAACAAATTATGTAGATAACAAATTAGTAGAAAAGTTGTTGCCAGCTACGCGAGTCGCTAATGCAGTACAAGTGTCCAGTTGAAAAAAAGTATTGTTCAATCTGACTCTGAATCACTTAGAGGCTTTAGACGTTTGTATGTCTTTGTGGGCACTTGATATAGATTGTGTTAGAGATTGCTAAGAGTGTTAATTGATATATTTGTACTCCCTCCACTTATCGTTGCGTTCGAAAACAACGTCAGTATGGCATGTTGTTTTTCCACTTTGTGTTCGCTTGTCGCTTTCTGGATTTTAGTCGACGAGTGAACTGAAACTCTCGAGTTTCTAGTAGTCATGTTACACAAATGACTCAGGTTTCCAATTTCTCGACATTTCCATTTGTTGTGATTCGTTGACAGTGGATTAGTGACGCTTTGCAGGTTCTTGCATTGGCCGCCTAAAAAGTGCGTGTAAAATTTGTCGCGAGCCGCAAGCGCCATTCATTATAGTCATTGTATATATCATAAATACAAAAGGTTGGCAACTTTATTCCAGTTTACGAAAATACAAGTTTGAACAAACACAAAATACTTCGCACAGGTAAATGAAACATGATAAAAAATTATACCACATTAAACCCTGATAATTTTTTTATGTACTAACTATTAGTAATAAATTTGTTCTCAATGTCACCAGAGAGCTGAAAAATTTGCATGTACTTTTTATGTTTTGAAAAAAAAATGTTGTCCTGATTCGGGAAGCGAAAGTGGGTCCTACGCGTGAAAAAATGAAAAAAATAAACAGTTCACGGTTCTGTTTTTTCAACCAATTGGATTACAGAAATCATTTAAAAAATATCACGCGTAAGACACCATCTCGCTTTATTCCAAACCATAAAAAATACATGCAAATTGTTCAGCTTTCTGGTGGCATTGAGAACAAATTTATTAGTCAGTATATAGAAAAATTATCAGGGCTCAATATGGTATAATTTCTATCATGTTTCATATACCTGTGCGAAGTATTAATTGTTTTTGTTCAGTTCGTGAACTGGAATAAAGTTGCCAACCTTATGTATATACAATATATACATTCAATGACATTCTTGAATGGCGCTTGCGACTCGCGACAAATTTTACACGCTCTTTTTGGGCGACCTATGGTTCTTGTGGCCAGGCAGTTGAATAAAGTCTGATGGTGTAAAGTTTTCGTTTACCAAGGTCTGCATCATTGTCTTCCTTCCGCTGTGGTTAGTAAATTTGGTAGTGAGTGCAGTCTTCTCAGCAATGTTCTTCATTATTGAACTTCGTTTGTTAACACCGGCTTGGACTTTTTTGAACCAAGCTTTATTTGAAAGAGATTCAAGTTTCTTTAAACTGTTTACAGAGAAATAAAATTGACTATCGCTGCAGTTCTTTTCTGCCGGACGTTTTTCTGCGGAGAGTTTATGCACACCAATAGGACCTATTTCATTTTCCGGTACGGAAAACATCTTAAAGTGGAAGTCAAGTCCGTTCTGCGCATATTTTCTGCGCACTGTTTATAAACACGCAATTTGTTTTGGCACAGTATAGCTCTCTTACACGAAGTCTCGTAAATTTAACTCAGTGTTGTTCTTATGCATTGAGTTCAATTGAGTTTATGCTTTGTGTGTGGTCCGTTTCTTCCTGTTGGAAATGCGAAATGAGGTATCACCTGGCCAACTTAGCCTTGCTAATGCAAAAAGAGGTATATACCGCATTTTACTGCCGAAACCGCACTGCAATGGACAAAAGTTTCACCACATCAGATGAAATAGAGCAAAGTAAAATTGAGGAGATTGCCTGAATTCCTAATGGAGACAAAAACATGACAGTATGCTGTTGTAGAGGAATGTGTACGAGGAAAAAAGGAAGAAATGCTTGCCCATGTCAAGGAATAGGGCAGTATTGCTCCTCGGTTTGCCACCCCGACGAAAACGCATGCTTCAATCGACGCAATCTGTAAAGCGAAACAGATTCGAGTGAGGTAACTTTTAAAAATGTGAAAAATATGAATTTGTGCCGCCCTATTTTAGTCTTCAAAATTTTTAAATGTTTTAATTTTAGGAATTATACGAACAGGAGACCAGTGACTCTGACGCCCCAAGACCAAGCGCAAAACGAGCAAGGGGTCGTGCGCGAGGCCAAAGAAAAACTGGCAAAAAATCCTCCGAGAAATCAGGAGGACGTGGCCATGGCAGGCCGAGAGCTAGAGGTCGTGGAATAAGACGTGGAAGGAGTGGTGAGCGAGGTCGTGGACAAGGTCGTGGGCGAGGACGGTTACAAGCAGAACAAAACGCTGAACAACGTATAGTGGACCACGAACAGCAATTGCAGGTACGTCCTATTTACACTACGCTTACTCACTTAAAAGTTGGCGCTGTATTTGTACCTAGATGTGACTCCTATGTATTTATATTTCGGGTTCGCCTTATATAAAATGTGATCTGTTTGGGTGGTCATTGTACAATCACTTAGGCGGCGCGAACGCAGCCTTTTATGATGTGTTTATGCCTGGTTTATGCTGTTTCATATTGAAGTTTGGCAACTATAAAACGCCTTAACTGTGCTGGTGCAAGGCCCCTGGTATACACACAATAAACATACAATTAAAAAACTTCAGCTAATTTTAAAAACCTTTGTGAAAAGCCAGCTTTAATGTGGACAGGTGGTGTCTAAATCCTGATTTTTTAATGGAGTGTGAGCATGTGACTAAAGAGTTCTTAAACATAATAAATGTTGTACTATTTCTCCCTGTTTGCACATGGCAAGCTAAGGCTGTAATATATTAGAATCATACTGCTTGTCAAGTTCAATCTACACTGAAAAGGCATTTCTTTTGCAAGAATTTAGTTGCAAATTTGGATGTGGAGGCATTGAGAAGGTTGGCACTGGAATTGCTTCGGAGACTACCAGCAGCATTTGTCGACTTGGTGAATTGCCTGTACAAGGTGAATTACCTTCACAGGAACAAGAAGATGAACCAGAAGATCGAGACCCCCCACCAGAAGGCATTCCTGAATGGTGTTTTTGTGGCCACTGTGCACCAATGCCCACCCAAGAAGACAACAAAATAATGCTGTTCAAGACGAGCGACGCTTTATCTGACAACAAACCCTTTGTTCAACCAGCTTGTGCTTGATGCAAATGTCCTTGACATTGCAGTGAGATACAGAGAAGATATATTAGTCATGGAACATCCCAGAAACAATGAAAACTTTCGCATTCTGCTTACCGACAGTTTGTCTTGTGGCAGCATGGGCGTTTGGGCAGGGGCAACAGAGTAGTTTTGCCAAGTTGTTGTGTTTTGGCAATACGGGCAAGGTATCCATCTCCAAATGGGATATATACAGGCTTCCGGCCAGCTAGACTTTGATGAGAATATCGTCAACAGTGGTGTAAATAGCTTGATATTTTAGACATGCCATGCCAGTCTCAACTGTATTAATTACATGTCATTTCTTTAGAATTTGATTGTTTTCACAGATTGTTTTCATTTCCGATCTTTTGTCAAGCAAGCAATAGTTTTTTTCTTTCAAAATACTAATTTTTTCCTCCAAACATAAATTACATCGTTTGGATCCTCCCGTGTAAGAAATAGACTTTTTTATTATGGACCATTTTATGGTGAAATCTGTTTTCTTTTGCTTTAAGTGCCAAACGTGTTTCGAAAGTTCCGTCTCGTTCGAATATTTTTTGTGTGTGAAAGATTTGATATGATTCCTGTATCGCTCTTTGAATGTGTTTGAGGTCATGCCAATGTAGTGCTTTGTGTCCTGTGTGTTGCCTGTGCTAATTGTTGCTTTGTATACAATGTCCTTACTCATGCACTTGTTCTGCAATGGGCATGCGTGCTTGTTCCTACAGTTACAGTTCTCTGCGCTAATGTCTTGTGGTTGGCTTTTCCTAATTATGCGTGTGTTGTGACTTGTGATAATTGACTTAACGTTACTCGTGCATCTGTAACTGACCTTATCTGTGTTCCTATTGAAAATTTTGTGTAACTTGTTGCCTATTGGAAAGTGCGTGTCTACAAGCTTGAGGAAAATGCGTGCGATGTTTGTCTTGACATTTTTGCTAAATGGAGGGTTAAACCAAATGATGTTGCGTTGCCTGTTCCTGCGTGGTTGCTGTGTTACACGTGGCATGTATTCCAGCTTGTGGCTGAAGTTGCTATGTCCTAGTGCGTTTTGATATGTTTGTACTGCATCGTCAAATACTTGTTTGTCAGATGACAGCGTTGAAATGCGCTTGTTGATAGATGCTGGAAGTTGCCTTAAAATGCTGGGTGGTTAGAGTGCTTGTGTATGTATAACGGATCGTCATTGGGCTTCCTATAAGGTTTATATTTTCCGGTAGAAAGGTCGAATGTTACGTCTAGAAAGTTTACCACGTGTAAATTTGATTCTGCTGTTATTTTTAGGCCAAACCGTTCGAAAATTTTGTGTAGCTCTTTTCTGGTTTTGTCTGCCAAACGTGCTGATCTGTTTTTAATAACCGCCAGACCGTCATCTCTGTACAAGCCGATGTTTTTCTTGCCAAACTTTTTTCCTAAATGGTTTAAGATGAAAAGACCTACTAGTTCGTAAATTTCTGCCCCGTAATAGCTACCCATCGTAACATCAAACAAATTGCTATTGTTGTTTTTGATCCACGGTCTTCCGTGATTGAAAAGGAGTGATTTTCTAGCGTGTTTTATTATAGAAATGTCTTCGTCCGAAATGTCAGCCAAATTGGAGGCCCAAGATAATGCTTGGTCCAGTAAATTTTCTGAAATTGACGGGTAAAAGTCGACTATGTCAAACGAAATGAAAGAATGCCTAGTTTTTTCCTCGATGCTGCCAAACCATTCTATAACGTTTTGCGTGTTCCTCCATTGGTTTACGTTCAAAATTGTCCTTTATTATTTTTTTTCAATCTGTCCAAAATTGATTTACTAATTTTTCCGGAATCGCTTTTTGCTGGGTTGATGAGCCGGCATTTTGGGTCGTTCTGAAAATTTTCCTTGTGATCTTTGAGAGAAATAAAAGCTTCGCGTTTTTTCATGCATTCAATCCGGTTGCCAATCGAAAGTTTATTTGCGATATGATTTAGTTCGTTGTTTATTTCTGAAATGTTTTCCTCAGATCCGTGTTTATATGTTTTTGTGATATTGTCGTGCAAGAGCTTGTTGTATGTGTCGAGCGAGGTTTCATATATGTTCCTAGTTTTATCAACGAAAACAAACATTTTGTCGGATGAATTGATTCTCTTTAAGTCGTTTGCCAAAGTGTCTTGGTACATTTCGCTCTGTCGATATGTCATTGAGCACTCTTTTGTATTTCGCTAACCAAAACTAGCACATTATATATATATATATATATATATATATATATATATATATATATATATATATATATATATATATATATATATATATATATATATATATATATATATATATATATATATATATATATATATATATATATATATATGTATGTATGTATATAAGAAGGTCAACCGTTACAAACAGGGTTTCTTACACCATTTTTAACTAACCTGAAGCTTGTGTAATAATGTACCTCATTAAGAAAACGTTTATTAAGAATAATGTTTCTTAATGTCTTATGGGGCTTTGAATCTTTCACCAACAAAGGTTTGTTTCTCTCATTGTCATTTAGGACACAATGATCACACTTTCCATCACTTAAAACCCATTCATGTTCATCTACAATGTGATGGAGCAAGCTAACCCACAAGTCCTACAATAACATAATTATGATGAACAATATTAGACGAGTATGCAATTATAGTCATATGCTACAACCTAAAAATTCAACATATTTATGAAAAATGGGGACTGGTTTGACAATGCCACTTTGTTAGCAAAACCAACCATTACTACTGTCATGCAGATGTTAACCTGGTAAGGATACTGCAAATTTCAGACTTAAAGCAATGCTATTTCACATATACCTTAAAATCTGATACTCTACCACAACAACGTCGGCTGCAATACCAGAAATGATTCCTAATTAAGGCGATCCAAAGAGACAAGTCTTCATTTCCTTTTTCATTTGCAGCCTAGGTATAGTAACAAATGTATAATGCAGGTACACTTTCCTGCCATTTAAATTTTACATATAAATTACTGTATCACATGCTATACATACATTTATTACTTTCTTTGTGACAGTTTTTGCACCATGCCAAATATCACGTTGGTGCAAAACATGTGTGTACTGGTGCATTTTCTAAAAAAATACATACAGTAGAAACATCACATTAATACAACATCATTAAAATCGCCATGTTGAAGAAATATAGACGATATGTTAAAAATATTAACAATTATTACTCACTCATTAAAGCACCAATTTCTAAGTGGCCATCAGTAACAACCTCTGTGATGTCCATCTTTGATCCAATCAACTTATCCAGTCCCCGTTCAAAGCCAACTCTCTCCATATTTGGACTTTTTCTCCCCTCGATTTCTCTAACATCAACAATATTTATGCTCAATATGCACTTTTCCCTCATGTCAGCAAAGGTGTAAGTACTATATTGAGCACAATGACCTGGAGAGTCATTCCTTCCATCAGAACTTAATACAACCTCTTTTCCCTCACGTTCTTTCCATGCCTGACTTTGTAAACTTTCCCAATAATCATTCACTGCAGGTGCGATAGAAAGACTTTGATATTGATTGTACAAGTTCTTAGAAAAAGAATGCAGTTTCATAACCTTGCATAGAAACCCAATCTTTGTGAAGGAATTACCAGATAATGGTATAGTCGACGCTAAGATAAGATTTCCTGCCCGAATTCATTCATATGTAGGCTGCGCAGTCCACCGTCCCCCAAAGTGGACAGCATTGCAGGACCAATGAACAACGAGGCAAGTGCCAACAAAACTGCTGCTAAACTCAAGTTGGCGATTACACCCTGTCCGTTTACTAACTGGACCATGTAAATCAATTGGAAGATTGAGGATTACATCTGTGGATACAAGCTAGAATTCAAGATCAGATATATCTGCTGGTTCAATGCGCACCACTTCACTTTTGCAATGCTCTGAATCACCAGTCTCTCCACTTGCAGTTTCTGCATCATCATCATCACCATCATGACCATCAATTTGGGTGTTGTAAATTTCTTCTTCTAGTGACATGTTTTCTATATCATCATGTTCTCTGTATCATAAATAATAGGTAGAGTTTAAATAAAGTTTGAAAATGGCAATATTTCAAAAGTCAGTTAAAAGGGAAAAACAATGTACTTACATAGGAATATCGAAGGAAACATTGAGCTGCTCATCATCACTGGGTTCAGATTCACTTACAGTCATTGTTTCTTCTAAGTTGGTGTTCACTTGAAGTCTACAAAAACAGATTCATATTCATTCATAATTCAAATACTATTATTTGTTTTATAGATATCGTTATTATAGCTAGTTAGCAGTTGCTTAACACTGAAACTATATATAGCACACTTCTGAGGACTTGCCTTCCTTTTGTATACTAGGTGTACCTTTTAAATTATATTACCAGTATAGCCTAACAATATAATACAAAACATAATCCGAAGATTAGCATCTTGAAACCCAAAATTTAGCAAGAAAATTGAGTGAGTAATATTTTATTTGTGAGTAATATTTTGTGAGTAAATTGAGTGAGTAATATTTTATTTTAGAAGATTAGCATCTTGAAACCCAAAGTTAAGCAAGAAAATTGAGTGAGTAATATTTCGATTTTATTACAAAATCATCATCAGACTAACTGAGTTACTTTAGTTAGTCTGATGATGATTTTGTAATAAAATCGAAATATTACTCACTCAATTTTCTTGCTTAACTCATATTTTGGGTTTCAAGATGCTAATCTTCGGATTATATTTTTTGAAATTGTCGGCTGGTATTGGTTTATGGCCTAACAACCTGTTGTATTAATTAGACAGCTCTGAATGCATTGCAAAAATACAATGTATTTACCATAAACATGGTGTTCCAGATGCAACCTCGGGCTTAAGAAGTTAATTGTGTGGCTCAAAACCCTCAACATGCAAATAGAATGTAATACCTTGAACTTTGGGACAAAGGGCTGGATAACATCTCCAAACGTCTACGTTTATGTCTTTGGACTGGCGTTGAAGAAACAACTGCAACAAAGAAAACGTAAAGCTACAGAATACTACATTTACTATTGACTGTGTATGGTTTCACGTTGATTAAAACTTACTGAGCGGCTCAGCACGTGTAGGTGTTACAGGCGACGCACACAAGCTGGAGGATCGAATTGCGACTTGTTGGCTCTGAACCTCGCTTCCCTGGTCGCCACCTGGAAGACTTTCCGGCTCTATCGGCCCCTCAGTTTGAACAGATATTTCACTACAAAAATATTTTAAAGACTTTATATAGACCCATTATACATTAATAACATAATAAGAAAACTAAACTGTTGTGAATCGTTGTAATTACCTGAAATGCCACCCTTTGCGCGCCATATATTCATTAAGCAATATTGCCGCAAGCTCTTTGTCTGATTTTATAGCGACAACTCTTGCAACAAATCACGCCATCTTTTGTGTTGGTCACCTAAATAAATTCTTGTAGCTTCCCTTTCTGAACGTTGCTGTTTTCTCCTGGTAGTTACATCCTCGTCAGAAGCAAGTCGTGCGACTTCTAAAGGCAGCGATGAAGCCGATGAGGAACTAACAGTTGCGCTCCTCTCATCGGCCATCTTGAAATACAACGCGAATTATTATTCATGCTTAATTAAATTAAAATTCCTCAACGTACGGCGTCCTTTGTGGAATTTGATATGCGCAGAAAATATGCGCAAAACGGACTTGACCTCCAATTTAAGCGTCAGAGTTACTTTTCCCACATCTCAAGTGTTTCTCTTCAAGCGTGTTTTTGTTTGCCTTTCGTTGTATTCCAAGTATTCCTCGCCACTTTCCGTTTTATGTAATTTCACGACACCCCAACTCATATCGCGATGCTCTTTACAGCCACGCAATGCAAAGTGAGCTGTTATGTATGTATTGTTGAACCAAAGAGTGTTCAGTAAAGCTTCGGGACTAGACGTGCCCAACAAGTCTTTTTCATACAAAAACAGCTATGTCGTCTTCGCTAAGAGCTGAGCAAGCATTTGGTTTATTTCCTTTCCTCTGTCGCTTTAAATCCTTTTGTTTTGAAACCAAAGCTTTTCGAGTCTGTTCAAACTGTAAATCTTTCATGATACTTAAACCATAGTTTTTCTTTTTTAAATGCCTTTCGATGCTGGTTATCATACCGCGCAAAGAATTTGGTTCGTAATCCTTATTTTTTGTCCGAACTTTGATAATAAACTCGCTCAGATAAAGGTTTAACTCCGCAGAAGGAATGACTTCAATGCTTCTCTTCTCATTCTTGCTGCTGAGAAAATGATTTAGTTATGATAGGTTTTGTTTAGTTTTTTTCTTAGTGTTTTCACTTTCTTCTTGTTCGATGAATTCGGTGACAGAAATGTCAAAGTCTGCAAAACGGGAAGCCATTTCGAAGCGAATGAGCAAAATAAAAGCTGGCGGGAAATTTCGATACTCTTTCTTCACATGTGAGAAAAATCGTCTGTGATTGGTCGGATGATTTTTTCACATGTTAAGAAAGTCGTCTCAATCAGGCAATGGGCCTTAGATAAGTTTTATCTTGGCAATTGCAGACGTGAATATTATAGTATGTATATAATAAAGTATAATAATCACATCAGAAGCTCCTTATAATGTACAAATCTGATCGTTAATGTACAAGTCGATGTTTAGAATATTATAATATCATACGCTTTAACAGGTCTGCCATAATAAGTTTTCAAAAAAGATATTTTAAATTTATTGAGCCAAATTAAGTTTTTTCACTAACCTGGATCAAGAAATCTCTCTGGATTAAAGCTTTCTGGGTCTGTCCAATATTCTGGTTTGCGATGAAGAGCGTACAGTGAAATGATAATTAATGATCCACTTGGTACATTATAGCCCAAGATGTTGTCGTCTTTGATCGCCTGTCTACGATAAACAGCGGCAGGTGTTCGTAGACGCAATGTTTCCTTCACGACGGCTGCAAGGTA
Organism: Muricea muricata; assembly: GCA_963855995.1. Classification (NCBI taxonomy): domain Eukaryota; kingdom Metazoa; phylum Cnidaria; class Anthozoa; order Malacalcyonacea; family Plexauridae; genus Muricea; species Muricea muricata. Next base: position 12,727,168 of record OY979716.1, read on the forward strand.
CTCTATTGAATCATAGGTTTCCCAGCTAACTGCTCCTTCTTTCATCGTCTCCTTAACTTCTGCACGAAGTTTTTCCTGCACGTCAGGGTACTTAGCCAGATAATAGAAAATCCAAGACAGTGTAGTAGAGGATGTATCCTGACCCGCAAAGAAGAAAATGAACAAGTTGGATATCAATTCTTCTTCATCCATACCTTGACCAGTTTCGTCATCAATGGCTTCAAGAAAAAGATCTACAAGATCCTTACTTGCCCGCTTTACGCCATTTTGTTCTTCTTTCTTGTTGTCGACTACCTTACCAATAAAGTGATTTTTATTTTGTTATTTAACTATTTGATAACAGTATAATTACGCTCGGTTATGTTGACTCTTAAGCTATAAGATCGTCTTAAATGAATTCATCTAATCACTGTATATTTCACCGTGTATTTTTTACATTTGGTTGAGTATAAAATTATTTATGCTTCTCCGGCTTTTTTTTTAAAAAGAACTTTGTTTGGTAAGGCTTTAGCAAGCTCAGCAAATACCAACCTAAAATTACCAAGCCTTCTGATTGGACTTTCGAAACAAAATACGCCACTGTTTGTGATTCGTTCTTTGATTAGTTCATTGCCTTCGATGTTACCACACACAAAGCTTGTAGTTTAGGTTGGTGGGAGAGGATTATTCGTATACTCATGTTTTACACAACTTCCTTTAGATCGATTTTTTATAGTCTGTTATGCTCTGTGTGAACATAAAAAATCATTCCCACCCTCAACACACACACGCACACACACTTGAAGTGTTTAGCACTTTAAGAGAGTACTCGCATGGCATTGCAAAACGAGTGACAACAACTGATTTCCCGTCCTTCACTCACATGTAGCTTAAACTCTAAATGTAAGTTTGTCCATTGGTCATGAATTTCAAACGTGCGGGGAAATTAATTTGTGAATGATGTACAGAATAATAAATAAAAGGGGTGCACAGTATTTCATAAAGATGGGGCATTCTCTAATATGAAATTAGTTTTGCCGAAATACCGTAGTAAATCTGTACTTCGCTGCTTCCATGTTAGTGCTGCCCGTCTTTGAAATGAGCTTAATGTGGAATGTGGCCCGTGGCCCGTTTGATAATTTTTTCCCTTCATAATTTTAGACTATAATGCAAATAACTAGTTAACCAGTAATTTTTTGTGATACTTCAGAAAAGTTCCCGAAAGATACTATGGATATTTTCCAACGAAGCATTAGCGTTCTTCCCTTCAATATATCGCTTTGTGCATTCGGCAGTAATTAATTACTCCATAAAAAGTAAAGGAGCGCATACGGTGGAAGTAGGTTTCCTTTGGACCGTTTTAGAAATTCGTTTACCGGCTTCGTCCCCAGGCCCTAGAACAACGCATTATATAAACAGTGTACATGAAGTACTACGTCCGTCACGCAATGGACGAGATCCCATCATCTTTTGCGGGTTCACGCCACAATACAGTACGTCATGTAAACTGTTTATATAATGAGTCGTCGTATCAACAGCGCCTGGGGAAGAGGCAGCTCGTTTACCACGAAGTGATAGATATTACCTTTTTAATAGTTTTAAATGCAGTTTGATATGCTGCTTTAAGATGCCGAGCCTCTTTGGTAAACGGTAGATAGCGCAACAGTTGACGAAAAAAAATACTTCCAACATTAAGATCAGCGCTCGAAAAGAGGTCAGCGAAAGCTTGAGCTATTTCATTATTTCCACCTCTAATTGAATCAAAATTGTAACCAAGAACGCATTCCCCTAACACATCAATAGAAAAGCGGACAAAATCGTCTTGAACAAATAATTGGCATTGTCCATCACTGTTCTTCTTCGAAGAGATAGTGTCATTCCAGAACTTAAAAAAGAAAAAGTAAATGACATTTAGTTTGTTTTTAATTTTCAAAAATCATACACAGAGCGAAGCTGGCGCTTTAATTTAAATTGGGAAGATATTATTATATTCATGTTCTTCCTGACTAGTTTCTTTTCAAATAAAGTTCATTTCAAAAGAAATTAGTCCGGGTGAACATGAATATATTAATATCCCCCCCAAACAAAATATAATTAAATACATTTATTTACAAATAAATCAGGCGCTAGCTTGATCACACCAGAGGTTTCTGAAATTTCAAATTGCTCTTCGTTGCAGCGTGCGAACAGATCGGATCGGAAATAAAATGCTTCTTTAATCAAAAATATAAGAATAGAGCCCGCACAATCAAACACACCGACGATCTATTCTACAAGTACATCATGACTACATCACAAGTACAATATGGTACATCAAGAAAGTGAACAATTTTGAAACGGCTCTCAACCTCGCGAAGCGGCTTGAAGTTTTTTTTATTAATATACATTGCTTGGGTAAGCAAATTTTAAAAATGTTTTGAAATTTAAATGTTTCAACCCCAGAGGTGTGCGCATTTTGAAACACATCAAAAAGGGCTTGCGCGCGAAATTTAAATGCTTAAAAGTAATTTTAAGTTCGTAGGTAGAAAATGTGTTTTATTGCTGTTCAAAATTTCAAGAAATTTGATTCAGTTTAAGCCATTCAAAGCATCGTGCGAAGGTATAAGAGACACTGCAGAGAAGAACGAAAAATTCGTTGTCTCGAGCGGGATTCGCACTCGCATCTCCAGGTTTCGCGAAACAGAGAGCATTTCAGTTTTTTCTACTTTTCTTGATACACCATGTACATGGTATTATAGCAAATTAACCCAAATTTGGTCAATAGCGTGTACATGCGTACCTACGAACATTTCTGACGTTATAAAAGTACATGTTAATACGCGTCTACTCGACGTACTCAATGAACGAAATTTTCAGGACTAGTTATGTTACGTATCTGAGACAAGTGTTTCCATGTTATTTTAAGTATTCTTAACATCAGTTCGTCCTCTTGATTATAAAACCATCAATAGAATCGCAATTCGTAAAAATCAATATTTTTGTAGTTAAAACGAGCAATGCTACTTCTTGAGGACTCATGACGACTGACTGCAAATTCGAAATATTAGATATCAGCTGAAGCTCAATCTGTACAATTTTTTTTCCAAATTACCAAAGGAACAATTAGCTACCTCAGATTAGATATTGAATGACATGAAACTAAATATTGAGTGACCTCAAACTATCTCAAATTACCTTAAACTAGATAATGAATGGCCTCAAACACCTCAAAGTATTTTAAACTAAATAGATGATGAATGACCTTTCGTTTCAAAAATAGCTCGATTCAAAAATAGCCCAATTTTCAAGATGTCGGTTTGGACGTCATTTAGGTAATTAGTAAACACTGAAGCAGCATCGTTAGCATGTGCGCAGACCTGAATCGGAAATGATTAAGGTTTTAAATCAATTTGCTTTAAAGTTAGCGTGATCATGTTTTTCCTGTGAAAGATCTATATAATGTTTTTCATGTAAAAGTTGTCTACGATCTCTATATATTCTAATTCGCTCGGCCAGAACAAGCAATTCTTGAAGTCTTAACAGACTTTACTCTTTTCGAACTTTAGATTTAGGTCTGTGAAAAAATTACAGCATAGCCAGCTGAGATGAAACTTAAAAAATTACTTGGGCAGAACCTGAATAGATGAATACTCCCCCCCCCACGTAAACGTATTTTTATTTTACCTTTGTTAACACTTTGGCTTTTTCCACAAATACGTCAACCATAGATTTTAGATTATTCATTTTAAAAGCAGGATTAATCAGTTTTTTCATTCTTGAATGTTCTTTTCCATTTACTTGCAGTACATTCTTCTTGGAAATCATTTGACCATCATTTGAAGGTTTGTGGTATTTAAAGGGATTTGTCACTAAAATTTGCCTCAGGGCATCAGCGTCACTGATTAGGTAGTTTGTTGTGCCTGAAAAGAAACAGGTTTTTATTTGCACAGGTATATGACATAGAAAATGATTCAGTGATCTGAGAGTTCCCCTTAGATACTACAGTTTTATTATCTTATATAGATGTAATTTTGATGTGCATGTAACACTACGTACATTAGGATATAGCTGTAATTGTATTTATTGTTGAATTAATCTGTAAACACATTGTAATTTAGTGTATATACTATTGAAATGTGTAATAAAACCATTATCCCCGAGCCAACGGCGCGGAGCGCCGTTCCGGGCGTAAGCCCGGGGCGAGGGTTACTAATTTCGTATTAGCGGAGTTGAAAGTCGTTGCTCGTGATAGGTAGTAAAAGTGGTATGTCCTCGCTGATCTCAACAATATGGCGGACTATCATGAATGGCTAACACTGATTGGTCAGATTTAAAATTTATTGTTGATTGATTAATCACGAATTCAACTGACAGCAAATATCTAAATTTGCTTTTTGCACTACAATATTTTGTATTTTTGCAAAAAGATTTGTCAACTTTCACAACCAACGAAAGGTGGTCATTGACTCTTAAAGAGAGATTAATTCTGGGAAAATACAGAGAAGCGCCAAGAATTGATTACGGCGTGAAACACAAGGCAAGTTTGTTGATAATGCGTATTTATACTTGTGTTTTAATGCTTTATAAAGGCCAGCGTAGCCGTACTCCTCCAGTCTATTCACCGTTTATTGTTTAAATTCCAGAGTAAGTTTATGTTTTGTAAATGCAAGACTGTCTTCTTATTACTGTATTTCAAAATATTGACAAACTTTACATGTAAAAGAATATGAGCGAAGATACAAAATTGGCTTGAAATGGTTTTGTTTCAAACTCAAAGTTTATGTAGATAAAAATTTAGTTTCATAAATATTTCAAAACGTCTAATATATGTAATTAGTTGGTCGTATTTTACACCAAATTTAAGCTTACATTAGGCGTAATAACATACCGATGACAAATGTTGTGCATATTAAAAAATTGTCAATAAAACAAGGATTAAAAACCCAATATTTTGTCATTTTGAAAAATTAATATAAATAACAATTGCCGTGTTGCTATGACAACAACCAATGGAAGTACTTCATGTAATTCCGAAAATATAGTTGCGAGTGGCGAGGGGTTGCTGCATGCATGTATTTCTAGTTATTATTATAATAGGCCATTTCAACTGTCATGCAAGCCGCTGGACATGTAATATAAAAGGCTAGTGTTACACGAAAGATATAACTTTTTTCACTATCTGAAAGTATAAAGTTAAAATCAGCGTTTCCAAGGGCGAAGATCCTTAGTCGAGAAGCCAGTACGAAATCAGGACTTACGTTTATATTATGACGATATTATAAATTATTAGATCGTTTGTTATTAGCATGACAAAATTACTGGATGTTGACAGGATAAGAGGTGTACAATAAGTATTAGTAATGGTAAGATTTCGAGTGCAATTTGGAAATAACATGCACGAGTGAGTCGCTATGTCCGATATTTGCGTTTGTGGTATTTTTTTTATATTTGCAAATGGCTAATTTATATAGCAAAAAGAATTGATGGGCAACGGCCAGTTCGTATGAGCCCGTTCAAGCCGGGCTGGTCTGCTTTGCCCGAACTTGCCTCACATTTACTTTCGATATATTTTCAAAACTGCGCATGCATTAATAGGGAAGCAGGCCAGCCCGCCTCTGCCGAGATCCCGCTTGAGCGAGCCGGGATCTCGTCTTGCGCGGACTCAAAGACAAATTAGCGAAACTATGACTACTGAAGCAGATTCCGGTGATTAAATGTTATTTTGCAAAATAAAGACAATATTGTAATCCATCGACTACGCGTGGAATCTGCTATTTATATATGTTACGCCGGGCCAGCCCCTCTCGTATGAAACAAATTGGCCGAGCAAAAGCGAGCTAGCTCGGGTCACTGGGCCAGTCTGGCTCATATGAACAGCCCCTAATTTATAGAAAAAATAAATTTTGATAGGATGTAATATACTTTTAATTAAGAAATAGAAAACGAGTCGCGTGCGTTTATAGTGTGATAATGCACGCAGTAAATGTTAGGAGAATACGAGAGAAGCGTGTAAAACACGAGGCGTAGCCGAGTGTTTTACACGTTTCTCGAGTATTCTCCTAACATTTCCCAAGTGCATTATCACACCATAAACGCACAAGACGAGTTTTTCTATTTCTTTTATAATATAAGAACGTTATTGCACAGCAAACAATATTTTCAAGCAAATTGATGATAAAATTCTCCTTACATGTTAGGATTGACGTCACACAAATGCTTTTGCTCATTGCTTAGCAGCAAGCTTACATTTTTAAGCGGCCGGCAAAGGAAGTGAATTTTTTAAGCAAAAACAAATTTTAAAAAAGCTTTAAAAAGGATAGGATTGATACAAGAAGTAATTTACAACTGTTTTGCTGCATATGACATGAGATTTTTGGCAAGAAAGTCGAACAATCTGATCTTTTCGTCGTCCTGTTTTGTTTCTGTTTGCTGAAAGTATGGAATATATTTTTCGTGTTTCGCCGATGATATGTCAACGAGTTTCTGTCCCCATGACAGTTAAGGTACTTTCTTGATAAAATTAGTTTAGTTTTTGTAGCTTTCTTGCACTTTTTCACGGTTTTTTTGTGTCTTCTCGCGGCCTTTTTAAAGTTTTGTCGAGTCGTTCAATCGAATTCGTACTCAGCGAAAACAGCTGCGAATGCTTTTTTTTAAACATTATCGTTCTGCTTTGCCCGCTTTTCTTTTGTTTTCAATCTGTTTTTTCTCCTTCATTTTCACGCCGTTTTTTTTCTACATTATATAATAATTTTTGCATAAAAACTACGCTAAATGTGGTCACAGTCTCATTGTTGTGTTATAATGCACGCTCAGTAACCAATCACATTGCAGATTTTGCACTACTTATATTATAATCAGAAATCTCCATATATATCTGAAAAGGCAGTAAATCATTATTCAAAGCCTCAAAATATTAGACGCTCTTATCAGGGTCGGCGTTACAATGTTGATAAGGTAGGTATATAATCATATATACAGGTTCTGCCGACTAATTTCTTTCGAAAACAGTTGTTATTAGCGTTATGAGAGACTTCAAAAGAAATTGGTCCGGCAGAACCTGAATATATGATGACGCACCCCCCTGCCGCACCCTAATTAACGTTCTAGCGCCTGCCCTGGTACTTATACCAACACGACATTGTTAAAACAACATATTCAATGAAAGCTGAATGAATACACTTTTAAATGAGAATAAACACTAGTTTCACTGTTTAACATTCTTTTCAAAATTTAGACTTGAATGCAGAACTCCGCTTTTTTGCGACACCCTGTATATATCACGTGAGCAGAACCATGCTAATTTATCACGCATCTTTTCTTGACCTATAACATATATAGAGGTAACATATACATTTTGCGCTAATAAATATCACAAGGTATGATCTATTTTGGCATATTTGACGCTTTATATAGCTATACGGCTAAGTTGAATAAGAAAGGACATCGATTTTTTACCCACACTGTATATATAAGGTAAAATAGGTATCATAGTCAATCTTTGTATTGAATCATATCCGTTGAGTGATTTCCTTTGAAACAATGTATGAATACATACACATACGCTCGAAAGAAGCTAGTTACGTTGAAATAAGATCACGTTTTCACGGTGGCAGATTCGTGTGGTCATGACATCGACTTAGGACAGTACTTTGCGATTATTTTTTACTCTTGGCACTTTTCTCCGTCAAATTATTTTCTTTTGAAAAATTAAATAATAATTTATGAGCGAAGGAAATGAAACACAAAGAAGATCACAGCCGTCAGACTCCATATAAACAGCCGTAGATTTTCACAAAACATTTGTCTGGATTTTCTCAGCTTAAACAACAACTATGTTGATTTTTTCGTAAATAAACTGGGGGATTATGATAAAGGCGGATACGGACGGACGCACGGAAAAGCGATGTCAAGATCTTCAGAAACGTGTTTTACAATTAACACTTAAGTCTGGATAAAACGCGGATACGATTTAAAATATGGCTCGAAAATCGTTTTATATATAGTATATTATATTATATTTTATCTGTGGACGGTACAGGTAATTCTAAAATAAGGAAATTTTATGGAAATTAGAAACTGATAAATGTAGCGAATTCTTTATGGGAAATTTTTTACCTTTATGGGACAGAAAAGACAGAAAAGCAAAAAAAAAACAGAACAGTAATTTCTGGAATATTTAATCAGCCAAACATCACAACTATTACTCTATTTAAAGTAGGTAGGTAGGTAGGGTATTTTTAGGTAAAACTTTATTTAAAATAACACGCTAGCCTCGTCAACATTAGCTGATTTCCACGAGGGGCGTGTTGACATCGTTTATAAAAAATAAACGTATACAAACACTTATACAATAAATTACAACAATTATGAAGCAAAATACATATACACATTCGCAATCATAACATAATATAAGATACCAAATCAGAACTTGAGAGCGCGTATTCCAGTTTTAAAGTTCGTAAGCGTATCGGAATTACGCAGATCTGTTGGCAGAAAATTCCAAAGCTTAGCTCCAGAATAAGAAAAACTTTTCTTGAGTTTTTCAGTTTTAGGATCAGGCAGTTGCAATGAGGTATATGAGAACTCCTAAGGTCATATTCTGTAATATCACTTTTGCGCACAAAAAGATCGGCAAGCGAGCTCGGAGCCAAGCCATTTAGAACTTTGTACATAAGCATTGCTTTTGTCTTGGCTCGTCGAGTCTCAAGCGGTTCCCAACCTAGCATAACTAGTGCTTCAGATCCAGGGATATCATTACTCACACCCAATACTACTCTTGCAGCCCTATTCTGGAGTTTTTGCAGTCTGTTATAGAGGCCATTTCCTAGAGTGTCCCATACCTCACTGCAATAATCAAAATGAGGACGTATTAAAGCATTGTAGACAGAGACTAAAGTGTCTCTGTCAACAAAATCTCGAATTCTCATGGCTCCAATTCCCGAGGAAACCCTTTTAGCAACGATATCAATGTGGTTAGTCCATTTAAGTAATTTATTATCAATATCGACTTACTCTATGTATACTGTCCCAAAGTCTTGCTTTATATAATTGCTCGTTACATTACCAGTAAAATATTGTGAATTGTACGACCTAACGCGCCCCCCCCCCCTGCAAATTTTCATGGCTCAGGCTCTGCTCCTGCTCAGTGTTTTGCTGTATAAGTTTTTAGTAGTGGCCGCTCTAATCGACTCAGTTCTTTTGCTAAAGTGTGCGAAACTATGCTGTTTATTTTTTCAAATAAGTGGCTAAAGGGAATTGTATTTGATCCCCTTCCCCTGAATTTACTGAATGTTCTAAAACATGGTGGCGTGCTACGCGCAAAATACTGAATAATGGAAAGACTTGGTGAGAAAGAATTACTTTTATCGGCAGGTTTTACAACAATTTTTTTCCGAAGATAGTCGAGTTTTTTCCGAGAAAACACTCATTTATTCTGCGCTGAAGACGTGGGGTCAGGAAACTGGAAAAACGCAAGGTAGATAGTATCATTCAGTATAAACGAGGTAATAAATTTGGTAAAAAAAATACGCTCGGTGCATAGCTGTATGTCATCTGTTACAGAAACAAAATGTGGGGTATCTCAGGGCTCTAATTTTGGGCCTATTTTAATTCTATTGTATATTAATCGTCTTCCCAACTAAAGCAAATACTATCTGCATGATGACTAAAACTTAAACCTTGCGAAGAACTGAGTGCACGTCGTTTGTTAGTAGAGGAAGTCTGATAAAAAGATGTAATGCCCTAGTGTGGTCTCACTTTAAATATCTTTGACAATCTGGAACGATGGATGTTGTTCAATAAATTGTTTAATCGGGGACACATTCATGCATGTTTCGTTCCATGCATGTTTCGTTCCATGCAAACGCTAGATAGTCTCAAATGGCGTTCATTAGAAGAACATCTGAAACAACGAGAAGTAATAATATGTGACATTTAGAGTATTAACTGGTCGATCACCCCGATATCTTGAAAAATTGTTTTCAGTGGGTCAAAATGACAATTACAATTCAAGGAGCAATCAAACAAAACTGACGCTTTCCAAATTTTCTCAAAAAAAGTTTTAAAGCTACCACGTCTTGGACGAACGTTTAAGTGAAACTACTGAAAATCACAATAATCTTTTGAACTTAATCGTCGTTTAACTGACAATTATTCAATTGACCTTGTACCAATCCAATTGTAAATATACATTAGTTATTTATCTGTGGTTTCATAGTAATGTTATAAATGAACGGCCCACAGTGAAAATTATTTGCTGAGCAGGCTACCGTGTTTAAATAATTTTAATTAAGGATTAATTACAAGCCGCCCTACCACATGCATCAACTATTCGTAAAGCAGCCATCTCTCGCTAGCATAAAGCACGAACAAACCAAAGAGATCACTTGCCTTGCCCAACAAAAACGCAGCCACCAACCACTTTAATTCGCTCACATGATTAAAGCTCGCGCTGTGATTGGCTTGCAACACTGCACCATGCCTGATCGTGGCTGAGGCTATATTTAGTAACAATTGCGCAAATTTCTGGCTCTTCATGGCTCATATTCGGTCACAGATTCATATCCACAACCGATTCTGGTTCATAAGGCTGCGTATTGGGTCTACATTCTGTGCGTTGCCGGTTAGTATATAGTTTACTGCTTGAACAAACTATTATATTTCCAAACAGTGAATATATTTGATTTATTTCCGTAGCTTTCCTGCTTTTAATACGAATATCGAATGACATTGGAATGTAGGGAGAGAATAAATTAACTAAATGTGAAATCGTTGCTCAAAATATGAATATAAAGTTTAGTGCAAAATATTTAAACTAAACGTATTTTGAGAGAAAAGGTCAACCCGGAATAATTTATGGTTGGAAAATATAACCGTGGCTCGAGCTACGGTCAAAAACTATTTTCATACATTCTTCAGTTTGAACTTCGTGTTATTTATATTCAGTTTCTACTCTGTTTTATTTATTCGCCTCATTTTATAACATAAAACGCGTTAAGATTGTGGAAGAAGAGTCATCACATAGTGTGAGATCACTCATCAAAGCACTAACCTTACCCGACCGGGTTTATCTAAAGCAAGACAGTGCTCAGATGTTGCTCAGATGTTAAAAACAACATAATGGAACGAGGACATGGAAGTAAATTCCAGTCACGATAAACTTCTTTTTTAGAACCTGATGCACTGCAGGCATGCGTTTAGCATGCAGATAAATGTTTATCCGCCATCCGTGTATCGGCTAAACGTATAAAATCAGCCGAACGCAATTATATATAGGTTCAACATTTAACAATTCCAGTAACTTACTATAGGATTGTAATGCCACGTACGTAAAGTGAAGCCGTTCAACATAAAATGTTGCACGGCTGCCCCTCGCGTTTTATGTCACTTTTTCTCGAATTTTAAACAGTACGTAAACTTCTGAGAGCATTGTGTAAATTGCGAAACTATATACATTGAACCTGAGTATTGCGTAATAAGTGTGCGCTTCCCCCTACCAAATACTCCCTTAGGTCGATATCTAACAATCGGTCCATACATCTTGGTCCATTTCTGTAGAGTTTGCAATGTGTCTTTACTCTGCATGAGTTCGAACATTTGACCAGTCAACCAATTCCCTTTAGGTTCTGGTACATTTGACTGACTGAATACAAATGCTGAAGCCTTCCATAAGAATATGAGAAATATTGTAACGATTAAAATAACGAGGTAGCTTCCTAAATCCAACGCCATACTTGCGTTTGCGCAATGTAGAAGTGTAACTGTGCAATACAATACAAATAAATAATTGTGTAGTCAGACTGCATGCTTAGACGGACAAAACAATGAGGAGATCATATTACTCCGACAGAGTGTTAATTACAGCGTTTCCACTTTCAAGAAAATTTCCTTTTTAAGGAAATTTCCTTTTTAAGTTTCCTCGTTAAAACTGAGTTTCATGTGAAAAAGGAATCAAGGAAATCTAATGAATTTCTTAAGAATCTGAAGAAATTTAAACATATATTTTAAAGGTTTCAAAAAGATTTTCTCAGCCATCGTTCATGTAGTACACCAAACTGTTCAATAGTTAATAAATAACAAACAACTGTGAAGTCTGTTAGTCATTAGTGTGCTATTGAAATGCACAGCCTTAAAATTTTGTGATGTTAAAGGTCGGCCTTAAAAGACCTGCATGGTGACTTGAAGCACAAATCCGTGTCTGCTGTATATTCTTGTCAGTGGTATTACCGCACTTGATTTAGAGCATGGGATTCACAAAGACTGAGTCTCAGAAAGAGGGGCCAAGCTTATGTTACGTGAAAGTGACAGGTAACAGGCTCAACTACCCGGCTTTTTGATAAAAAAATGACTCGATTCGTTATTAAACATTACATTAAGTAAACTCAGTCAAGAAACGCCTACACTGCTATCTTTTCATTAATTCAATGAATTTTTTTCCCTTTAATTTGTTATTAAATACAACTTAGCTTAGACAGGCATTTGCTTACGTTTGCTGTGCAATTTTACAATTTCAGCATATTATTATAACCTCACTAACACTACTGATTTGACATCATATATTAAAAGATACTAATAACAGAAACATTCGATGAGCAAACAAACATGAATTAAGTGCCTCATCTGATTTATTAACTGCAATGTCTTCCTTTAAGTCGTCATTGTCTTCATCATCGATGATAGCTCTGTTTTCACAGTCACCAAGCAAACATGCATCTGTACATTTTATCCCGACATCGACACAACTAGAACACGTTTTGCAAGCTAGTATTTCCATCACCTAAAGAAAAAGAATTATTATTCATTGTACTATATTCCTGTATTCTCATAGTTTAAGAGCCTACAGATAATTATGCGTATTTTGGCGCAGACAATAAATCTCGTATCTGTCAAGGTTAAATTTTGAACTTGCCCGCGTATTTTTCAGCGGTATCTCGCATGAATTTCAAATGCGCCGCTATTTTTTTTTAAAAAAAGTTAAAAAACTATTTGTTTTTTATTCGTATTCGCGTCACCGATTTTTCATGGGAAATAAATAATGAAAGAATTATTGAATTCGGCTTTCGCAGGATATCAGAATTATTCAGACCTAGGTCACCGTTAATTATCTCCGCTTTGCTTCGGCAGATAATACTGACCTCAGTCTGAATAATTCTCAGTTTCCTGCTCAGCCTCAATGCGACAATGCTGGCAAAGTGCAGCCATCATTTTCACACTGTCCTTTCTTTGAACAATAGAGCTTATAACGCAGTAGATTAATGTCCGCAATTTCCTTACCACACAAGCTCAACAAACACTTTTACATGTTCCTGAGTTTTGGGCCATTAACTTTATCGATCGAATCTTCCCATGACCTAAGAATGCACTTAGTGTATCATAGCCTGTAAATGCGTGCAGGCCTTATAAAAGGGCATCCAAGAATTCTTTTCGACTCGTATCATTACGTATCGCTTTGCAAGAGATGACTTGACATCATTCTAACTAATGATATACACACTACATTCACAGTGTATGTGGTGGTCTAATATAAATATATATATGTATGTATGTATATATATATATATATATATATATATATATATATATATATATATATATATATATATATATATATATATATATATATATATATATATATATATATATATATATATAGACAATGAAACAGACTTTGGTTACTTCATAAAGTTTTATTCACAACAAACCTGTTTCGATATATATATATATATATGTATATGTATATATATATATATAAATGTTTCTTACGCTCAATATATATATACAAATGTTTCTTACGCTCAACAACGTAATTTATCATTCACCTGATGAGTGTGGCAAGCTCAGCTTGTCATACGAAACAAATTTGTCGTGAATAAATGTTTTAAACGAAGTGATTCAAGTTTCTTGCTTAAATATATATATATATATATATATATATATATATATATATATATATATATATATATATATATATATATATATATATATATATATATATATATATATATATATATATAATTCAAGATTCAAGTTTCTTGCTTAAATATATATATATATATATATATATATATATATATATATATATATATATATATATATATATATATATATATATATATATATATATATATATATATCTATAGAATCTCAAGAAATTCTAGATTCAAGTTTCTTGCTTAAATATATATATATATATATATATATATATATATATATATATATATATATATATATATATATATATATATATATATATATATATATATATATATATATATATTTATATATGTATATATATATATATATATATTACACATACTTATGTAATTTTTTATTGAAAACATAATCTGATTTTAACTTACAAAGTTGCTCTAGACAGCATTTGACAATAGATGTCGCAACTAAGATGGAGATTTCTGACAATGATCCTTTTTGCTCCTCGGCCTACTCGTCATCTGATACTTCATTATTTACATGCGAATCGTTATTCTCAGGGTTCAGAGGTTCTTCCGAATGACTAGACTGGTAGTTGTTTGTGGTGGAGGAGGCATTTTCTGGAATTGTTTCCGTTTAAGTTGATGGAATGTCGTTCGTTTTGGGCTCATCTTGCGCGTTGGGCAATTGCTTAATTTCACATAGTGGAGTTGCGGTGGTATGTTCATTTGATTTAAAAATGTTTAAAAGTTTTTCAATTAAGAGCGCAATCGCAATATTTGGGATTTTCCGCGGGAATATAACCCTACAAAATTAATTTGATAGAGCTAAGGGTGCTGATAGGCACATAAAACGGATTTATAATGCAAGGTTGATATTGCACAAAAAGGTTCAGAATCAGGAAAAAATTAATATGATACACGATTTTGTTCGCATTATTAACTAACCTCCAATGAGAGAGTCATGTGGGTATTTTTTGCAAATATTCAATTCTCATTCATCGTATATATTCTCGAATGCTTTCATTGCTTCAGGTGTTAGTTTGTAGGGGAAACGCTTGACAGTTACACCCGTCATACGTTCACCTTTTTCAATTATGTATGTTTTTTCCCCTTGAATATAAATTTCAGCTAAGAAATGTTCTAAAAAGTATATTTAAATAAAAAAATAAGTTAGACGTACGCACGTTATACTTAGAGCTATAGGTGTTGTAGCGTGATAGCAAAAGCATGTAATGTGTATGTAATATTTAATTAAAATGACATGGCTCGCGTTACTTATTAACTGTCAGCATGGCATTTCAACATGGTATTGTCAAGTAGACTCAATAACAAAGAACGTTAATAGTGGTCTCTATGTCCTCAGGCGCCTGCGGGATGTTGTGGAATTGGAGACCCTATTAACAGTTTTCAAGACATTAATTCAGCATCATTTCGATTATTGTTGTCAAGTGTGGGGTTTCCTCGGGAATACCCTCCAAAATAAATTGCAAAAACTACAAAATACAGCAGGACGTACAATTACAAAGCGAGGCTATGAATATAGATCTGCTGATGTTCTGAATGAGCTAGGTGTATCTGCTCTTGATGCTAGAGGAATAACCAACTTTGTACAACAATGTATCAAGTTAACAACAACCTAGCCCCTCGATATTTAATCGATTTATTCTGTAATACTAATTCAATTCATGATCACGATACCAGATATGCTGAAGATGGCTTAACCAAATTCGAATTCTCGGAAAAATTGCTATCCTATATATTATTTCAAAAAAATTGATACATTGTCCAGATTTAAAAGAAAAATTGCTTTAAATAATCAGTAGGGCATAATCGCCTGAGCAATATGCCATATAGTATTACTTGTACTCTTTCTTTCATTATAGTACATGTATTGTATTAAAAGTATATATCTTGTATTTTTCTCTTTTTCTATATCGTATTTATGCACGGCCTATGGGATGCTCACTTGCTGTAAATGTTTTTTATGTGAAATAGCGCCGTGGATAAATATTAATGAAGTTGAAAGTTCAGGTAAGACTAATTAGGATTTGTTTGGTTTGTTTTTGCAAATTTCTGCCTGTTTAACATATTTTTTGTAATAATTTAGCATTCAGAGGGAAATAAACTGAAAGTATTACTAATTTGAAATTAAAATATGTGATTTGCGCCCCAGATAAAGGCACACGTATGTGATAAATAGGTTATCGCATTCGAGACTCGGTTATGTCAGTTTTATCGCTGTCTTTACGATATCATATTTTGTCCCTAGTTCGCTGCGCTTATATATATATATATATATATATAAATATATATATATATATATATATATATATATATTAAATATATATATATATATATATATATATATATATATATATATATATATATATATATATATATATATATATATATATATATATATATATATATATATATATATATAATTTATTTATACGACTCAACAAATTCCACTAGGCATCTTTATTACTAACTAGTTTCGTACCACGAGATGTGGCACTCATCAGGCTATTTAGGCTATTTTATCTGATGAGTGCCACATCTCGTGGTACGAAACTAGTTAGTAATAAAGATGCCTAGTGGAATTTGTTGAGTCGTATAAATAAATTAATTATGCTCTGGATATCCATTGAGCACTCTTTCAAAAGTTTTTATAAACGGCAAAACCTAATACTATATATATATATATATATATATATATATATATATATATATATATATATATATATATATATATATATATATATATATATATATATATATATATATATATATATATATATATAACAAAGAAGACAAGCTTGAGTCACTTCATTTAAACATTTATTCACTACAAACTTGTTTCGTATGGTAAGCAAAGCTTACCACACTCATCAGGTGAAATCGCGTTTGATGTTGTGCTGAGGAAACTTGAGGTGTTATATATACATGATTGGCGTCATCGAAATAGTGTTATATTACATGGGTTAGCTATTGATTGCAAAGCAGGAAGTCTTTCCTATGTCTACAGGCTGATAACAGTTCGTTTCTAGAGTTCAAGAAGCTGAGATGCGGATAATAAATAATTATAAATTTTTCATGTAAGCATAGGTTGCATCGTTTGGTTTTGTTCGAATAACTATTGCATTTTTTTATGATATTCCAGTTCATTGAATATTGTACGTTTGATTTTTTTAAAGACCAAACGTATATATTTGCTGAGTGCGGTGGCATGTTTATGCTTAGCGTTTCTAAAAGAATTAGTGTGGTTATTGTAGCGTGTTTTGAATTGCCCCCTCGTATGTCCGACATAGGTCTTCTCTTCCTTGGTGTCTTCTCTCGTCACCGTCGCTTGATAAACCACACTCTCTGTTAGGCATTTACCAGAGAGTGCGCACGAGGCATTCTGGCGGCAATTGCACTCTTTACTTGCATCGGTGGTGTTGGTCTGAGGCTGTTTCGCGAGTATAGTTTTGTTGTGGGCTGAGATAACGTTCTGCATGCTTGGCATGCAGCTATAACTTAGCTTCAGCGTGTTGCGGTTCAGTATTTTGTGCAAGGGGTGGCTTTGCGGGAAGCATTCGTCTATAGCTTGAAGGAACTTATGCCCAATGCTCGTTGCAACATTGGCGCTATAAGGTGGGTTGAACCATATAATATTTCTTCTTCTGGAGTGCTTTGTTTTGGAGGTTGAGGGTTGTATTTGAGCG
This sequence comes from Muricea muricata, assembly GCA_963855995.1. Lineage (NCBI taxonomy): Eukaryota > Metazoa > Cnidaria > Anthozoa > Malacalcyonacea > Plexauridae > Muricea > Muricea muricata. Next base: position 12,744,764 of record OY979716.1, read on the forward strand.
GGTAATTGTAACCACTTTTCTGCAGGGCTTCTTGATATGGTGGAATAGCCGAGTCAAACGATTGCTTATCAGAAGCTATATTAGATAGTCGTCTGTTGATGGCCTCTAGTATGTTGCGGAGTATTGATGGTGGGTGGTTGCTTTGTCGGTTTACGTATTGCGGGGTGTTTCCAGGTTTCATATACGGTTTGTAAGAGGCGGATTTCAGATCAAGTGTAATATCAAGATAGTTGACGCATTTCTTGTTAGCTTCGATGGTGATTTTCAAGCTGTGGTCGCTGAATGTCTTACAAATGTGTTTCTTAATATACTCAATCTCTCTCGGCGTTTTATTAAATGCTGCGAGGCCGTCGTCTCTGTACAGACCGATGTCGTTGCCGTACTCTGTTGCAAATTTTGACAGTAGGTAGGAGCCTACAAGTTCACACGTTTCCGCGCCGTCGTAGCTTCCCATGGTCACGTCAAAGAGAGAGTCGGATGTTTTTTTGCACCACGTTGAGTTTCCATTAAAAAGGAGGGATTTCTTTTCCTGAATAATGATATGTTTTTCATTTTCGGTTATCTCGTGGTATTGCGAGGTGAATGTTAGGGCTTGTTTTAGCAACTCTTCCGATATGGATGGGTAAAAGTCTACGACATCAAAACTAATGAATGAGCGAGTGGATTTGTTTGGCATGTTGTCGAACCACTTGATAACCGAATCAGTGTTTTTCCATTGATTTAATTTGGTAGATTTTGCGATATTTGAGTTGATCCGTTGAAGGATTTGTTTACTGACAATACCGATTTCCGATTTGGCTGGGTTTATCAGTCTGCACGTCGGATTGTTGCTAAAATTCGGCTTATGGTCTTTTAGGGTGACGAACGACTCCTTTGCAGCAAATGATTCAATGCGGTTGTCAAGGCCGATGCTCTTAGCGATTTTCTTTTCTTCGGATATTATTTTGCATGCGGTTTTCGGTGGAGCTTTCTTGTAGGTTTTGGGTATATTACATGGGTTAGCTATTGATTGCAAAGCAGGAAGTCTTTCCTATGTCTACTGTATATCCGCCTCTTACAAACCGTATATGAAACCTGGAAACACCCCGCAATACGTAAACCGACAAAGCAACCACCCACCATCAATACTCCGCAACATACCAGAGGCCATCAACAGACGACTACCTAATATATCTTCTGATAAGCAATCGTTTGACTAGGCTATTCCACCATATCAAGATGCCCTGCAGAAAAGTGGTTACAATTACCCGCTCAAATACAACCCTCAACCTCCAAAACCAAAGCACTCCAGAAGAAGAAATATCATATGGTTCAACCCACCTTATAGCGCCAATGTTGCAACGAGCATTGGGCATAAGTTCCTTCAAGCTATAGACGAATGCTTCCCGCAAAGCCACCCCTTGCACAAAATACTGAACCGCAACACGCTGAAGCTAAGTTATAGCTGCATGCCAAGCATGCAGAACGTTATCTTAGCCCACAACAAAACTATACTCGCGAAACAGCCTCAGACCAACACCACCGATGCAAGTAAAGAGTGCAATTGCCGCCAGAATGCCTCGTGCGCACTCTCTGGTAAATGCCTAACAGAGAGTGTGGTTTATCAAGCGACGGTGACGAGAGAAGACACCAAGGAAGAGAAGACCTATGTCGGACATACGAGTGGGCAATTCAAAACACGCTACAATAACCACACTAATTCTTTTAGAAACGCTAAGCATAAACATCCACCGCACTCAGCAAATACGTTTGGTCTTTAAATGAATCAAACGTACAATATTCAATGAACTGGAATATCATAAAAAAATGCAATAGTTATTCGAACAAAACCAAACGATGCAACCTATGCCTACATGAAAAATTTATAATCATTTATTATCCGCATCTCAGCTCCTTGAACTCTAGAAACGAACTGTTATCAGCCTGTAGACATATGTAGGAAAGACTTCCTGCTTTGCAATCAATAGCTAACCCATGTAATATAACACTATTTCGATGACGCCAATCATGTATATATAACACCTCAAGTTTCCTCAGCACAACATCAAACGCGATTTCACCTGATGAGTGTGGTAAGCTTTGCTTACCATACGAAACAAGTTTGTAGTGAATAAATGTTTAAATGAAGTGACTCAAGTTTGTCTTCTTTGTTATATCAGCTCTACTTCTGTATTGAGCACTCTACTCGTATGATTCTATACTCAATACTAGTCTATATATATATATATATATATATATATATATATATATATATATATATATATATATATATATATATATATATATATATATATATATATATATATATATATATATATATATATATATATATATATATATATATATATATATATATATTTATATATATATATAAATATATATATATAAATATATATATAAATATATATATATATAAATATATATATATATATATATAAATATACTTATTGACTGAGACCGAGGGAAACAGTATGTTTTGTGGACCCGAGACTGCCGACGTTTCCCGAGGCGAAACTCCGCCCTGCGGGCGTCGCGTTTCCACACAATTTCTCGTTTTTCCAATTTCCACTCGAGTTGATATAAGTGTATATCAACACGGAAAATGTTTTATATTTCTTAAATATATATATATATATATATATATATAACCCTCCTTTCAGCAAATCCGTAAAAACTAACATCGCAAAGAAATTCCTACAGCTTTTGGATAAACACTTCCCAAACACTAACTCTTTACACAAGTTATTCAATCGCAACACTGTCAAAGTTAGCTATAGCAGCATGCCCAATATAAAGAGCGCAGTATCCCGCCACAATAACCAAACCCTATTCATATCCAATCCCACATCAGAAAATTGCAACTGCAGGAAACCCACCGAGTGCCCTCTAAACAATAGTGGTAACATCTCTCGATTATATGAGTAATACGACGGAGGAATTAAAGGGGAACTCCGGTCCCAAATAAAGTTAGGTTTAAATGAAATATCGTACCTTTATTAGATTGTTCCTAAAATATTTCCGTCTAAATGTTTATACTAAAGGAGAAATTGCTCTCCAAAGTTCGCATAATATTCAAATTTGGGCGCCATCTTGTTCTTTACCGTGCAGACGCGGATTTGGTCAGCGCCTCATTTTGTGACGTCAGTGAGTGAAACTTTTGCGGGAAATATTCAAAAATACATTGGCGCGAGTGTTAATAACTTTATAGTTACACGATTAGACGCGAAATGCCGCATTGTTCTGTACCTTTATGTAAAAATTACAGTCAAAAGACTAAAGGGACAGGTATAAGCTATCATAGATTGCCAAATGGTCCACTAAAAAGCGTCTGGCTACGAAATATACGTCGAGAGAACCCTCGTCCACGCGCCCATACGTTCGTCTGTAGTGCACACTTCACAGAAGATTGTTTTCAACCCGGTGTTGAAATTATACCTGGTTTTAAAAAGGTCAAGACGCTAATGTCGTCGGCAATACCGACAATTTTTAAGTTTGGTTCAAGGGACAATGGTAAAAAAGCCAGACCATCGAGTATGAGACAAATACAAAATCGAGAAAGGAAGGTTGGTTTTGATTTGTACTATATATTAAAGCCACAATGTCAAATAATATTTATTTACTAATCCCAAGAATTTTGGCTTCTAAAATTGTTTACAATTGATTTGGATATAGTTAGATAGGTATTAGATTGATACTATTATGTAAACAGCACTGACATTTATAACATAAACATATTTTGACATATAAAATACATTTAAGCATTGTGATTTAATTGATTTTATCAATTTGTACGGTTAACATTTTCAAGGCTGTAGAAACAGAAAAGGAAGAATTTGTTTCTGGTAATTCACCTGGCTGCTCCCATGAAAATGAAACCATGGATACTTCCAATGATTTTGAACAAGTCACAGTACAAAACACTGAACTCAAGGTGCACAAGGAGGTTCAGACTTCCTCAGGACAGGTTAAAATGTTTAGAACAATTGGGACACAAACTATAGATGTTCTGGCAAAAAGAATACCAAGCACTAGAAATGCTGATGACATCAACAAAATTCTTCATTTAGGAGATCACTGTTACTCATTGGGCCCCAAGACTCAATTCTTAACTGATGACCATTTTGAAGTTGCAAAATCATGCCCAATACCATCCACACCAGACCTTAACGACAAGTCCATCATTTTATCCACATGTGGTGATAACCAACATGAACTGGTAACATTGGAATCTGAGGATGAAGCATTTTCAATTGAATCCGATAACGATGGCTGTTTGAGTGATGGCTGTTCCTCATATTGTCCTTCAGCCTCTGACAACGACTCTGAAACAGATGATGAATTTCTCGATGGCACTACACCTTCCACTGAAAAAAAATTTATAGTATTTGAAAGTCAGTTATTTAAGTTATTTAAGCTGTGTCAAAATTGTGGTAGCCCTATTGATACAACAACACAACATAGTCAGGGAAGTATGGTAACTATTGCTGCAAGTTGTATTAATGGCCATACCTTTTCCTGGCAGTCTCAACCAATAATCAGTGGATCTGCTGCTGGAAATCTGCTGATTCCAGCATCAATTTTATTTAGTGGCAACACATATAAGCACATTGCAGACTTTGCAAAATACCTTAACCTGGAATTCATTCAGTCTTCACATTATTACACAACACAAACAACAATTCTGTTCCCAGTGGTAAACCATACATATATAGAAATGCAAACTGCTGTTCTAAAACAGATGAAGCAAAGTGGCAGTTGTAATGAGTTGCTAGCATGTTGACATTGCGTTAATTTAATTATTATAATATATTCTAATTAAGTCAATGTATGACTGGGGAATTGAATAATAAGATTGTAGTTCTGGAGTGGAAGATATGACTTTACATGGTGTCAGGAGTTAAAATACGCCAAAATGAGCAAATTTAACCCACCAAAAGAGCTAAGTTTTGAAGGAAATCTAAGTGAGAATTGGGAACGATGGAAAAAGGAGTTCAAATTTTATTTAACAGCGACAGAATCCGACGAGAAAGGAGACGATGTCAAGACATCACGGCTTTTGACAACAATCGGCGAGAAAGCACGTGAAGTTTATTATACGTTTACATTCGCTACGGAAGGAGACGATATGAAGTTAGACCCTGTCATAGCCAAGTTTGATGAATATTTTAGTCCGAGAAAGAATCTGCCTTATACACGCTTCAAGTTCTTCACTTATAATCAGACAAATGGACAAACAATTGATGAATATGTTACGGAATTGAAATCGAGAAGTCGTCATTGCGAATTTGGTACTTTAAAAGAAAGTTTGATAAGAGATAGAATCGTAGCAGGGATTCAAGATGCTAAGGTACGTGAAAGATTACTAAGAGAGACTGATTTAAGCTTGGATAAAGCAATATCTATTTGTCGAGCAAGCGAAGCGACTAAGAAACAAGTCGAAGAGATGGCAGCTAGCCCTATTGTTGACAACGTGGATTCTATTAATAATTTTCAACGGCGCGAGTCACGTGACTCACGAAACCCAACAGCGCATAGGCCAAGGCAAGATCGTCCTGAAATGACTAGAAACAATGACCAATCAAGAGTTTGTAAGTACTGTGGAAATATGCATCAGAGAGGACGGTGTCCTGCATATGGCAGGATGTGCAATAAATGTCGAAAGTGGAACCATTTTGCCTCAGTTTGTCAGTCCAAATCTGTTAACAACATTGAACAAGAACAATCCTCAAGTGGTGAAACAACTGAATTTTTTGTAGGAACAGTTGAAGGGGATGAAAATGATGTGACCATGCCGTGGACAATGCCAATTCTCACATCTGGTACCAATGTATCATACAAACTTGACACAGGATCTCAGGTAAACATAATTCCACAAAAGACCTATCATGCCCTTCAAAAGAAACCCAAACTTTGCACAGCTACGGAAAAGCTAATGGCATATGATGGAAATGCAATTCCTGTTATCGGAAAGTGTATCGTCAACTTGGCAAGAAAAGGAAAACCAAGCATTCCAGCTCAGATGTTTGTGGTGCCAACAGATTCCTCACCTATAATTGGTTTGGAAACATGTCAGCGACTCAATTTGATAAAGAGAGTAGAGATTCTTAACTGTGATGATGCAAATTTTATGCCAAGTCAAGATGTATTTGGAGAGATAGGATGCCTGTCTGGAGAGCATCATATCCAAATTGAAGAGAATGCAACTCCAGTAGTACACCCACCACGACGTGTGCCATATGCCCTAATGAACAAACTTAAAACAGAACTTGATCGCATGAAACGGTTGGACATAATTGAAGAAATTGATGAGCCCACTGAGTGGGTGAGTTCCCTTGTGATAATAGAAAAGGCGGATGGAAGACTTCGTGTTTGTTTGGACCCCTCTGACCTTAATAGAGTGATCAAAAGAGAGCATTATCCAATGCCCACAGCAGAGACAGTAATGTCCGAAATGTCGGAAGCGAAGTACTTCTCAAAGCTTGATGCTTCAAACGGATATTGGCAAATCAAAGTCGACGAGCAAAGTTCAAAGCTACTAACATTTAACACTCCATTTGGCCGTCACCGATTTAAACGTTTACCCTTTGGCATACTTAGTGCCAGCGAAGTTTTCCAAAAGAAGATAGCAGAAATCATCCAAGGTCTTGATGGTTGCACCAATGTTCAAGATGACATTCTTGTCTGGGGAAGTACGAAAGAACAACACGACGCAAGACTGAAGGCAGTTATGGAAAGAATACAGCAAGCCGGACTAAAACTAAATGAAAAGAAGTGCGTATTTTGTTCAACGGAGGTGGTTTTCCTTGGACACTTGTTCTCACACGAAGGTGTCAAGCCTGACCCAACAAAAATTGAAGCAATTCGAGATATGCCGACGCCAAAGTCTAAACAGGACCTGCAACGCCTGCTTGGAATGATAACTTACCTGGGTAAGTTTATTCCAAATTTATCCATAACGACAGCACCATTAAGACAGCTCATGGAGTCAGATGTGGAATGGCACTGGTCTAATCATCACAATGCTGCTCTTGATCAAATAAAGAAACTACTCACAGAAAGTCCTACGCTGAAATACTATGACTCTGAGTTACCAACAAGAATTTCTGTCGATGCATCAAAATTCGGGTTGGGAGCAGTCCTGCTTCAACAGCATGGAGACACATGGGCACCAGTGGCATACGCCAGCAGATCGCTCAACAAATCAGAACAAAATTATGCCCAAATCGAAAAGGAGGCGCTGGCAATCTTGTTTGGCTGTGAACGTTTCCACGTCTACCTGTATGGAAAATGCTTCACGGTGGAATCTGATCATAAACCGCTTCAACCCATATTCAAAAAACCTATCTGTAAAGCTCCACCACGCATCCAACGATTTCGTCTGCGCCTGCAGAAATATGACATGCACATAGAGTTCAAGCCTGGAAAGGAACTAATGGTTGCAGACACCTTGTCTAGGGCATTTATTCCAGCAAAGAAACAAGACGAAGAAACCGAAGCTGAATTTCAGGTCCATTTAATTATGTCAAGCCTTCCGATGTCAGAAATCCAACGAAAGAGATTCCGACAAGAAACTAGTAACGATGAAACCCTACAACGTCTACAAGCAGTTGTACAAGCGGGATGGCCGAACAAAAAGAGTGATCTTACGGAAGACATTAGACCGTACTTTAGTATTCGAGACGAAATCACAGAAATGAACGGCATATTGATGAAAGGAGAACGAGTCATTGTCCCATCAAGCCTCAGAAAGGAAATGAAAGCAAGAGTACACGAGGGGCACTTAGGAATCGAGAAGTGCAAAGCCAGGGCCCGAGAAACAATGTTTTGGCCAGGGATCAACGGTGAAATAACGGAAATGGTGCAACAGTGCAGTGCATGTCTAGCTACGAGAGTTTATCAACAGAAAGAGCCACTGGCACCACATGAAGTTCCCGCAAAACCATGGCAGAAGGTCGGCGCTGACCTATTTCATTTCAAGGACAATGACTATCTGATTGTTGTTGATTATTTTTCTAACTACCCAGAAATGGCTTTGCTAAAAGGTACGACAAGTTCAATGGTAATCACGCACATGAAGTCCATATTTGCACGACACGGAATACCTGAAATAGTTATATCCGACAATGGCCCCCAATTTGCAAGCAAAGAGTTTGCTGAATTTGCCGCTAAGTGGGAGTTCTCTCACATTACATCCAGCCCTAGGTATCCGAAAGCCAACGGAATGGCGGAGCGAACGGTGCAAACGATAAAGAAACTTTTAGAAAAGGCGGACATGAAGAATGAAGACCCCTACCTTGCCGTTCTCGCGCACAGATCATGCCCAGATCCAAATGGAGATCCATCCCCTGCCGAAAAGTTGATGAACAGGCAATTACGGACAAGACTGCCGGCAGTCATCCCACCAAAAGAAAACCAAACCGCAATTCAGATCAAAAACATGCAAAAGAAGCGAAACCAAGCCTTTTACCATGATCGTAACGCGAAAGAGCTACCAAAACTAGACGAAGGATCAACGGTGCGTGTTTATCAACATAACAACCCGGCAATAAAGGCAAAGTGGTCAACAAAAGCAAAGGTTGTTGAACAGCATCACACACCGCGATCGTACATTATTAGGACGGAAGAAGGACAGACTCTAAGACGAAACCGACGTGATCTGCTTCACACAGGCGAACATTTTAGCGAAGAATACCCAAATGTAGGAGAAACTCAAGACGTGAATGATGTACCGAAATCATGGGAAGAAAATCCTGGAGAGGGTGAAGAGGATACAGGCGAGGGAGACTTAGCACCTACTGGGTACACCACGAGGTATGGAAGAGTTGTAAAGCCACCTTGTTATTTCTACTAAAGAAAGAACTAATTCGAACAGACAGATTTAAATTAAAGGTAAAAAAAAAAAGGAACAAGTCTAACATTCGAAAAGAAGGAAGATGTAATGAGTTGCTAGCATGTTGACATTGCGTTAATTTAATTATTATAATATATTCTAATTAAGTCAATGTATGACTGGGGAATTGAATAATAAGATTGTAGTTCTGGAGTGGAAGATATGACTTTACAGCAGTGTGGATGTATGTGGAGATGGGCGATGTGACAGTCCGGGACATTCAGCAAAATATGGGACTTATACCCTCATGAATGAAAAAACTAATTTGATAATTGAATTCAGTGTTGTACAAGTAACAGAAGTAACATCCTCAAATGCAATGGAGTATGAAGGTTGTAAAAGAACACTGAATTCAATTGTCAAAAAGAAAATTCCAATCCGTTGCCTGACAACAGACCGCCACACAACAATAACTGCCAAAATGAGGTCAAACTATCCTAAAATTACCCACCAATATGATGTATGGCACATAAGTAAATGGATAACCAAAAAATTAACCAAAAAGGCAAAAAAGAAGGGTTGTGAAGAGTTATTGCCATGGATACGGAGTGTATCAAACCATTTGTGGTGGTCTGCAGCAACCTGTGACGAGAGTGCTGACATCTTAAGGGAAAAATGGCTGTCATTACTATACCACATCACTGGCAAACATCGATGGAAGACTTCAGAAGAGTTCCAAAATGTCAAAAAGTGTGGACATCCTTCAATAAGCCAAAAAGACCAAAAGTCCATAATATGGCTTGAAGCTGGTTCTCCTGCACATGTTGCATTAGAAGAAGTCGTGACGAACAATAAGCTTTTGAAGGATATTGGTAAACTAACAGAATTCCATCATACTGGTCAACTGGAATCATACCATTCCCTTATGACAAAATATGTTCCCAAACGAGAGCACTTTCGTTACAATGGAATGGTAGCTCGAACCCAGTTGGCTATTCTCGATCACAATACTAACGTCAACAGAAGCCAAGCCGAAGTGAAACAGGGAGTCAATAAAGGCGAGAAACGATTCAAGCTGGTTTGTGCAAAGCAAAGGAAGAACTGGGTGGCAAAGGAAATAAAGACTCCAAAGTCCACTGCCTATGTTGAAGGAATGATGGAGCATGTGTTGCAATGTAAGAAAGGCAAGAAGCTTAAAAAATATAATCCAGCTAAACAAGCTCAATGCATAGCACCAACTCCAAAGCCTTCAAAACAGGAGGTTATTGAACAACATAAGTCAAGGCTGTCTGGAAAAAAATAAAAAACACAATTGCCACTAAAACTCGGTCTTAAGATATTTACAAGTCTACAGGCATATCAAATAACTCACTGTAATCCCACAACAATAGAATTATTCATCAGCAAAACGAAATCCAACAAATTCAAAGTCATCTTCATTGCCTGGTGGTGGAAAGTGTGCTCGAATACAACTAACTGCACAAGATGGAAGGACAACTCGTATTTCTTTCCCTAGAATTCCCCAACACCATCGCACTAGCTGGCGGTAAGCAATATGTCTATGTTCTTTGTGCTCGGGACCTTCGTAAGCTCGACTTCCGTACTGTTGTTTATAATCAAGCCAAGCAGCTTGCAACACCCATCGATCTAAACACACTGTATGAAAACCGGGGTTATCAGTTATGCAATCATATGGCTCCGTGGGCTTAACGTGTTCAAAAACCTCCTCGTTTTTACTGGCAATTCGTTCAATCTCGTGACAACAGACGCATTCCTGTTCTCTATCCATGATCTGACAATGTTCACATGAACACCTAAGAACAGTCAATAAAGAACGACTTTGCCACTGACTTGAATTAAATTGATACAATTTAAGAACAAGAAAATTCCAACCAACAAAGTGATGATTTACCAGTCTAAGTTGCCCAAACGAACAAGCGAAGTTTCCCCTTCGATCGACATGTGTTCTTCCCCGTTGATGTCAGCAGACTCGTCACTCGCACTGTACGAATCTCGTCTAGGTTCAAACTGATAGCCAAGGATTGCGTCCGCTTGTAAAAGATCTCTATGGAATTCGTCTAAACTCTCACCTGATGAGCTGGAAGTGCTTGATTCCGACAAACGGTCACTTGACGGTTTTAAAGGATTGACATTCATCGTAAAAGCTAAATAATGCTGTATTGCTGTATAAAAACAATATGCTTTGCCGTGCAGATTTCACTCACTTACGTCACAAAATGAGGCGCTGACCAAATCCGCGTCTGCACGGAAGAGAACAAGATGGCGCCCAAATTTGAATATTATGCGAACTTTGGAGAGCAATTTCTCCTTTACTATAAACATTTAGACGGAAATATTTTAGGAACAATCTAATAAAGGTACGATATTTCATTTAAACCTAACTTTATTTGGGACCGGAGTTCCCCTTTAAAGAATACATCGGAATGACGACAAATTCCTTCAAAGAAAGATATAGAAACCACAAGAAGTCATTCAAGAATGTCAGATGTGAGAAGGATACTGCATTGTGAAAGCACACTATCTTTTCTTTAAACGAAATAATTATATCTATGTTTCACATTTAGATTAACCGCCATGAACTCCACAGTAGTAAACAGAAATCCTTTGATCATAAAGAGGGCTACTAAAAACTTGGCCACCTTTAGGCATGTCCCGCAGGGCTTTCAGAATTATTTCTGGTAGGTGGCTTTGTTAAAAAAGTAGGCGACTGTCATGAGTTGAAGACTAAATGAGAAGGTGGCTTACATTCTTGATTTTTGCATTTGAATTAACAGAGAATTAGTGATTATTTTGCCAACACAATTTGAAAAGCCACCAAATTAACACTAGTTAATTTGTGTAATAAAATGCTAATGCAAGTGCGTAATTGTATATTTTTTATTATATAGCGCTAGCGAGAATCATCGCACATTTTGTTATGAATTTCGAAAAAATGTAATGAACAGTCAGTAACAGCGTCAGCCTGAGCTGGGGCACAATTATTTTCCCTTTTCATTTTTTAACACAAATTATATAACTGATAACAAGAACATTTAACACAATAAATCTAACCAAGCATATCACTTAATTAATCAACATCATGTTTTAATCAATCATCCTAAGCTACATTGTCATGCAATACACTCAGAGTCAGTTGCTATCTGAGTCGCTTTCTGCATCACTATCAGTGTCTGTGTCCAAGTCACAGTCTCCAGCAACATTCATTTCTGTGGTAATTGAATCATTTTCGTCTTGCAAGTGATCATCGTCCTCGGGGATGATATTCTCAAACTGATTTTTTTGGCATTTCATAATCATCTGATAATGCATGTTGTACCATCTAGTGGTTGGTGCATATTGGCATTATTTGCGGCAGTTGCATCAAATGTAAGTTTGCAACTATCCATTTGTTTCACTTTTGCAAGTTTCTTCCAACAGATTTCAGTAGACCACTTGGTTGCCTCATCTTGAATCAATGATGCACAGTCGCTGTCCTTGACGTCTGGTCCATTGATAGTTATATGTGCATAAGTGACTCGAGCATGTCGTTCTTGAAGCTGTTACGTAAACTGGTCTTCAATTTTTTAACTGCGGATGCTATTCTTTCTGGCCATGAATTTCAAAAACACAGAGATAAACAAACTTCAGCAATCTTGAGAAGGAGGGGCATGAAGTGCTGGTAGATTGAACGTGATAACAACATCTGTTGAAGTACCCATTCACTTGGCGTCTGGGTAATTAAGTTCTTGTTTTTAGGAGGGTGGAGTATATGCTGGGGAGCTTGATCTTAAAGCTTTAACAAGTTATTTTTGAATTTTTGCCATTCACACTGTAGCTCTTCCATGAACTCTTTCTTTTTTTCTTCTTCTTGGTAAAAATGATGCGCTAAGGTACTGATCTGAACACACCCATACTCATTAAACGCCTTATCTGATCTGTCTGGTATGCTATTTGGATCAAATATCTCAAAGGCACTCAATACAGGTAGACTCTCTAAAAATCGATTTTCGATATTCTCTTTCAACAAATCAACATACTTCGTTGTCATGTTTCGTAAAAAGTTCTCACTAGACGGAGAGTTATATTCGTGTTTACTAGCCTACCATCTTTACCGAGGTCTTTCTTCAGATTTTTGTTCAGCAGCAATTTCTACGAGCTGGTAAGTTGTGTACTTGATTGCAGGATTGATGGCTGAGAATGAGATATTTCCTCTTTGAAATGCTCTGCTGAGATGCGAAAGAGCAGGAAAAACTTCATGGAGAAGGTGCACTGTGGAGAGAAACTTGATATTTGCTACGGCTTTCAGCAGGCCACATGCAGTACAACCGTTCTCTTCTTTGTAGACTCGTAATGTTTGAGTGAGAGGAACAAAGTCCTGAAATACTCCATTGATTGCTCTTTTTTTTAAAGCTATGGTGCACTGCAAGCCTTTTTGAATTTCTTTGCTATGATTTTCTTTCCTGCATCAAATACTGGTTATTGATTTGCAGCAACAGCAGCCTTGGCATACGAAGCACTTTTCTTAGGAGAGTTCTTGAAGAACGACCAAAGCTGTAGCAAATTTTTTCAACGCTTTGGATGTACTGAACATGGTCGTTTGCCTCTCCACAGGACAGAGCCAGGCGATGACATATGTGGTGAACATTGAGAAACAACTTGCATTCCCGACGTAAGAGAGCAGCGGCACCATTCCTCTTCCCTGTCATTACACTTGCACCATCTGTTGCAAGTCCTAACAACCTGTTAACCTCTAGCTTCGAATTACTAATTTGCTTTATGATGGTGGTTTTAATTGAATCTGCGTTGGCAAAATCAAATTCTTCCAATACATCATCGACTGCTAAAAATTTAATTTTGGCATTTCTAATTTCATGATCCTTTCCTTTCTTGGGCATTTTACAACCCCAAAAGAAAAATAGAGTACCGCGGCGTTCATCACACATCAACGACTTCACAACAAACTAGCTAGGCCAAATAAAAATTGCCAAATGCTAATATCGTCATGTGGCAATATGTTTACATACATCGCAGGCGCACGAGGTTGATTTTCAATCATAGTTTTGCCGTACAACACAATAGACCAGTAAAACCTCGTTTCATGTATTAACGGGTCAAACTAGGCCATAAAAACGTGGTTGACGGAGAATAACATAGATTAGGGTGGAGAAAAGAAGAAAAAGCAGAAAAGTTTTGTAGAATTGATATTTTTAACTTCCTAAAAATTACTAAAGTACCAAAACAAAGTAGCCGGCGGTAAACCTCGTAACATCCGCCGGCCGGAGCTCCTGTGGCTGTCGTCTTGTTTTGAAAGCCCTGGTCCCGATTGTGCTTGACAACGTTTGAGCAACTTTTTGCGTTTGGAGCAATATTTTTTTATTCAAGCAAATTGAGGAACTTTTTCCTTTTTGGGCAATTTTTTAGCAACTTTTTCCAGATCCAACACTTTACAGTACGAAATGCTGACATGTTGTGACAGGAGGTCCTGAAGGAGTAAAATGGAATCTGTGAATTACTTTTTTTCTGGAAAATGTGAACTCTATGGAAAATATGGACTCCATGTACTGGGACTAGGATTCATTGGTCAAAAACAATGGAAAAAGGAATGGGATTAAAATTTGAGCAAGGCAGTTAATAGGACTATTTTTAGGACAAAATTTGGGCTGGGAATCAATTACTAAATACGACAACGGTGATGTGATGCGTCAACAGCTGTAGCATTGCCCTTACCTGCTCGGTACCAGGGTTACCTGCATGTTTCCTCTTTAAAAAAGTGCCTAATTACACAAACCATTGAAATGTAAATAAAATAGCAACTGTTTTGTTACTTGTAAAGCTTTTGTAAAAAAGTATTTAGTTCATTTCGAGCACTTTAACCAGTGAACAAAAATTGCGTTAAGTTCTTAATTAACATAATATACAAGTAAATGTTTGAATTTTGGTGGCGACTTTTTGATTTCAGGCAACTTTAGAGTAACTTTTATGCTTTTTGCGAGTAATTTTCTGGTTTTTAGAAGCAACGTTTTGGCATTTTACCAACACAAGTGGGACGTGCCTAGCCACCTTCTTGCAGCTGTGCATGTTTATTTTATTTGCAAGGTATTATCGAAAAATAACAAAAGTACAAAAAAATAATTGTGTCCTGCACCTATACAGCTCAAAAAAAGTATGTGTCCCGTACTTTCTTTCTCCGGCCCATTATGAAAATAAATTTTGCACATGGTCCCTTAGCAATCACATATACATCCATGTTTTTTATGAATAAGATAACAGCATGCGATTACAATAGAGACTGAATGATCGCATCAAAGATTTCAAGTTAGTTGGAAACATAGAAATTCTGTTCTACACGTAGCTTTAAGTTCATAGAAAGTAATATATTATGATTAGAAAGTAATGTTTTATGATGGTAACATAATCGCATCAAGGTATAAGATTAGGGTACAAAATTTTATTTCCAGTTTCTATTCTTTCACTTTTCTCACCCGGTGTTCCACTCGTGGGTTTGGCTTGTACAAGACTTCAAACATTCCATCTATCAACATTCCAGGGATCAGTGAAAGCGAGAAACTTTGAATCAAAGTAGCAAGTACAGACTTGATCTCCGTCAAAGCAAATCTATTACTAATGCAGGTTCGAGGACCAATGGAGAATGGGAGGAGGATATAACGATTGCTAAGATTGCCCTGTTGTCCTAAAACAAAGAAGAAAAATATGGCGAGCATTTGTAAATTATTATTATTGATTATTTATTATTATTTACAAATATTTTGACACGGCAACATCTCAACTTCGCCCTAACTAAACTAAAACGATGATAAAAATTATATGGAAAATAAAAAGATTGATTTTCAGATGGCCGTGTATCTACAAGTTAAAAATATTAATTAAACTAGAAATACATGCATGCAGCAACCCCTCGCCACTAACTAAGAGCATGCAACTATATTTTCGCAATTACATGAAGTACTTTTATAGGTTGTCGTCATAGCAACACGGTAATTGTAATTCTTTCTGTATATTTTTTCAAAATGACAAAATATTGAGTTTTTAATCCTTGTTTTATTGACAATTTTTTAAAACGGCACAACATTTGTCATCGGTATGTTATTACACCTAATGTAAGCTTAAATTTGGTATAAAATACGACCTATTAATTACATATATTAGACGTTTTGAAATATTTATGAAACTAAATTTTTATCTACATAAACTTTGAGTTTGAAATAAAACCATTTCAAGCCAATTTTGTATCTTCGCTCATATTCTTTTACATGTAAAGGTCGTCAATATTTTGAAATACAGTAATAAGAAGACAGTCTTGCATTCGCAAAACATAAACTTACTCTAGAATTTAAACAGTGAATAGACCGGAGGAGTACGGCTACGCCGGCCTTTATGAAGCATTAAAACACAAGTATAAATACGCATTATCAACAAACTTGCCTTGTGTTTCACGCCGTAGTCAATTCTTGGCGCTTCTGTGTATTTTCCCAGAACTAATCTTTCTTCATAGGCAGCCCAGGAACACTGTGTTTTGTTTTGATCGTCTCTTCAAGAGTCTTGTCGCAGTCGCTTTCGTCTCAGTCCTCGCCTTTTTGGATGCCTTAAGTGTTTGCTACTCCTGACATTCCGCCATATTCTTGAGATCATAAATGACCACCCTTCGTTGGTTATGAAAGTTGCCAAATCTTTTTGCAAAAATACAAAATATTGTAGTGCAAAAAGCAAATTTAGATATTTGCTGTCAGTTGAATTCGTGATTAATATCATTTTTTTAGTTTACTCGATTCTGATTGGTTAAAAAGTGTGCCGATTAATCCTTAATCGGCACATTGTGCCGATTAAAAATTAATCGGCACGGAAACGGGCTATACGTCATGTAGTAAAATGTTTTTGTGATAAAATTTGTCAACATTTTTGTATTTTTATTTTGAAATATTCAAAAAATCAGCAGTTTTTTGTACAAAAATGTTCACAAGGTGGTTAAAAAACTTTCGATGGATGAATACTCGTGTTAGAAAAGGTTTCTTTGAAGAGAAAATGGCAAACCTGAAAGTATTTGTTGCGAAAGTTTGCGAAACATATCGTCGACAGCACTTCATTCACAAAAACAGTTAAGTTCAGCATTGAAATATGTAGTAAAATTATATTAATAGGAAATTACACTTGTTCTCGAAGTATTAATGAAAAATCTCACTTGTGTTTGGCGAAATATTTATAATACCGCTCGTGCTACGCACTCGCGGTATTATAAACATTTCGCCAAACACTCGTGCGATTTTTCATTAATACTTCTCGAACCGTGTAATTTCCTATACTAATCAATCAATAATAAATTTTAGATCTGGCCAATCAGTGTTAGCCATTCATGATAGTCCGCCATATTATTGAGATCAGTGAGGATGACGTCATCATGACATACCATTTTTACTACCTAACTACCACGAGCAACGACTTTGAACTCCGCTAATACGAAATTAGTAACCCTCGCCCCGGGCTTACGCCCGGAACGGCGCTTCGCGCCGTTGGCTCGAAGATGAGTATAATACATATGTACTAGAAATACATGCATGCAGCAACCCCTCGCCACTAACTAAGAGCATGCAACTATATTTTCGTAATTACATGAAGTATTGAAATAGGTTGTTGTCATAGCAACACGGCAATTGTTATTCTTTCTGTATATTTTTTCAAAATGACAAAATATTGAGTTTTTAATCCTTGTTTTATTACTGACAATTTTTTAAAATGGCAATTTTTTAAAACATTTGTCATCGGTATGTTATTACGCCTAATGTAAGCTTAAATTTGGTATAAAATACGACCTATTAATTACATATATTAGACGTTTTGCAATATCTATGAAACTAAATTTTTATCTACATAAACTTTGAGTTTGAAATAAAACCGTTTCAAGCCAATTTTGTATCTTCGCTCATATTCTTTTACATGTAAAGTTCGTCAATATTTTTTGAAATACAGTAATAAGAAGACAGTCTTGCATTTTAATACAAAACATAAACTTACTCTGGAATTTAAACAGTGAATAGACTGGAGGAGTACGGCTACGCCGGCCTTTATAAAGCATTAAAACACAAGTATAAATACGCATTATCAACAAACTTGCCTTGTGTTTCACACCGTAGTCAATTCTTGGCGATTCTCTGTATTTTCCCAGAGTTAATCTCTCTTCAAGAGTCTTGTCGCAGTCGTTTTCGTCTCAGTTCTCGCCTTTTTGGATGCCTTAAGTGTTTGCTACTCCTGATATTTCGCCATACTCTTGAGATCATAAATGACCATCCTTCGTTGGTTGTGAAAGTTGCCAAATCTTTTTGCAAAAATACAAAATATTGTAGAGCAAAAAGCAAATTTAGATATTTGCTGTCAGTTGAATTCGTGATTAATCAATCAACAACAAATTTTAAATCTGGCCAATCAGTGTTAGCCATTCATGATAGTCCGCCATATTGTTGAGATCAGCGAGGACATACCACTTTTACTACCTATCACGAGCAACGACTTTGAACTCCGCTAATACGAAATTAGTAACCCTCGCCCCGGGCTTACGCCCGGAACGGCGCTTCGCGCCGTTGGCTCGGGGACAAGTTAAAATTGTTAAAAACTAAAGACAAACATATATTAAGTATAAAAGTTTAGTCAAATGAACCATAGAATTAAAACTTTCTATGTTCTTCAGTATTATTCCAAGCTGCAGCACCTTTATGCGCAAAACTCTGCATTAGGGCGTTCGTGTTGGGTTTAGTCAAGCGAAGAACATGATTTTTACTTCTTAATTGATACGTTTGATTTGAACAAAATGTAAAAAATTCTCGAAGGTAAGCAATTGAATTACCTTTCATTATTTGTATCATTAAAGTTTCTAATTGTTTTCCCTTAACTGGACAATTTTTTAGGTTAATTGTTTGTTTTGGTTTAATGATTTGCCACGGGCGATGATTTTCATTGTCCTTTTCATTTCGTGCTTGTTTATATTTGTCTTCACGAGTCTGCATAATCGTCTTAATTGAGGGACGCATTCTCTTGTTCACTATCTTTTATCTTTTGTTCTAAATCTTTTGTGTCAGCTTGATGAGATTTATTTCGTTTTGTTGTCCTTTTACCAAAGTGAGGTTTAATATTTTTAGACTTCGCTTTTTGGTTCGATCTATGGTCCATGAGCTGGCTTTCAAAGTCTATCGGTGGATGGCGAGTCGATAGATTGTCATTTTCAGTCTGAGTGCCCATACTTCTGGTAGTTAGAACTTGCTCTTGAACAGCGGAAGCATTGTTTTGATTTTGGATATGTTTGTCTTGAAGCGAGTTTACCGTTGCCCATAGCATAGCCAGTTCTAACTTTATCTCCAAGATTTCAACAGGAGTTGACTTTTCAGCAGTTTCTATATTTGCGTAAGCGTTGTTAGGAAGTACATCAACTAGTCTTGACAGGTCTTCAATCAAATTTGACGATGTAGAACTTTCAATGCTGTTTAGATCATTGGCATCCCCATTAGTAATAGACGTGTTCGATTCGTGAATCTCTTCGACAAGTTTAGAGTTGTTTTTCCAATTGCCTCAAAACAAACGTTTAAAATCAGCAGAATGCAAATTCAAGACAAAATCAACAAGACGAAGGAAATATTTGCTACAATCATGGTATTATCAAGACAACTAAGGCAATGGTATCAATAGTGTTTTTATGACGATTTCTTCCCTTGCCTTTCTCGTCTGCACTCTCTCAACAGCACCGTACTCTGTGGCTGTGCTTACTCAAATTTCCGCACATAACTATTACGTCACAGATACTACATCCCACTCTTACGCGAAAATGCTAAACTATGTATATACTTCATCCAACCTAAGGTAAAACGTCAATAAACTTACCAACAATTAGAAAAACTAACTATCATAAATTATAATAATTGCTTCCGCTAGGTCCGAGGCTACGCTCTACCAGTAAAATATATTTTATAATATAATATATTATAAAGTCTTTTTTACAACATGTATTATAAAGATATTATATGAAAGAGCGAAGAACAATCATCATGAAAAAAAACCCAACATTACAATCAAACATGAGTAGCGCATAAAGTTAAAAATATCTGATGCAGCCAAAAAGAAGTCATTTAACAACTCAACAAATTATGTATACATATAGCAAATTAGTAGAAAAGTTGTTGCCAGCTACGCAAGTTGCTAGTGCAGTATATTAATTATAACTGTTCAGTTGAAAAAAAGTATTGGTGATTCAATCTGACTAAGAATCAGATGACTTAGAGGCTTTAGACGTTTGTATGTTTTTGGTGGGCACTTAATAAAGATAGTGTTGGAAATTGCTAATAGTGTTAATTGATATATTTGTACTCCCTTCACTTATCGTTGCGTTCGAAAACAACGTCGGTATGGCATGTTGTTTTTCCACTTTGTGTTTAAAGTGGCACTAGAGCCGGAAAATGAATCCTAATTTTTTTACAAATATAGAAAGTATACAAGTAATTATGCAGACTCACGAAATTTCAGCTTTCAATTCCGCTTCTTTCCGTCATTTTTTTAAACCAAAAGACACGAATTTCACGTCCGCCATTACAGAGTCTTCAATTAGCGAGCACGGTGAACAAAACCGGATGTGACGTCAAAGACTCAACACGCTGTGTCGCATAGTGAAATCATACTATTTTGTTTACGAAATGTATTACTAACATTCCTTCGGTTTAGTTTTCTTTCGTTCGTTGTTTTTTAATTTACTATGTCAACTGAGGACGAGGCAGGATCCTGTTCAGAAGAAAAGTCCGAAGAAAGTAGTAATTACTCTCCTGATGAGGAAATGTTGTATGGGGCTGATTTAAACTCATTTGAAATTGAAGCAGGGTCAAATTTATACGATGCCTCGGCGGATCCCCTTGCCACAGAAGAAGAACACCAAAATTATATTTTACAAGCTGTGGCTGATAAAATAGATGAATTAGAAGAGCTTTGTTTGCGATTAACTGGGGAACAGTGTATCGACTTTTGGTAACTTTCTTTATTATACCACGCTTTATGGAGTATACTAAAAATGTCATGCTGCATTGCTGCTGTCTATTAATGATAACGAGTAGGGTTAAAAACAGGTTGGATACGTTTAAAGTTCATTGTATACGATTGCATCACTAAGCTATATGGATTGCATCCACGATATCATATTCTAAATATTTTACACTAAATATTTTTTTATCTTGAGTATTATTATGCATGTTATTTGAATTGTTTTGCACTGTATTGAGTTTTAGGTGTAACTGTGGCAATTGCTCTACAGAGCTTATTGTGAAGCCTGAAGAGTGTCAATGCTGCCATGAAATTGCACAAGTCCGGAATAAAATAATGGAGAAGAAAATGGGTGACCAGTGTTTGACGAAGCACCCAGGTTTTGAAGCTGGTTGTTTAAATCAGTAGGCTTTACGACTTGCTGGTTTGAGCTACAGGACGAAAAATAAAGGGTGTAAAAATTATACAACTTTCTACAAAAAAGGGAAAAAAACAGAAGCAGAGTAAGTGCTAGTGAAAATCAATAATTAGAAAATCTACCTGTTACTTGTTTTCAATTCGCTGTAGTTAAAATATTTAGTGCCCTTATACTGGATCAAGTATCATGGCAAGAGATCATATTAAAGTCTTTGATTCAATGTAAATCTGTGAATATTTTTTTAAGGTTCTTCAGGGCAGTGTCACATAGACAAGTGGTCAGGCTGGTGTGGGATTACACAGGCAGCTCAACAAGATATCCTTTACCATGTTGTGTCTATGCCAGAATTCGCAAAGAATTTCCAAGCAAAGACTATGTAGGGTTTGAAGAAAAGGAAGATGACTCAAATTGATTTCTTTAGTAAGCTAATTTTTTCATTAGTAATTTGTTGAAGACCATTCATAATTTATCAGCTTCTGGTGGTTGGCACTGATGAATTTCAAATTTTAGTAATACATAAAGTTAATTTTGTTTTGGTTAATACAGTATTAAAAAGTGCTCTATGTCAATTAGGTATGGTAGAGCTCATGGTAGAGCATGCAGATAGTGATTTTTTAACCCCAAAGGTTACCAGTAAAAACTTTTTCATCGAAGAAAAATCATCACATGGTAATGAATACACATAGTAATTTAGAAGTGACCTTTTGAGGAAATGGTATCACAAAAAGTTAAGATTAGATCTTCTCCAAATGAAATAAATTCTGCGTGTTCTATTAATGAGTATAAATTTTTAGCCAAATTGATTGTTGTTATATTGGGGACTTAATTTTATCATGGAGCAGACTTTTACTTGCCAAATGCTAGGTGATTTTACTTGCCAGCTCATGTCAATGGATTATATTTATATAAATACCTTAGCCTACCATACCTAATTGACATAGAGCACTTTTTAATACTGTATTAACCAAAACAAAATTAACTTTATGTATTACTAAAATTTGAAATTCATCAGTGCCAACCACCAGAAGCTGATAAATTATGAATGGTCTTCAACAAATTACTAATGAAAAAATTAGCTTACTAAAGAAATCAATCTGAGTCATCTTCCTCTTCTTCAAACCCTACATAGTCTTTGCTTGGAAATTCTTTGCGAATTCTGGCATAGACACAACATGGTAAAGGATATCTTGTTGAGCTGCCTGTGTAATCCCACACCAGCCTGACCACTTGTCTATGTGACACTGCCCTGAAGAACCTTAAAAAAATATTCACAGATTTACATTGAATCAAAGACTTTAATATGATCTCTTGCCATGATACTTGATCCAGTATAAGGGCACTAAATATTTTAACTACAGCGAATTGAAAACAAGTAACAGGTAGATTTTCTAATTATTGATTTTCACTAGCACTTACTCTGCTTCTGTTTTTTTCCCTTTTTTGTATAAAGTTGTATAATTTTTACACCCTTTATTTTTCGTCCTGTAGCTCAAACCAGCAAGTCGTAAAGCCTACTGATTTAAACAACCAGCTTCAAAACCTGGGTGCTTCGTCAAACACTGGTCACCCATTTTCTCCTCCATTATTTTATTCCGGACTTGTGCAATTTCATGGCAGCATTGACACTCTTCAGGCTTCACAATAAGCTCTGTAGAGCAATTGCCACAGTTACACCTAAAACTCAATACAGTGCAAAACAATTCAAATAACATGCATAATAATACTCAAGATAAAAAAAATATTTAGTGCGAATATGATATCGTGGATGCAATCCATATAGCTTAGTGATGCAATCGTATACAATGAACTTTAAACTTATCCAACCTGTTTTTAACCCTACTCGTTATCATTAATAGACAGCAGCAATGCAGCATGACATTTTTAGTATACTCCATAAAGCGTGGTATAATAAAGAAAGTTACCAAAAGTCGATACACTGTTCCCCAGTTAATCGCAAACAAAGCTCTTCTAATTCATCTATTTTATCAGCCACAGCTTGTAAAATATAATTTTGATGTTCTTCTTCTGTGGCAAGGGGATCCGCCGAGGCATCGTATAAATTTGACCCTGCTTCAATTTCAAATGAGTTTAAATCAGCCCCATACAACATTTCCTCATCAGGAGAGTAATTACTACTTTCTTCGGACTTTTCTTCTGAACAGGATCCTGCCTCGTCCTCAGTTGACATAGTAAATTAAAAAACAACGAACGAAAGAAAACTAAACCGAAGGAATGTTAGTAATACATTTCGTAAACAAAATAGTATGATTTCACTATGCGACACAGCGTGTTGAGTCTTTGACGTCACATCCGGTTTTGTTCACCGTGCTCGCTAATTGAAGACTCTGTAATGGCGGACGTGAAATTCGTGTCTTTTGGTTTAAAAAAATGACGGAAAGAATCGGAATTGAAAGCGGAAATTTGGTGTGTCTGCGTAATTACTTGTATACTTTCTATATTTGTAAAAAAATTAGGATTCATTTTCCGGCTCTAGTGCCACTTTAAGCGACGTGTTTAGTGAACTGAAACTCCCGAGTTTCTGGTGGTCATGTTACACAAATAACTCAGGTTTCCAATTTCTTGTTGTAATTTGTTGACAGTGGAATAATGAGTGACGCTTTGCAGGTTCTTGCATAGGCCGCTTTAAAGTGCGCGTAAAATTTGTCACGAGCCGCAAGCGCCATTCATGAAAGTCATTGTATATATTATAAATACATATAAGGTTGGCAACTTTATTCCAGTGTACGAACATATGACTTTGAACAACAAAATACTTCGCACAGGGAAATGAAACATGATAAAAAATTATACCACATTAAACCCTGATAATTTTAGTGGTAATAAATTATATTTGTTCTCAATGCTACCAGAGAGCTGAAAAATTAATTTGCATGCATTTTGTATGTTTTGAAAAAATTTTTGCTGTCCTGATACAGGAAGTATGAGTGTCTTACGCGCGATATGTTTAAAATGATTTCTGTAATCCAATTGGTTGAAAAAATAAACGGTTCACGACTCTGTTTTTTCAACCAATCGGATTACAGAAATCATTTAAAAAATATCACGCGTAAGACACCCTCTCGCTTCCCGCATCAGGACAACATTTTTTATTTCAAAACATAAAAAATACATGCAAATTTTTCAGCTTTCTGGTGGCATTGAGAACAAATTTATTAGTTACATGTAGTATATAGAAAAATTATATAATTTCATATACCTGTGCGAAGTATTTTGTTTTTGTTCAAAGTCGTACGTTCGTAAACTAGAATAAAACTGCCAACCTTATGTATTTATAATATATACAATGACATTCCTGAATGGCGCTTGCGGCTCGCGACAAATTTTACACGCACTTTTTGGACGGCCTATGGTACTTGTGGTCCGCCAGTTGAATAAAGTCTGATGGTGTAAAGTTTTCGTTTACCAAGGTCTGCATCACTATCTTCCTTCCGCTGTGGTTAGTAAATTTGGTATAGTGAGTGCAGTTTTCTCAGCCATGTTATTCATCATCGAATTTAGTTTCTTAACACTAGCTGGGGCTTTTTTAAATCAAGCTTCATTTAACCTTTTAAACTTTCAATTTTCTTCAAACAGTTTATAGCGAGATAAATTGACTGTTGCTGTAGTTCTTTTCTGCCGGATGCTTTTCTGCGAAGAGTTTATACACAGCAATAGGATCTTTTTCATTTTCCGGTACGGAAAACATCTCTTCGGAGTTACTTTCCGCACATCTGTGGTGTTTCCCCCAAACGTGTTTTTGTTTGCCTTTCGTTGTATTCCAAGTATTCCTCGCCACTTTCCGTTTTAGGCAATTTCACATCACCCCAACTCTTATCGCGATGCTCTTTACAGCCACGCGATCCAAAGTGTACTGTATTGTGTCCAACAAGTCTTTTTCATACAAAAACAGCTATGTCGTCTTCGCTAAGTGCTGGGGAAGCATTTGGTTTATTTCCTTTTTCAAAGAATTTGGTTCGTAATCCTCACTTTGTTTTGTGCGAACCTTTATAATAAACTCGCTCAGATAAAGGCTTAATTCCGCAGAAGAATGACTTTAATGCTTCATGATCACTTCTCATTCTTGCTACTGAGAAACTGATTTAGTAATGACAGGCTTTGTTCAGTTTTTCTCTTAGTGTTTTCATTATCTTCTCGTTCGATGAATTCGTTGACAAAGATGTCAAAGTCTGCAAAACGGGAAGCCATTTCGAAGCGAATGAGCAAAATATAAGCTGGCGGGAAATTTCGATGCTCTTTCTTCACATGTAGAAAAAATCTAATGCGATCTCTGATTGGTCGGATGATTTTTTCACATGTGAGGAAAGTCGTCTCAATCACGCAATGTGCCTTAGATGAGTTTTATCTTGGCAATGCAGACGCGAATATTATAGTATGTGCATGTATATAATAAACTATAATAATCACATCAGAAATCACACTTAATAATGTACAAATGTGATCGTTAATGTACACGTCGATGTTTAGAATATTATAATATTATACACTTTAAAAGGAAGTCTGCCACAATAAGTTTTCCAAAAGATATTTGTTACGAGGCCTTCTGGGGATCAACTCAGCTTTTGCGCGAGGGCCTCGAAACCAAGCGAGATCTTCGGCTAATCAGTGAATGCTCAAATGAGTGAATACAATTTTCTTTTAAGTCAATATTTAGGTTGAATGACGTAGGAGATTGTGAAATGTACATTAATTAATCTAACAATAAGACATTTGGACGCCTGTTCCGTTAGCTGTACAAACATTTAACATTTACATGAATTTGAGTGACACAATGAATATTAAAACAGAAATAAATACATGTTTCATATCAATCCTCCCTTCGTGGATTCAAGCCTCCCGGCTTGATACAAAAACTAAATAATTTTTTTCTTTATATTATAGCTCCTTTTAAATTATTTTCGTTCTTGAATTAACTTGACTGATCGCTTGGTTTGCAGAGATTCATTCTTTCCTCGAGCAAATCTTTAGTAACAACACACATCTTATTCATAAGTTCAATTTTTCGCCGCTTTTCTTTCTTGATTTCTGTTGACATTGAACAACACTCTTCTTCATAGTGATTCATAACATATCTTAAATATTTCGACTTTTCAAACAGTTCTAGTTCTAACTCGTCGATTCTCTGGTACTGCTTAATAATAAGTTCTTCGTGTTTCTTCGTTTCACTTTCTTCGACATTTATACATTCGGGGACATTTATTTTATTACTTGCACTGTTCTTGTCTTCTAGTTTTTGTCGCTTCTTTCTTTCAATGAACATGGACATTCTTTTTCTATCTCTCTCTTGACACGATTTTGACTTTTTCTTTCGTGTAATAGTTTTTATCGGATACATTATTTATATTTTCATCAATGGGAACAATTTCCTGTCGTTTTACGTATTTCAGCATTCAGCATCTGTATTCTGCCCGCATCCTTGCACCATTGTTACGAGGCCTTCTGGGGATCAACTCAGCTTTTGCGCGAGGGCCTCGAAACCAAGCGAGATCTTCGGCTAATCAGTGAATGCTCAAATGACTGAATACAATTTTCTTTTAAGTCTTTATTTCAAATAATTAACAATACAATGAGTTGGTACGGGAAAGTAGGAGTTCCATACAAGCTCTACCCAAGACTGATCACTAGGCACTAATACAGGTGGATATATTTAGGTTGAATGACGTAGGAGATTGTGAAATGTACATTAATTAATCTAACAATGAGACATTTGGACGCCTGTTCCGTTAGCTGTACAAACATTTAACATTTACATGAATTTGAGTGACACAATGAATATTAAAACAGAAATAAATACATGTTTCATATCATATTAATTAAATGTATTGAGCAAAATTAATTTTTTTCACTAACCTGGTTCAAGAAATCTTTCTAGATTGAAGGTTTCTGGATCTGTCCAATATTCTGGTTTGCGATGAAGAGCGTAGAGTGAAATGATAATCAATGATCCACTTGGTACATTATATCCCAAGATGTTGTCGTCTTTCATCGCTTGTCTGCGATAAACAGCGGCAAGTGTTCGTAGACGCAATGTTTCCTTCACGACGGCTGCAAGGTCATGAGTCATAGGTTTCCCAGGTAACTTCTCGTTCTTTCATCGTCTCCTTAACTTTTGCGCGAAGTTTTTCCTGAACATCAGGGTACTTAGCCAGATAACAGAAAATTCAAGACAGTGTAGTAGAGGATGTATCCTGATTCGCAAAGAAGAAAATGAACAAGTTGGATATCAATTCTTCTTCATCCATACCTCAACCAGTTTCGTCATCAATGGCTTCAAGAAAAAGATCTACTAGATCCTTACTTGCCCTGTTTACGCCATTTTGTTCTTCTTTCTTGTTGTCGATCACCTAAACAACAAGGTGATTTTTATTTTATTATTTAACTATTTGATAACAGTATAATTACGCTCGGTTATGCTGAATCTTAAGCTATAAAATTTTCTTAAATGAATTCATATAATCAGTATATATTTTAACTACTGTTTTGAACACGAGTCGATCACTATGTATTTCACCGTGTACTTTTTACATTTTGGTTGAGTATAAAATGATCATATACTATAGAAGGATTTTGAAGATGAGATGAGAAAATATTATGAAATACTTAGTTAATAAAGTTACTCTCTGAGAACGAACATCGATCGTGGCCCGTTTCATAATTTATTTGCCTTCATATTTTTAGACTGTAATGTAAAATACTAGTTTACCAGTAATTTGTGTAATACTTCAAAAAAGTTCCCAAAGGATACTATGGATATTTTCGAACGAAGCAAGCGTTCTTCCCATCAATATATCGCTATGTGGATTCGGCAGTAATTAATTACTCCATAAAAAGTAAAGGAGCGCATACGGTGGAAGTAGGTTTCCTTTGAACCGTTTTAGGAATTTGTTTACCTGCCTCGTCCCCAGGCCATAGAACGACGCATTCTAAAACCAGTGTATTTGAAGTACTACGCTCCGTCGCGCAACGGATAACATCCCATCATCCTTTGCGGGCTCACGCCACAATATAGTACGTCATGTAAACTGTTTATATAAGGAGTCGTCGTATCAACAGCGCCTGGGGAAGAGGTAGCTCGTTTACCACGAAGTGACAGATGTTACCTTTTAAATAGTTTTAAGTGCAGTTCGATATGCTGCTTTAAGATGCCGAGCCTCTTTAGTAAACGGTAAGTAGCGCAACAGGTGACGAAAAAAAAATTTCCAACATTAAGATCAGCGCTAGAAAAGAGGTTAACGAAAGCTTGAACAATTCATTATGTCCACCTCTAATTGAATTAAAATTGTAACCAAGAACGCAATCCCCTAAAACATCAATAGATTAGCGGACACAATCGTCTTGGACAAATAATTGGCTTTGTCGTCCATTGCTGTTCTTCTTCGAAGAGAGTGTCATTCCAGAAATTAAAAAAAGAAAAAGTAAATGTCATTTAGTTTGTTTTTAACTTTCAAAGATCATACACACAGCGAAGCTGGCACTTTAATTTAAATTGGGAAGATATTTATATATTCATGTTCTTCTTGACTGACGTTAAGTTCATAGATTTTAAAACAATAATACTTGTTCATTGTGGTTCAAATAGTACAGTACAAACTATTACTTTTAGTTGTGCATTTATGTGGGTGATGCACAGGGGTTGCACCTTACATTTTATTCAATTGAGCAGGAATTCAAGGCAGCACAAAAAGTTATTAAAGTGCAACTAACACCTTATATGATTATTTGTATGTGATATGCTTGGATCATTCTAAGAAAAATGTAATATATTCTTATAGTCAAAATCTTCATCGTCATCAACTTTCCACTGATAAAGTTTCCGCATATGATGTCATTAGGTGAATTGCAAATAAGTTTTCTTTTGTTTTTTTGCCCCAAAAAAGACTATTTTGTTTATTTCATATTTCGGCAAAACGAAAATCTAGAGAAATCAGGAACGAAACATTTTTTATATCATAAACTATGACTTATTCCAATACCTCAAAATCATTTTACGCTTCATTTAATCTCAGGTAGGCGGGATCATATAATCAGCCCCTAAGATGCCATGATTAGCACGCATCCTATTCTTGCTTTTAAACAAAGACTAAGCCCCAAACTTACAAAGAATGTAAATTATCAAAGGTTTCTAACCTATCTGATAATTGCGCTTTCCCTTGGGAGAACGAAGATCGTTCTAAAACTTTGTGTTAAGCGAAAGCTCCTGTACAACAATTATGAAAAATATGTCAGCAAATGCTCGGTAAAAGATATGGTTATAACAATATTCAACATTAAGCACAAATAGAACGGTTATACGTTAATAGGTATCTGTACGTCAATGTCATCCTGCACGACTTCTTCTACATCATCTAAAGGTGTTAAAGAAGATTAACCATTATTTGAAAAAACAACCCAACTTGTATCTAGTACCCGAAATAGATGTATACTTGCCCAGAATAGTAATGTCAATGCCATCAATCAAGTTTCCTAATTCTTCTAGGTGATCTTCTGGAAAATGATTTGTTGGGATATAAGCTGTATAATGTAATAAAATATGTATATATGTATATATGTATATATGTATATATATATATATATATATATATATATATATATATATATATATATATATATATATATATATATATATATATATATATATATATATATATATATATATATATATATATATATATATATATATATATATATATATGTATATATATATATACATATATATATATATATATATTTATATATATATATATATATTTATATATATATATATATATATATATATATATGTGTGTGTGTATATATATATATATATATATATATATATATATATATATATATATATATATATATATATATATATATATATATATATATATATATATATATATATATATATATATATATATTGTGGAAACGATGAAGATGGAATAGAGGATATCATTAAATAACACTCATTCTGCACATGTTTGGATATCCTATTTACACTATAGTATTTCACCACTACGTCACTACACGTGTGGTGTTAGGTTACTGCTAAGTATTTACATAAATATTTCACGCAAACCTCTAGTTATATAAAAAAATGTCTTACACAAACTTGTTATAGTTCTAGTTATATAAAAATATTTTACACAAAGTTGTTATTTAACATAGATTTAAGTCCGGTTGGAGTATAGTAATGATGTCTCTTTCCTTCGACTCTCTTATCAAGCGGCTTGAATGACTGTCACATTGATAAATGTGCATGATCTGGAAGTTGCCATTGCTGCACCTTCTTATGTGCTCAATTGCTGCTAAGTGGCTCTATTCTTCGTGATTTATTTGCTGTCTGTGTAGCGTTACTCGATCGCTGGCGGAGGTTTTCTGTTTGACCAACATAAAAACTTCTGCATTTTTTGCAAATGAGGATGTATATAATGTTACGCGATTTGCAGTTCATTGAACATTTTACATACCAAGTCTTCCAGTTTTTCAATTTGATGTCGATTCCGGTCATTATTATCGCACACGTGCCGCATCTTGGTTCTCCGCATTGTGTTACAGTGTTGGAAGTTCTCTCGGAAACAAATCTGGCTTGTGTTAGTTGTTTCTTCAGGTTCTTCGGTTTGCGTCGACTGACACTTAATTTCGTATTTTCTAGTATAGGTTTGATTTTTTCTGAGTTTTTTAGGAATTGCAAGTTCTTTTATATAGGCTTTTAGGATAGCTCTGTTGTAGTAGAAAGTTCTTGAGTTCGTTAAGTCGTTTGGTTTTTATATCTGCGTCGGACACAATACAACACATTCGGCGCGCCAGACTGTAGGGAATGTTGGTCTTTGTGTGTTTCGGGTGACATGAGTTAAAGTTGAGATATTGGTTGGTATCAGTCGGTTTGTAGTAGATGTCCGTATTCAACTTGTTATTTTGCTTGTATACTAACACATCCAGAAATGGCAGCTTCACGTTGTCATATTCCACCGTGAATTTGATGCTCTCGTGGAGACTGTTCAACATCGCGTGTAGTTTCTTTAGATCTTCCTCTGACTTGTTCCAGATTGCGAAGCAATCGTCCAAATATCTTCCCTATCTTCTGAACAAAATTGTGTTTCGAATTTCAAGTATAGTTTCTTTTCAAGGTAGCCAAGTACGAGGGTCGCGTAAGTAGGGGCCATCTTAGTTCCCATCGCTGTTCCTTGAATTTGCATGTACAGTTTATTATCGAAGTGGAAAGTGTTCTCTTTCAGCACAATGGTATTTGATTCCATAATGAATTCGTTGGAAAATGGTCGATCGGGTGATAGAATCGGTAAAGTTGTTAATCCAGTATTCTATTGCTGCAAGTCGGAGTTCATGTGGGATGCTCGTGTATAAACTAACAACATCGAAAGATACTAGGAGCGTGTCTTCGTCAATTGTTTCTGGTAGGTGGTTTAGGAAGTCAAGGTCATCGCGAATGAAGCTTGGGACATGTTCACAAAGAGGTTTCAAGACTATGTCTATGAAATTGCTCAGTTGATGGGTCGGTGATGATGGACAAGCAACAATTGGACGCAGCTTGAGACCTGGTGGAGCTTGTACTTTAATGTACGTCGAGTTTTGTTGGAGTATGGCTTCCTTCATATATTTTGGAAGTCCATAGAAGTTAGATGTTTTCCACGCGAAATTCTGTAAATATTCTTTCTTTTTTTTCGTTGTTTCTTGGTGGAATTTCTTCAAGAGTTTTCCGATCTTTTTAATAATTTTGTCATCATAGTTTAAATCAGTCAGTTCTGCGTAATGTTCGTTGTCGGCTAGCATTTCGTGAACCTTTGCGCGATAAAATGTTTTGTTCATAATTACGGTCGCTCCTCCTTTATCGGCTTCCTTTATGATAATTGTGTCGTCGTTTTTTTGTTCATTTAAATCGTTCTGTTCACCTCTGGTTAGGTTGCTTTTCTTTGCTGTTGCGTGCTGTTTATGGTAATTTTTTGTAGCTTCAATAAAGATGTTCAGATATTTATCTTCTGACATTGGTGGTACAAAGTTTGATGGATTCTTCACCAACGAACGATTTGTCATCTCCATTCGGTTGCTGGTCGTTGAAGTATTCAAGTAGACGTATCTTTCTACTGAATTCTTGAATGTCTGTTTTTAGTTCGCTTCTATTCTATTTTGGCGTTGGAGTGAATTTAAGACCTCGTTCTAACAATTCAATTTCTTCATTGGATAGTTCTCTTGACGACATATTAATTATTTTGGGCTGTGTTGTTTTCGCGTTCTCTTGTTGTCGGCCATTTTGTCTCAGTTCTGCTGTTCGTTGAAGATTTGTTGCTGTCGTGTGAGGTTCGGTGGGTTGTTCAGATGGTAGGAACTCATTCCCAAAAAATGAGGACCTCTTTGGAAAGGGTACATTGGCCATTGAGGTTGTGGTGGTGGGTTTTCAAAGTGGGATTGTCTTATAACGTCCGAGTAGGTGAGAGGAATTGTGGCGCTGTTTTCTCGGCTTTGTTCTGTGTGTTCATTTCTCGTGTTCGGGGCATCGCAGTGCTGGTTCGACTGGTGGGAAACATGCGTTGTCGGGTTTCTCGTGTTCGGAGTGTCGTAGCGCTGACTCGACTGGTGGGAAGAGCGGGTTGTGTAGCGTTGACTCGACTGATGGGGAGAACGCGTTGTCGGGTTTCTCGTGTTCGTAGTGTCGTGGCGCTGATTCCACTGGTGGGAAGCACGCGTTGTCGGGATTTTCGGCTGGTTGCTAAGTGGTCTTCTCACGTTATTGGTCGTTTCATGAGGATTTACCGATCTCGGAAAAGCGCGGTTGGTATAAAATTCGGATTGTGTTGGGACGTGATGTTTTCTCCTTGTCGTCTTGTGTTCGTTGTTGTGACGAGCGTTGTGTTGGCAGAGGGGTGAGGAATTCTTCGGCTTCGCATTGCTTCTCGGTTTGACTAGATCTTCGTTGTCGAAGTGCTGTTCGTATTTTTCGAGCCACTCTTGTTTTGATTGCCACTTTGACTGCGACTTTCCTTCCTCGTTTGCGATATCCTCATCCCACAGTTTCTTAAGCTCAGCAAGTTCGTTTCCGTTGAATTTGTTTTGAAAGAACTTCGCCATTTCTTCCTCAACCTTCGTGTAATTCGACTTGTGGCGTTCTGCGCGTATCTTTAGCAGTTTAATTTCAGCTTGGAAATCGTTGATCTCGGTCTCTTTGCGGATATCTTTCTCATTTGGGTCTTCGTTGGGTATTTCTTTCATCAAGAGTTTCTTTGACACAATTTGTTTCTCGTTGTTGAGCCATGTTTCGTAGATGACCGCGGTATTGTCGCTGTTTAGGCTGTGCCAGTATAACTGCTTGCGCTTGTTTAGGTGTCGTTTCCATGTATCCATGATGCACTTTCTGCTTCTGAATATCGCGGCTTTTGATTCGGCTTCGGCGGATTTCTTCATGGATATGGAAACGTTGTTTTGGATGTCTTGTATCGATGAAGCAATGACTCCGTATTGGTTTTCTTTGCTATTCTGGTGATTCTGCTGGTTCTTGATAATCATTTGTAGTGAGTCATTGATATTGTTGACTTTTAAGCAGATTGCACTTCCAAAGAATTCAATATGGAATCAATTACCATTGTGCTGAAAAAAAACACTTTGCACTTCGATAATAAACTGTACAAGCAAATTCAAGGAACAGCGATGGAAACTAAGATGGCCCCTACTTACGCGACCCTCGTACTTGGCTACCTTGAAAAGAAACTATACTTGAAATTCGAAACACAATTTTGTTCAGAAGATAGGGAAGATATTTGGACGATTGCTTCGCAATCTGGAACAAGTCAGAGGAAGATCTAAAGAAACTACACGCGATGTTGAACAGTCTCCACGAGAGCATCAAATTCACGGTGGAATATGACAACGTGAAGCTGCCATTTCTGGATGTGTTAGTATACAAGCAAAATAACAAGTTGAATACGGACATCTACTACAAACCGACTGATACCAACCAATATCTCAACTTTAACTCATGTCACCCGAAACACACAAAGACCAACATTCCCTACAGTCTGGCGCGCCGAATGTGTTGTATTGTGTCCGACGCAGATATAAAAACCAAACGACTTAACGAACTCGAGAACTTTCTACTACAACAGAACTATCCTGAAAGCCTAATCACGAAAGGAGTGAAAAAGCCACATCTCTCTCGCAGGAAGAACTTCGGGCACCAAAGAACAGAAATACCAACACAAAGACCCTTCCACTAGTTTTAACACAGGTAGCCCGATAAGCGGCTGCACATGCTGTCATCATAATTATGTATAATATACTAAAAGGTTGGCAACTTCCCGACGGATTTTGATCCGTACGAACTATATACACAAACTTACACACAAAAATATTCGCACTTAAAACAGAAAATTCGAAAAAAAACTTACTCTGGAGGGACAATGACTTCTTTACAACCTTGACAAGTATTATTTTGCTTTGAAACGACTGAAAAGTCGAGAATTTTGGCAAAATACAAACGTTTTTGAGTTTAAAAGGGCAGAAAATTGTTAGGATGCACAAAACCTGCCTTACGTCACAATTTCTAAGGCTCTTATTGGCCAGATTTTCCCGCGAAATGGCGTATTTACCTTCGTATATATACATATATACATATATACAAATAAATATATATATATATATATATATATATATATATATATATATATATATATATATATATATATATATATATATATATATATATATATATATATATATACATATATATAGATTAATGAATATAAAAAATATATCCACTGTTTCCAAGTCATACAAATAGAGTGCTCAATACCGAAGTAGAGCGAAATAGATAAATAGATAAAACAACTTTGAGTTACTTCATAGATTTTATTTACTACAAATTTGTTTCGTATAGTAGGCAAAAGCCTACTACACTCGTCAGGTAAAATCGCAACTGGAGCCTATGTGCGGAATATGAGATGTATAAGCGTGAAATGCGTGGTGTAATATGTCTAATAGTGAAGTCGCTTAACCAAACGATCTGTACTGGCGAGTACAAACTTGGGCACCCCCTCTACAATTGATTAACTATGCCTCCTAATCAATTTAAGAACGGGTGCCTAAAATTTTCAAGTTAGGGGGGTGTTACCACAGTGAGGTGGTACGTTAATGGTTGGCAATGTTTCTCTGCCAGTCAATGATATTTAATGTGAGAACATCAAACAGGAAATTTTATATGCCCATTTATCTGTTGTCAAGTCCATGTCTTTGAACAATATCCCAACACCTTATTATTAAATACAATGACTGAGTAAAACATGAACAAGCATCCCGCGAACCGTTATTTCAAAAACGGAACTCCCCCCGGGATGATAAATTTTGTGAATATCTTCATTACACCCCCAAAAACATTTCAATTTGACTTAGGAGTCGCGGGGAAAGAAATACTGACTTTGTCCGCTTTGTACAGATCTTGCCAATTTTTGCCGCTAAGCGACCGGACTATAATGTAATATGTGTAATGTCTATATAAGGTATGCGTGCTTCGTGCGCCCATAAATTGAGATACTGCTATTTGCTGCAAAGCAAATGCTTTTTCCTGTGTCTGCAGCCCGATACAAGTTCATTTCTACAGTTAAGGGAGCTCCCTTAGACGAAAGGGACCTTTAGACGAAAGGGACACGGAAATTCCAGTACCGCACCACATGACAACTTTAGCACCCTAATTCGTAACCCAACATCATCAACGACCCCAATACCATCCGTCACCCCTACACCATCAACGTCCCATGTGTTCCTATCAATGACCCTGGAACCATCAACCACCTTAGAACTGTCAACGACCTTAGAACCATCAACGACCTTAGAACGGTCAACGAGCCTGGAACCATCAACGACCTTAAAACCTTCAACAACCTTAGAACGGTCAACGAGCCGAAACCATCAAATAACAACAGCAATAGACGTCGGAGATTCTGCAGAAAACAAAATCCATTTACGTATATTCTTATTATTATCACGGCTTTGGAATTGCTGTTGATATAGCGACTTGTTAAAAACGACTTGATAATATAAGCTCTATTTACAACATTTTAATATTTAAACTCGAGCTGAAGACAAGAGTTGAATATCTGATACATCTTGGAAGCAAATGTTGTAAATTGCTGGTGAGTCGCTCCAGTTTTATAGTTGCATTGTTGAAGTAATTTAAAAATACATCTTAAGTAAACCAAGGGAAATCTGTACCAATAATACAGGATCCTTCGCGCTCATGATTTCTTTTCTGCTTTCTTAATTAATTATTTTGATTTAAATATACCATATTTACAATTTTCAATTGCCTAGTTTACCCATTTTGGCCTAAAGTATACCTGAAAGGTAAAAGTGGGCGAGTTGTAGGCGAAGGGATTATTATTCCTGGATTTAAAGTGGACGACGAGCAGGTCCCACCATTCGGTGGACTATCCAGAAAGATATTGGTTAAAAAACGGATATGGTATGGTTGGATCAACAGCGTAATAAATTTCAAAATCATGATTCTTTCTTACCTCAAAATTTTTCCACTAGAATGTTTTCATCCGCAAAAAAAAAATCAGCTGAATTGACTACTGTATATTTAAGACTCCCTTGTGAATGGAAACAGTCTGTATACAGTCTGTATACAGTCTGTTTCCATTTGCAAGTGAATCTCATATCGATTCTGGTGAATTTTTTCTTTGGGATACGGCGCGAAGCTCAAGTAATATAATCTTATTAATTAATTGATTAATTAATTAATTAATTAATTTATAGACTGTAACACGGACGCTGATTTGATTCCTGGAGAATACGCTATTCGATCTTGCGTGCTTCTCACCCGAAAAGAAAACGACTGCGTTGAAGACATCGGAGGCATGCTCCCTAGGAATGCGAATGTGCTCAAGTATGGAATTGCGTCCAAACTTGCACAGAAGAGAGATGCACAGTAAAAAAACACATTAAAACGATAAAAATAAAAGGTAGCGAGACGATAAAAGGTAAAAAATAGAAAGTAAAAATTGTATCCTATCGATACGAACAGTTACAAATTGTTGTGTGTATCTTTATAATTACATCGTTTTTATTCAGAGACTGTCTGGAAAAACAATAATTCGGGGGAGAGGGGGGGATAAATATTCACTTATAAATGTTCCTAGATTGATAATTTAGGTTTTAAAATAAATTAAAATTTGTAAATATACGACTATGTGCCCTCCCAAACCCAAATTATCGATCTTCCAGCGACTGTACAGAGTTCTCTGCATAAAAACCTGGATGGTTGATAAACAATACCTAAAATCGAACCCACTCTATAAACTTATACGTTGCTAGTCTAGATTGATAGCTATAACAGCTTCTAGGTTTTCCCACAATTTGACAAGTCAGGAGATGGTGGCAAGCTTAAATGTATAGTGTTAAAGTTTATAAACAGCTGTATATAATTAAACATGATGCATAAGACTACTCCTGTATTTGGATAAAGGTGAATGTATCCAAGGATTCAAAAGTCTGTCTTTTGAAATATTTATCCTTTTGCTTTCCACCATGTATTTTGGTTCAACGTGATTCAAGCGTTCTAAAAAATATTGTTTGTTTGAATAAGTGACTGTTTTATAATGTTACTAGTCACGCGACAATGGGTAAATTCAACGTATCCCTCAGGGAAACAGGGGAAAATGGGTGCTCATTCCAAGCGACTAAGTACCTGAATATATAAACAATAGCGTAGCCAGCTCATGGTTTTAGATCTTTTATACGTCATACCGGATTACATCGGCCTGTGACAATGTCCTTACCGGATAGGCGGTTGTTCACATTACGTCACTGTAATCCGGTACGTGTCGCGGACATAACTCACTCCGCTTTGTTGATATGAAAAGTATTCTGGTATGTTCCGTACCAGAAAAGCCAAATAAAACGTACGCTCGGCTGTTATACAAAAAAGGGCAGGGTAACACGGAGTGCAAGGGCTAGTGTAAACACTGCCATTTTTGTATGTGAAAATTACTTAGATATTATATGTAGTATATTTGAATAAAGGATTTGGGAAGAATTCAGACTTGGCGCGAAGCTTTACATCTTTGATAGCTATTATGTGTGAGCGTAAATCAGGTTATCGTTCCAGGTTCCTTGCAGTTCAGTGGCTAGTGTATAAATACTTTGGACTAATATTCTTGGTTTGCAATCAGCTCTCGGGATGCGGCAGACAAGGTCACCCACCTACGCTAAGTTATAAGCCGTCAAACATGACAAAATAGCACGATTTGGGGGAAAAATATCGCGCGGTCAAACGGTGACCTAAGGTCACGGATGACGCATGCAATTGGACATGTTGTCTATTCGTAGTAGAAAGAATATATGCAATGACACTACAATACAGCGAAAAAATTCTTCAAATGCAAAATTTAAAAAACCTATTTGATGTTTTACCTTTACGCAGCAGTATTTTGTAAGTATAACATAATCCTCTGGTTTTCGCAAACCAGCGATCGCATTAAAAAGGTCTCTATGGTCTGTATGTAGTTCATATGTTTATGCGCAAACTGAAGGGATTTACTGTTGTCGCAGATACCTTGATGTTTTTCGACTTCTCGGTTTTAAAACTAGCGCTTTACTAACAAAAAAACAGACAGCCAAGCAAAAGCGCAAAGCACCAGCATGCAAGACATGTGGACAGCCAATGAAAGGTCACTCAAAAACAGCTTGCAGAAATCAAACCCAGAATGAGTAAATTTTTATATATGTAAATGTATTTACAGTCATAAGTATGTAGTAATATTATAAATATACATATCAAAATAAAAAAACTATTCAGTATTCTGTCTTTGCCTGGCACCCTTATATCCCTGCACATTAGTACTTGGAAACTCAGTCCTAATAAAATGATAAATACAGGCTGGTAAAGGTCTTGTATGGTCCCATCCCAAGTATCCACAGAGTCAATGTACTAGCCATCTATAAGCCACAGCACGCAGATACCTATTATGCAACAAAAATGATCTATTGAGTTTTTACCATACTTCATGTGACAGATAAAACTTGATCATACTATTTCACTAAAGCAATTGCCACAAAGTCTACAACATGAACAGCATGAGATATCGCGTGAGCGACAGTCAACATGTCTATAACTTAAAAGTGCTTACTCGTTTTCATTTTGACTCTTCTTATGTTTATACTTCTTTCCTTCTTTCGTCGTCAATAATGGTCCAACACTTTTGAGGACAGTTCTGTGTACCATTGGCAGAAAGTCCCAGTGGTCGACAATACACGCTGCATCTTTTCCCTCAAAAGTATATTTACTTTGGTACTCTAGAATTTCCTTGCAGCAACGGAATTCTCTTGCGCTTGTAAGATGGGAATCATCACAACGTCCACATGTGCACCTATTTTGTGAAATTTATTAAGTCGTTTGAGTAAGAATTCCTCCTATTTTAATCAACTAATTTGTTGCGTGACTTACCATGTGCTAACTGGCACGTCTTTGTCGTACCTCTCCGCTAGTGTCGCAGATGATAGGCCATCCTCGTCGTCTGTTTCATTTTCTTCTCATTCATCGCCACTTTCAGCAAGTGGCTCATCAATGTACGGCTCGATCACAGAAGATTGTTCGAGAATTTCGCCATCGCTAGAGTAATCACTTTCCATAGCTCGCGCCGTAGCCATATTATATTATTATTGTTTGTATGCTTGCGTGCGTAGTGTGATTATTTGCATACGTCATCGTAGCATTAAATTCGTCCCCAGTTCCCGAGAAATTTTTCCCTTAAAATTCAAACTTTAAACCGTTGTATCTCAGAAGTTATTCAACGGTTTTGGTTAAAACAACTTTTCTATTGTATTTTGGCCACCAAACTATCGTTTTAGTAAAAAAAATGAATATGAATTTTTGAGTTCATAGACACTTTAACTTGCTCTAACGTGCAGATATTGAGCAATGTTTGATATGCAAATTAACATCACTATGATGTCACATTGCATAATGAGTGACTGCAAAGCCTCAAGAACATAGAATGTTCTACATCAAACATGACGTAGACATATATAGGTGTGTTTGTATAAACATACTGGATACCCTATTATGTTATATTTCGATAAATTCAATTGATTGGCATTCTGCAATATTAGTTTGCAGTTACACATCATTCATTATGACATCACAGTGATGTCAATTTGCATATGAAACACAGGACAATATCTACACAACAAAGTAAGTTATGAAAGCTTGGGTAAGTGTTTTATTAGGACATTTGGAATGTTCTTTATGATGCGAATTAAAAAATAAATTACCTCTCCGTTCAAGATAGACGCTGGTATGAAACGGGCCGCATGGATAGTTAGCTCTTTGGCAATTCTAAAATGTCGGAAAGAATGGCATGAAACTTAATAAAGACATTGATGCATGAGGTTTAAGTTTAACCTATTAGATGTAAAAATCGACTGATTATTATAAGATCTATATTGACATCAGTTATTATTATCGACTTATTTATTAATATATTTGTTAAGTATTCAATTATAATTGTAAAATTGTCACTGAAAATCTCTTTATGGTGCAAAATATTGTTTCCTATTCCTAACCAATAGCGTATTATACATATTGAATCATGATATTTTCATATACAGAGGGTGGAAAAAAACCGTTTACGTGAAAATGATCTTTTGTTAGAATTTCACTGGCCATGCACAAAGCTGAATGTGAAGAGTGCAAAATAATGACAAAGAGCATAAATTAAGTATTTGATTAATTGATTCATTACGTTTACGAATCCATGGGATTAATTCCTTTTGTTTAATATAAAACGCTTCTTTATTAGTGTTTACTTAATAAAAATTTTGTCAATAATTCAAGCTCTCGTTGGTTTAACTACTGCTAGGCATTGAAAATATAACAATGAATCATTTTCAATAGTTTGCGGGGTTTTTTGGTACACCTTGTACGTTACTAGGCCGAATTTCTATTTTGTACATTTTGTGATCGTCCGGATTTCTGTGGTGGCTTTCTTTTGAAATATGTGTTGTCAAGTAAAATGAATTTCATTACATATCGCGACTGAACACATTTCAAAACATAGGGCTCGCAAAATTCTGCGCTATCGCTAAATGGTACCCAATGGAAGTCATCCTTTATTTGGAGGATTTTTAAAAACTGTAAATCAAAATATGCAACAGAGCAGCAGATACAACCTTGTAATGCTCTTGCGTTAACAGACAGAAATAATGTCATTTTAATCGCTCCATTTTTCGTGTAGATTCTAAAGAGTTATTTCCGCAGAATTATATTTCTGTAGATGAAATAACATACATTAAGCGCCTCAATGACTAAAATTTGACTGCCTTCTTTTATCAATGTCGGTTAAATCTTCTACGTGAGAATTCATAGTTAACTTCTTAATCTAAATATGTATATAGTTTTTTATACCTGTACAATGAGGCGACGATTTTTCATATCTGTTGTCCACTCTGGGACATATCTCTGGGGGATGACTGGATGATGTCTTGACCACACTGGCAATCTATAACGTGCAAATAACTTTAAACCATCAAATTTACCTGCTAGCAACTATCTTACGGCTATGTAGCCTTGAAATTTTTTAATTGCGTCATATTCAACGAAATAAGCGGCTGAAGCCTATCGATCACTTGTAGAACAAAAGTAACGTTGGCATACGTACAGTTATGGTAACATTGTTTTATGACTGGTGATTCGCTCAATTCTTTGAATGTTTTGATACGTTACATTCCAAAACAAAATATAGACCTGTAATTGCGGCTATACCGACTACAGTGGAACCCCGCCTTACGGCCACCTCGATAATACGGTCATCTCGATAATACGGTCACTTTTTTTGGTGCCGGCGAAACACCAATGCATTTTATATTAAAGTTACCCCTTTAATACGGCCACCCCGTTAATACGGCCAACGGCCACATTGCCGAATCCCAAACTAATGAAATCACCCCGTTAATACGGACATTCTAAATGTGTCTACAGACGGAAACATAATTTAAGACTTCAAACATAGATGTAGACCATGACATCCGTGTTATATCATGTTACTTATTGTATTCTTATTATAAAAGTAACGCATTTAAAACATTACATATAGGCTTCAGTTAAAAGTGAAAAAAGTAAAGGTTTTTAACGTCGTTTATGTAGTTATTAATTGGTGTTGTAGCATCGTGTTGTTGCTGTGCTTTTGAAATAAATTTTTTAACATGGCTTTTATGTCACAATTGAAATTTGATATTATCCCGTTAATACGGTCATCCCGATAATACGGCCATATTATTTCGACCCGTTGGTGACCGTATTAACGAGGTTCGACTGTATATGATCGCAGACATGACACAGAATTCAGTATTGAAAATAGGAATACAATAGACACTTCCGAATTTTTCTGTGGGCATAAAAAACACTTCTTTTCAATAGGCTTCATACCCCGCCTCGATTTCAAGCTATTGTTTCGTGTGCACTCAAGCAAATTCGGGAAGTGTCTATTGCATGTAAAAATAATTTAAAATTCAAGAGGTACAATCAATAACACAATGCCTGGTGTGATCTTTTGCTGATAAATTTGGAAAGTTGAGATTGGATTACATATCAATATTGGATTAATTTAGGAGCATTAAAAAAGATCTATGCTGTTTTTGTACGGATAAAATATTGAAAACAAACGAATCAATGATATGCTCATTGCATCGGTATATATTGTATTCAAAATTGTCGATGTTATGTGCTAATGAATTCATGTTATGATATAAATTTATGTTGATATCTACGATAAAACTACAGTAAACGATTAACATTACAACTTAAAGATTAGGAAACGGAAGTAAATTTGCAAAAGCGGAAGTAAGAACGTAATAATAATAATAAAGATTTAGTAAAAATTCCACGAAGTGTCTCTTGCATTTCCATAAGTTAGTTAATTATAAAATAATCTAAGGAACTATATAAAAATTAAGATATTTAGAATAATGTATTTTAGTTTATCCTACTAGTTTAGTGTCAGCTAAAGCGGTTAAATGAGCGAGTTCTTACTTTCCGTCTAAAAATTAACATTGTCACAATTTCTAATATCTGCTGGTATGAATTATTAAAACAGCAGTAGCACTATCTTGTCACAACTGTTCAAAGTGCAAAGCTTTGAATGTAATATTAAGAAGATGTTGGTCTCGTCTTTTTTTCACAGGCAGCCATCCTAGCGTAAGACAGTCGATTTCTTTGGCGTACCAGCCATAGACAAAACCTGTACACACGTTTTGCACTCGTTGTCAGTGGCGTAGCCAGCGTCGATAATTGGAGGGGCGAATATTCATGTATCATGTTTTGCATCATTAATTTCTTTTGAAATCAATTGTTTTTAAGGTCTGTAAACACAAATATATGAATATTCGCCCCTCCAATTATCGAAGCTGGCTACGCCACTGCTCGTTGCAGACGTTTTAATTGACGTAACGGTAAAGGATGGAATACTGTGCTGTATTTCAGGATTTCAGGCACGTGATATTGTGCTAGATTAATTACGAAGCTTCTTCACTATTGAAAGCGAAGGCTACAGGTATGCATGTGTTCATTCCATAGGAAACGTATGATACATGAAGTATTGAAGAGAAACAACTTAGCCACAGAGCTCTACTTATAAATTTTATAATACAAGGCCAATACAATAGGCATACATTGATTTATTCGTTTTCAATATTTTTCCCGTATAAAACTTGATACAGATCACTATATGTACGTATCAATGTTCTGATATTATGCATGTGAAAAACATAGCTACAGGAAATATATACTCTGTTTATTGACCTTTGTTTCCTTTTACCAAATATAACGTCAATACCAAACATAAATATTGTTCAACCAGTTAAAGATAGACGTATAAAGAAAGAGATATTGACTCATCGTTAACGTATCTATATCGTCTAACTTATTAGATAAGATCAGCCACTTGATTGGCATAGTCGCGTGCGGGGAGTTAGTTATCCACGCTTAGACAAAACGGATTAATGCTCTTGCCGCTTACCTTGTGCTTGTCATAATTTCCTCGAGGATGTTAGAAAATGTGTTCAGACAAAATTCTTGAGCACTATAAAGACTCGTGTGCGCAGTTTATATGCTAGCTTATGATAATGTTAGCGTGTCTGCAATCACAACATAGCAACAATTCTATCACCGGGATTAGCTTTCTGTTGCTATGGTGATGTTAATCGTTCAGTAAGTCGTAATTAATATTTAATTTCGTACCTGCGTTTACAAAAACTAATTTAAACAAATAATCGGCCACCGTGCAAGATATCTAACCGGCAGGGGTGCTTATATTGATATTTCTGCTCTACATCATCAATTTCTTTTGAAACTGATTATTTTTACTGTCTGTGAACTGAAATGTTTGAACAAGGGGGTGGGGGCATATGTCTGAGCGTACGCCAGCAAGGATTCGTGCAGTACACGCAGCGCGCAGGATTATTTCGTGGAGGGAGAATTCTTTTTAATTATCCATAATATTCTGACATTTTGATGTCTTTTCTGTAAATAACCTCATATTTTTATACTTTTTCAATTAAAGTTATCTGGTCTATCAATTATTATGAAAGGGTTTAAACTGAAGTACGAATATAAACAAATTAATATAACTGTTGCTCCGGATGCCCTCATTCATCTTTACTGGCATGCATATCGACCCGATG
The DNA here is from genome assembly GCA_963855995.1 of Muricea muricata. NCBI lineage: Eukaryota > Metazoa > Cnidaria > Anthozoa > Malacalcyonacea > Plexauridae > Muricea > Muricea muricata. The sequence continues at coordinate 12,789,715 of OY979716.1, forward strand.
CGAGAGAATATGAGAACGCATGCGTTAAATCGGTCCTATCCGAGAACTGTACTGACGACTGCTCTGACAATCTGATGAATGGGTTCTGAACATAGTCAATATGGTTTGGAAACCCGGCGGACTTCAAAGCGTTTATCGCGGAGTTGCGATTTTATGTGGAGTTGGCTTTACCTTGCACAGATGTTTTAAAATTTTTGCTCATTAAATTTCAATGGCACGGCTTGAGTGCTTCGGCGAGGCAACGCTACTGGATGATTGATCATTATACCGGCCAAAACTTTCATTGTCTTCACCTTGTACAAGCCTTCATAAAGACGAACAAAAGATCTCCAGACCAGATCTAGATTGACTTTGTTCTGAACAAGGCACGACTAAAGCATAAACTGGCCCAACCAATGTTTTAATAAAAGTTTATATATCTTCTTCTTTTTCGCCTCCACAAGTACAAGCGAGCTTGAAAGCGAGTGAGCGAGGAAGCAATCCTAATATCTTTATGTTCACTAATGTGAGATGATAGTTTGATAGCATCTCGAATACACAGCTGACTGCCTTCGGGCTTGCAGCTAGTTGGCCAATGATGTATGATATGTATTGTGAGGATTTTTGGTACTCCAACATTAAACTACAATTAACTAGAATATATTTGAATTCAGTGTCTTATTTGTAATTAATAAAACATATTTTAATTCAATGTCTTATTTGTAGCGACAATAAATATTTAATTTGTATATAATTATTGGTTTGGGATTGTTTCTTTATATTATTTTGTTAAATACGCATTATTTTTTAGTGTCTATGTTTATGTTTTCTAGTGTCTGTATTTATGTTTTGTTTTTGTTTTTACTGATTTATGACAGAACTTATGAACTATAGGACACGGAGTCCGTTATGAAGACTGGTTTAAAACTTTCTCCAGTTTGAGTAACTTTTATTACTATGTGTTGATGGTGTAACCAGAGAAATCCCCTCAACTTTGAAGCCTAGAAGAGATATCAACGAAAACTCCCTCCCATGAAATGCACACATCAAACTGCTTGGATGTCTTCCCCCCCCCTGCTTTCCCTTGGGGACCTGAACACTACTCATTAATTTGTTTTAGACTTGTTTGATTTTTAAAAATTACAAAAAACGACCTCATCAACGACCACGGATCATTGATTTCGTTTAAATTAATTGTTTTCAAGGTCCGTGAACACAAATATATGAATATTAATTGCACCTCTAAATAATGATGTTGTATGGCCACGCCACAATTATTTCACAAGCCTTGCATTATTTTCGATCCATGAAACACAATGATGGTGATTGTCGCTCGACCTCCAGCTAATTACTGAGTGACCTTTTGACTATATTCTTGGTTTGCAATGAATCTCTTGAGATGCGGCTGCCACCTACGCCAGCTGGTCCAAGAATGGAACTAATAACATTTCTTTTGTGTTATACCTCCAACATGGCCGCCGTGACGTTAATTAATTGGAAACCATCAATAGTAAAGAATTTTGTGGGCTGCAGGTACTGACAAAATATTAAGAAAATAGATCATTTGCTTAGTTTAATCGTTTTAAAGAGGACGTGTTTGAAAATTTTTACCGCCAAGCAGTAAAGTTGTTTAGTACGGTCAGTGAACTTTAAATATTTGCATAACGGACTAAATTGTCGGGATGGGTGTGTTACTAGCCATCTTGGCTTCTCCCAAACATGAGACTTTTATATCTGGAATTATCGCTCCAGCTATTTATAGAGTTCAAAAACCTGAAGCACATACTTAGCAGGTATAACCATTGCTTTGCCGTTTAGACTAACTTCTAGATCACTAGCTCACTGCGAGCGATTTCATCCAATCACAATGCTCGGCTGTTTATTTTATTTATGAATGAAAGCACTCGCAGCTAGCATAGCCGTGGCTACAGCGTTAATTGGGGGGGGGGGGGCATATTTTCGTGTTATGACCAACTAATTTCTCTTGAAATCAGTTGTCATTAGGGTTAATTTCCAAAGAAATTAGTCGGGCGTAACACGAATATATGAATATACACCCCCCCCCCCCCCCATTAACGCTCTAGCCACGGCCCTGCCAGCTAGGTTGCGATGAGTGAAAAAGAGGCTTAATTGATGCTTTTCGTTCGGCTTGAAGAAGTTTACATGACATCTAAAGAAATGAACTATGGTAGTCTAGCTGCTAACGACCAAAAAAGAGCTGAATTGTTCACTTTAGTCATAAAAGCGTGAAACTTTGCATGGTTGTTACTAAACATATCATAAACAATTTTTGATATGGAGCCAAGCTTAATTCAATCTTAGTCAATGTCATGAAATAGGGCATGTGCAGTGCGTGCAGTGACTAAATACTCTTATGGAGTTTCTAAAGAGGATCGAACCTCATGTTACTTATCAGGTTGCAAAAGCGTAGCCTCCGAGACATCGCTGACCATTTTGAAAGTGCTGATTCAGCATTTTCCGTCCGATCAAAATCCCTCAGCAGTTGATATTCACCTATTTTTTCTTTCAATATTGTTGATTCTGATAGAAGTGTATACCTAGGAAAATAGCTATGAAGTGGAGCAGTGTCAATTTTTCCATTACATCTTGAATCAATATTCCAGTTCCAATCTATAACATTCACTATAATGATACAACCACTGAACATTGCAATATTAATGAGACATTTAGCTTTAGTCAAATGAAGCTGAGATTGTCCCCTTTAAATCTCCAAAAATTATATATTTGAATGTTTAAAGAAGATTGCACTTTTATGACGAATGCCTTCCGGTTAGTCCTTAATCAGAAATATAAATTTTGACCTGCGCAACGGTTTCAAGTAAATTTACGTTGTTGCACTTTTCAAAGCACTCTTTCTACGCATACACTTCCCTTAAGATCAACAATATACAAAAAAGAAATACGCAATTATCAAGCGCCCAGAGGTTTTAATAAGACAAAAAACGCTGAATCAGCAATTTCAAAAATTTTGAATCTATGATATCTCAGGAAATATACTATTACAATCATAAGTGTGATTTGGCATTTAATCTTGTTTAGCAACTTTATACAAACGCTTAGTCAAAACAGCACATCATTCGATTTCCAACTTTTTTGCAATTGATGTAGCGTACTGCGCATGTCATATGGCATGACATCGACCAAGATTGAATTTGACTTGGCTCCATATCTAGAACGGATTATCTCAGCAATATTAGTAATGCGATAAATTTTCAAGCTTCTGTCATAAAAGGGAACAATTTGGTCGTTAACGGCTGTACTATAGTATTAGGTTGAAGATCTTGTAGTTGAACTATATTACTACTTTTACAAATTAAACTTGAGGTTGCGAGTACATTATAATCTAGCCCTACGGGAAAGCACTGCATTTTGCTGACTAATGAGGCGTGACGTATTTCCCTACATTTACAATTAAATCATCCAACTGCTACTCATTCCTGCCCAACAAAGCAGGATAATGCATTAAATAACTCTATGCGCAAAATTTAATCTTATAGTCTTCTTTCTACTCGGTAAAGAGTAGCAAGACATTCAAATTATAGTTAACCAGCTAAACTTTGTTTGCATATATTTTAATCGTCTTCAAAACTTGTGAAATTATAAACAATAGAAGAGTAAGGGGGGAAGGAAACGTCTAGCAAAGAAAATTTTACTCTTTTACCAATTAAGCGATGGATCAGCTACAATCTTGGACAAAATTATTAAGACACATGAGCGATCATATGTCATTTTCGTAATTATGTCAACATTAAACTGGGGGAGGGGAGGGGAGTTAGACTACAAATTGTTAGCATTTAAATCAGTCGAGAAGGGCACGCGTATCTTGTCTTCAAAATTTCAATGCGTCTCAACAAGTTTTGTCCTTACGTACATGTTCCTTACGATCAGTGACATCATGGTTTTTGAACTTCTACCAAAGTTTTTTAATTTGATATAGTGTCTGTTCCGTAAGTGGATATGACGTTGGAATATTTTATTCACTGTGGCAATTTTTTTTCAATATTTGTTTTACAACATTTTTGCATAGCATCAGCATAACAGCAATGGCAGATCACAAGTAAGAACATAGAGATTATAAATAACATAAGAGAGGTATCGGGGGTAAAATTTGGTCACCCGGTGATTAGGGGGCAAATTCAAGTCCCGGATATTCATTCATTTACGATGTCCCAGATAAAAAACTAGTTTTAGACGAGTTTTTCTGCTTTTTGAAAGGTTTTTTTATCGTAAAAATATTGAAAATATAATAACATTCCAGATTGCATAAAAGAATAAAAACATTTGAAAAATTACTATTTTGCCCACAAAGCCGGCAAAACGATCTCAAACAACGATGGGGATACATTTCACACAGATTTCTGCTTTTTCTAAGGTTGTTGTTAATTAAGGAAGCATTACTTGCCTGTATCCGCAATCATGGACAAAACTGTTAAGAAAATTTAGAAAAAACACTATCAACTGCTTGCAATAATTTTTACACGGCTTTGTGAACCCCCTTTTCCCCATTCAATGTTGTATATATTGACCTCACATTACATGCAAACTAAATCCAACATTGTCCAGGGGGTAGGGGAGGGGGGTGGGGTTATAGTGAATAAAAGGCATAAATTCATTCTTATAGAACCAAAATTGTACATATATATCTGTAAATTTTCTCAACAGGTTTTGTCCACGATTGCGGAATTATAATTACCTCTCCCCCCCCTTCTAATCGCCTCGTTCTCTTCAGTGAAAAAGATTATGATGCCATCTTTAGTGTTACTTAAAATCTCTATGAGTAAGAACGTGTTTGAGGTGTCACGTGGTTTGATTGACCTCAATACGTTTTGAAGTGTTTATGCTTAACATCCCCACTTAAACATAAAGCTATAAATTACTTGCTTTACTCTTTTTTGCATAATGTCAACGTTATCCTCAAATGTCACACTTCTAAGTCCTGTATTTGCTATTTATTCAAGCTATACACACATTCCTTGAAAGAGAATTCGCGAGGGTAACCGTATTTAGGGAGAAAAACCCGAGTGCACTGAGAAAAACTCTCGGGGCATAAAAGAGATCAATTACAGGAACTTTACTCACATGAAATACCATACCAGAGTAGTTTTCACAATGGGAGAGGCTGAACGCGCCACCTGTGAAAACGTCAAGCGTGTAGAAAAAGGATGCTGAAGCCAGGTTCTTGCCAGATGGAACTGCGTTGAAGACTACGTCTGCTAAGGCACATAAGATGCCTTGATCATTACTCTCGAAAAGTGACTTTATCTCACGAAGGACTAAGTTGAGGGTCTGCTAATATGTCGTGATGCACTTGTGCCTGTTGGCAGTTGTAGATCATCTCTAGACTGCTCCTCCCCTGACTGAATATTCACCAGACTTGATGGTCTTAATCTCGACTATTTTCGTACCCTTGAACGCAATTTGAAAACGTTATTTTTTTGCTGTTTATGAAGTAATTTCTGTTCTTGACTGAATAATTGAAAAGATTCTTCATTTCGACACTTGCGTAGTGCTGCAATATTTGAACCTGCATTCTTCTTGACGGCAAGGACGTCCACATCTTTTACCTTGTAGGTACTTGCAGAGACTTTCCGTATTCAAGAGGATCACCTCAAGCACATGCAGACAGAATAGAAATGGCAATCAGCAAAGATTTGCTATTGATGCATATCTTGGGATTACGGTCCTTCGAGAGAGTAAGGAGTGATTTCACGATTCGTGGCATTTGTTCATCTAAATGCCTTTGAAAAAACGGAACAGTTTCAGACTTGCTTCAAGGAAATTGTAGGGGCTTTGAATCATTCCTAGGGCGTCACAGATTGACTCAATATTAGTCATAGTATCCTGAAGTGCCTATTAGAAGATGGCCATAGCAGTGGACATAAACGATAAGTGATGAGCATTCTTTCGTACGCGTTGCTTGTCTTTTATACGGCCCGCTCATATTGACGGCGCCATTAAAACACTTGCCCACAACATCTTGTAGCTTCAAATTAAGCGTGTTGATAGATGCCTTCACGAGATTGCACGGAGCTTCAGTGGCGGATCTAGCGTAAGTCAAAATAAATTACCACAGCTCATTCTAGGTTTTATATTTACATTTTAAAATACCTTCAAAGCGGCTTCATTGGTTAGATTTTATTCTTTTGAAATTCATAACTATATGACATTGTTATAAAGTTATTCTGAATTTAAAATTGAGCTTCTATAAAGAAGCTGGATCAGCCACTGCGAAGCTTTCCCTTCAGTCGATATAGTTGGAAACTAAAAACCAGCAAATGCTTTCCTTTGTCCGCCCTACGAAAACTTACGTTAGGCATAATGATACTTCCTCCGTTCTGCTACATCTGCCGTCTCATCAACAATAGCTGTACTGTCCGCTGGTTCTTACTTCATTTGCAATCCCATGGGCGGATCCAGTGTTAGGCAAGTTAGGCGCCTGCCTAAGGTATAAAATCTCTGACATTCTTGAATTACTAATGAGGTGTAGTTTTACTGTAAAATTATAATACGAGTCAACGTTAATAAATTCATTGATTTAATCCGGTATTATATTGCTCGGAACAGAACACGAACATTCGCGTTTCATATACAGTAAGTTCACTGTCTCGATCACAAAGAAATTTGCCTGATTTGACCCGATTTCTATTTTGAAAGGAACTAACCCCCCCCAAAAAAAAATCCGGGGGGTAACGAACTTAGGCATAATTATGAAATCTGATTGGTGCAGAAGCCCCAACTTAGGCAAACGTCATTGTGCGGCAGCATTTGATTGGTTCAGAAGCATGAAGTTAGGCAAATGGTGACGTAAACTTAGGCAAAATTGCAGCATCTGATTGGTTTAGACAGAACAACTTCAGCAATGTCAACTCAGGCAAGCCTTACGCGTTTCGACTGCGCTACAAAATAGCGATATATATGGATGTTTTGAGGAAAGTTTACACCGAACTGTCTTTACGGCTTGCTAGTACTCGAATGCTTAAGTCGGGAGAACACATTCCTTTGATTTGATTGGAAAGTTTAGTCGCTGTATCGCGACATTAAAGAGTTTACGATCTGCGACGAGGCAGCTCGACGACGCAGTTTCAAAACAAGCAAATTTGTTCAAACTATGAGTGGTTTATGGTCCCAGAGGAATTCTCAACGGCGTTGTCGTTCTCAACACGACATCAAACCAAGGATTATCGCGTCCTTAGAGCAACGTGGGAGCTAATTGTGATTTTCAGAGCCGTTTATTCAACTCAGTTCGTAAGGGTCAAACGTTGCAGTGCTTAAGATTATTTGAAGTAGCATTGAAATAATATTATATCAAAATGCTCAGCGCTTGTTTTAAAGCTAAAAAGTTACATTGCGTTGTCGAGCAAGTCGCGTTGTGAATCGTAAACTCTCTAATATATATGGCCGAGACAGATTTTGTGCCAGAACATGTGCGAAGAGACAAGAGCACATTTTATGCTGCCTTAAGGTGAGTAATGTGATTGTCAATTGTAATAGTGTATTTACAATATAGAGATTAGTCTTTTATTCATCTAGCCAAGTTGACAATACATTGTGGGTTCCTTGGGATAAATTTATGCAAAATTTCTATTGTAAATTTAAATAACATGCGTGTAGTAAATATTGAAATTTACAGGACATGATATTACACGGTCACAGTTGTAATACGATTTTATTATTACTGTTTATTTGATGACACAAAATTATGTTTAGAGGTAATGTTAGGAGATGTTAATATGCTTTTTTGAATTGATTATAATTTACGTAACAAATTTAATATGATTTAAGTAGCAAATGATGTTGGAATTGGTTGGCTTACTTTTAAGAATCAGCTTAGGATAGGTTAGGTTAGGCCAGGTTAGGCAAGTGGTTAGGATAATACTATAGGTTAGTTAAGTATGGGATGAGATAAAGGTTAGAATGACCAGGATGGAAAAAAGAATGTGCAAAGCTAGCCAGTAGGCAGGCTGCCAATCTCTGAACTACATTAACCTTTGTTCCTAGACATGCTGATGAGCCCTGATATTGGGCAAAACAGTCAATACAAAATATACATGTACCAAATGTAAATCATTTGTGTTAATGTGTATATGTGTGTAAATCTATCTATCATGATTAAAAATGCAATATCCTATTAATGGTTGAAGTGTGTTTGTCTGTGTCTTTTCGGGCGAGGGGTGGGGGGGTACGACGATAAAGAACCTGCGAATATTCACTTGGGCGTGGTCATCTTACGAAAATTTTGCCTAAGGTATGAAAGCATCCTATCCTTTTTAGCGATGTCCACTAGGCGTGTTTTTGGCTAGTCCTTGCACCTGACGTGCAATAGCTCAAAATATTTGTTCTGTTGATATCTCCACATGTCCACTCAAGACAACATTCTGCTGAGCAGGTGACATGACCGTGGGCACATTGCAATAATTTAGAGGTTTTTGCCGGGTGCTTATTATATTGTTGCTTATGAGCACTGTTAATATTATATGCAATGGTCACTTAGTCATGATGTTACATGCTTCTCACATCTTTCGTGCTCAGAAAGTTTTTTTCCTGGTTTCGTTCAATTGTTAAAAAGAAATGAATAATCGTTTTCAAACTCTTCACAAGAGAAGCACACATTCACAATGATCGTTCACGATTTCATAATTGATCCATGGGTATTTTTAATTTGTGCCAGTCATCCTGGTTTGCATATATTGCTGCTTCGTGTATATTTTTGTCTAGGAACATTACCTCTTCTTCTTCTTCCACTTCATTTACATTTGTCTTTTTTAACTGTTTTTCTGGCTGCAGCCATTGAACACCAACGCTATTCGCGTGCAACGCATGCATTGGACTCATCTGCTTCAGCTGTTTTCCTCAACTTGCTGGCTCACTTGGCTCGGATATTTTCATAGGAGCCTCAGGTTACCAGTTATTGATTATATTACTGGCTGCACATGCAAAAAAGCTACCAATTTGGATTCTGCCGATTCAACTAAAAGAACTAAATTTGATTTTTTTACTATAATGTATATTTTGGGTATGGGTTTCTTGGTAGTCAGAGTTTATCTCTTTGTGACGTTCGTCACATTTCACTCGATGGCGATAGCGTCGTTTACAACCATAAGATCTTGTCGACATTGTAGATGACTTACATGTTTTTTATAATTTTTGTTGCTTCTAAAAGAATTTGAACGAATATGCATTTCAAAGCAATTGTAATAAGTGTTGAGTTTATCACTCACGAATGTTCTATTATCAAGAATTCACTCACACGAAGTCTTACAAGCATATAACTTTAATCAATAACTCATGAATACACATCTCACTTACTGCTATGATACATGGCTATTTGTATTACATGGATAACATACAGGATAGTACAGCTATGACGTACATCAGATATACATTATAAGATCATAGGCGTATCCAGACATAGGCTTGTCCAGGATACCACAACTCTAGCGTTGGATTTCCTTCCTTATTTGATCGACTTTAGATTAATTCTGATTACATCAATGACATAAACACTACAATAAGCGATTATAAATAACGCGTTTAACATGAAAAGCTCATTAATACATTAACGATGCAGCTGCATGTGTATAAAACTAATTTATACTTACCGACTTAAATTATGATTTACCTTTGATAAAATATAAACATAGCCGTACGGGGCGAGGGGGGGGGCAGGGGGGGGGGGGGGGCATTAAATAGAAATAGTCAAAATGTTAGGAAAATTTTCAATTAAGTCGGGTGAAAACTATAGAGGAAGACATTAATTACAAAGCCCCTTATCAATTGCTCTTCTGAACAACTTAAAAATAATAATTTTAATAATAATGACTTATTCCATAAAGTCCACAATGGTGCCTCTTCCCCTATGGAAAACTACTAAGTAATTATAGAAGCATAGTTTACATAGTATAAATATGTATAGATTATTTACTAGATAAAAATGTGAAAGTGCGACGCACATTATATCAATGTACACGCATCTTTAGGAAAGTTTTAACTTCCGTACAAAATCGATAAAGCTTTTATTCACTTGGCAAGCTGTTAAAAAGTTCTGATGCAATGTTTGAAAAGTACCCTTCTCCATGGGCCTAACTAAATTTAAGGTAGTGTTCGAACGCTGGATTCGCGCTGGTTTATGAGCATCAGCTGCAGCGTATTTCGGCCAGTGCTGTTAATAGATAGCCTTATGGGTGTCTTTAAGTAGCTTGAATTGTCTATGTCATACATGGGCAGCCAGTAAAGTTTCAGTAAAGCTTCGGTAGAGTTCACATGGTCTCCAATAATAAAAGTAGCTGCCGAGAACTGAATCTTTTGTAGCCTTTTTAATAAAGATTTATGCAAGGAGTTAAAGACTAGATCATCATGACCATAAACAGCAAAATAAGCTGTTTGTCCAACTGTTTCCGTAGATAAAAAGGAGTGATGTTCTTCATTTTTTGAAGAGTGAACAAGGTACTATAACAAGTCGAAGATAGTTGATTGATGTAGTCATTCCAAGTAAGGTTATTGGTGATATACAATCCAAGCAATTTTTGTGGCACGTATTCGCTCTGGTAATTTACCATCAACTGCGAGGCTGGGCTCATGTAAATGTCATGAATGAGGGTTTGTTTTTCCTGCGTTGAGAGATATACTGGAATCAGAAGACCATTCTTGACAATTGCACGTAAGGGCGTGTTTATCTCTGTTTCGCATTTTTGTCGATCTTCATATTTACAGTGTTTATAAAAAGTTGAGTCATCCGCATATTGAAAACAGGCTACCTGTTCATCAATGTTTTCTTGAAGGTCTACTAGTTCTTGAAAGCTACATATATATTAAAAAGTAATGGACCAAAAACAGATCTAAAGCCTACCGTCATCTTGATTGATGTTCTATTGTCAATTTGAACAAACTGTTCACGATTCAACATATAGTTGAGGACCCACATAAGAAAAGACTTAGAAAAGTTTAATTTGTGCATTTTGGTAATAATGGTTTGAAAGCTGACCGTATCAAAAGCCTTTTAATAGTCCGCCAAAACCATGAGGGATCGATATTTCACGCTTTTTCATTGCACGGATCATATCATCCTTAACTGAATATTCACATAAAGATATTATTACTTTTTAGAAGGGGTCAATTGGTTCGCAGCATATAATATATAGAGGATATTACAGGGCGGTGCGAAGATATGAATTTCATCTTCGAGTGGTTGAAACAGTATTTTACGAACGAGCGCAGCGAGTGAGTAAAATATTGTTTTCACCACGAGAAGATAAAATTCATATCTTCAAACCGCCGTGTAATGTTCTGTTTATTATATAGTTGTAAACAATTTAAAACCCAAGTCAGTAATCTCAATTTTCGATCAATAATGCAAAAAACATAGCTTTATTTCAATATTATTTAAACTAAAACAATACCTGTTCATCATTTTAGTGTTTTTTCTTTAAGCAAAGGTGAAAATTGGTTCGGTGCTCTTACAAACATCGCCATTTTGAAAATACAAAATTATTGGCGGGAAATGATCACCGTGATCGATATCTTCACTAGTGAAGATATGGAAAATATCTTACGGTGTATTTTCAGTATCTTACTGTCAACTATATAATAAATAATTATATAATATGTAGTACATATAATATATTCGTTTGTAATACATAATATATTTGTTTTTGTGTGATGATTATTTTAAAATCGCTAACGTTGATCTGACGATTTATAGTTTTTGAATGTTAACTCATAACACGTTCTAGAGCAAAGTGAAATATTCTATTTTCCAAATTTCTGGCAAAATGGTACAATTTTCCCTAGTTTTTGCAGAAAATTTTGTTAATTACTTGCCAATAATTAGATTTTTTTTGCCTTCTGGCAACCCTATAAAATGTCATGGAAGAAATGTAAATATTTTGGAATAATTGTCCACAAATATACATGACAAGTCAAATTGAACTATTGACAAATAACTGAATTTTTACAAAATATAGAATGAATCAGGAACGAGCAAAAATGTCAAAGTCAAATTTTGTAAATACAGTGACATTTGTCCAGAAAGTGTAATTTTGTCATTACCAATATTACATGCTACATTCATTTCTTGCAACACGTAAAAAATAGTTGCTAAAACGGTGCTATATTTTCTCACTAGCTTCGTAAAGTATATTGCGTTTTCAACGGCAACTTTAGCACTGCATTTGCAGTGACAACATTGGCTCTGCATTTGCAGTGACAACTTTGGCTCTGCATTTGCTGTGACAACTTTGGCACTGCATTTGCAGCGACAACTTTGGCACTGCATTTGCAACGACAACTTTGGCTTTGCATTTGCAGCGACAACTTTGGCTCTGCATTTGCAGTGACAACTTTGGCTCTGCATTTGCAGCGACAACTTTGGCACTGCATTTGCAACGACAACTTTGGCTCTGCATTTGCAGCGACGACTTTGGCTCTGCATTTGCAGTGACAACTTTGGCTCTGCATTTGCAGCGACAACTTTGGCACTGCATTTGCAGCGACAACTTTGGCTCTGCATTTGCAGCGACGACTTTGGCTCTGCATTTGCAGAGACAACTTTGGTTCTGCATTTGCAGCGACAACTTTGGCTCTGCATTTGCAGCGACAACTTTGGCTCTGCATTTGCAGAGACAACTTTGGCACTGCATTTGCAGCGACAACTTTGGCTCTGCATTTGCAGCGACAACTTTGGTTCTGCATTTGCAGAGACAACTTTGGTTCTGCATTTGCAGCGACAACTTTGGCTCTGCATTTGCAGCGACAACTTTGGCTCTGCATTTGCAGAGACAACTTTGGCTCTGCATTTGCAGTGACAACTTTGGCTCTGCATTTGCAGAGACAACTTTGGTTCTGCATTTGCAGCGACAACTTTGGCTCTGCATTTGCAGCGACAACTTTGGCTCTGCATTTGCAGCGAAATTTTTGGCTCGGCATTTGAACGTATGATAACTAAATGTTTCTATGACTCTACTTCGATCGGCTACTGTTATTAGTGCAGTCATTGTTTCAATCTTTGGCTAATTAACCTCGCTTTGACTTCAGATTTTTCAATGATAATACATTTTCTTCTTGTCATTTGACATGCTACTCCACAAGATCCCACACCACTGCAAGCGTCAATGACATAGGGTGAAGCATCTGCCTTGAGAGTGTCTAAGAATTTCTCGTATAGTTTGATGGGCTGTTGTTAACCATAAGAAATACCAGTGTTTTTTCTTTTACTATTGCATCCCCAGGTCAGGAAAGTAAGCTTGTCATTTTTATACATTTTGATGTCTTAGTGACTACAAATGGCCACGTTGTGCAGGTAGGAAGACATCGCTCTATAAAATAGAGAACCATTGCTAGCTACGTCTCTGCTTTGTGATAAACATGTTGTAATGCACACTTCCCCAGGGTTAAGATTTCCTGTTCACATTTCATGCATATCTTACTGTATTCAAACTTAAATTCCTCCAAAAAATATTGTTCTACTTTTAGAATACCTTTTGGAATTGCTTCTGAGTTGTGATAATAGAATATTTCGCACACCAACTCCAATTGTTGCAACACGTTTCCAATCATATCCATTTGTCTGACCATGAGATCTACGGGGTTGGTCACAGAAAATAAAATGAATCTTGCTTCCATCACGTTGTTTCTGAGATTGTTCCTCTGACTAGCTTTAGAAAATGGCTTACATTGTCTGCTGTCCAGTTCTGTAAAGATAAGTATTACTGTCAATTTATGCACAATAATATTGCAATCCATTCCATTTGCATGCCGTAACGAGGGAGTATGAAGCAAGCGAGCAAGGTAGCGCACTAATTATATACTCAGTATTTAAAGAGCAACAACAAAGATTACAATATTGAGTGGTCAATTATCGCCCGAGCGAAAGCCTATAACAACAGGGCAAAGCGCTGTAACCTGTGCGTTACCGAAAAACTGTGCATTATAAATGCAAACAGTGCCAGCTTGCTAAATAAAAGGAACGAACTAATATCAAAATGTCGACATGAAAACACATTTTACATTAAAAACTATAAGAAGGAAGTTACGTAATAGTATAAAGAACGATGAAAACGAAGTTTGATCATAAAGTACATTCATGCAAATCTCCTTTAAATTTTATATGCCTTCCTTACTGCATAAACACAAAGCTCGTACTAAGACATGGTAGATAAAAAAAGTTAACGTGTGTATAATTATCTCAGACTACGGGTGCTTGTTGGAAGTCTCAAAATCATGTCAGGAAAATGAGTAATTTTTGTGAGAATCCATGACAATAAGTGTAAGATTTAACGATAATAACAGCATAATTACTTCCCATTACAAATGCAATAAAAACGATGCAACATGTCAATTTTTCTTACCTTTAATGATTCGCTTTTTGTTTTACTTGCGCTAATGTCGTTAACGGCAGAGAGTTCTTAGCCATTGCTCTTTGCACGACCTGTGCTCTTTTCAATAAAAATACCTTCGTCACTCTGTACGAACCACCATTTTGCTCGGTCGTGTCGCTCAACATTCTTTTTCGGAGTACTAGTTCTTTTTGATGGCATATTGCGTTTGCAGTTAGCTATATTTTCTTGGCAGCTATAAGGCAACTAAGTTGAACGTACCCCGAATACTCGCCCGAACGGAATGAGCAGAGAGAAGCAACTATCCGAATTTTATTTTGCAAAAACAAGAGAGGCGGCAAGGCTATCTAACGGATTTAAGGTGTGGCGGCATGTAATGTGCTCTGGCACATGTCAACACTATCTACCTTGTTGACGATGTAGGTCTCACCGGCCAAGAAAATATAATCTCGCCACCAGGCGGTAAATATCTGCTCTTATTATATGGTTATGAGTGTTTTACCGAAAACTAAAAAAAACTTGTATTTTCCATATTTTTACTAGTGAAAAATATGTAACACATGAAAAACTTGTGCGTATTTCCGCGGGATTTATGTGTGTTCTAGTTCCGACTTCTGACTATAGATGAAAAGAATATCGCGTTGAAATCAATATTTTAAGAACGAGCGCAATGAGTAAGTCAAATATTGTTTTGATTAATTAATGGAAAATACAATATTCATATGTTCGCGCCACGAATTACTATGTAATATCCTTTATATATTTTGTGTTTTGGCAGGTTTATTGATCATGGCATACTCCACATATTCAGCCTACAAACTCGCGAGTTTGGCAAATTTAAAAGGGCTTTTAGTTTTGGCCAAATGTGTCGCTAAAATTTTGTTAAGGAAAGTTAAGGAATAATTAAATTTCATTGTAAGGTGAACAAGAAGTACCCTCCCATTATCTTTCACGCCGAAACAATGGATAATTTGTTCCTGTTTTTAACGAAAGCACCCCTGAGATGTTTGACAACGTCCCGCAGAAAAGAAATAACAAACACGATGATGATTGATATAATTGCGGCAAACTGAGTGCAACACAGCACCTTTGTAGAAAGCAAAAACTCTGGCAACTGTTGGCTAAATACATATATTTTATATCTTGCAATCCATCGAGCGTGCTTTAAGTCCAGTATGGACTTAAACACGAGTGATCTGCGGGAACCAGACATGGATGAACAAGCCAGCCAACTTTCGTTAACGCCGTTCACAAGTCCTAGCAGTAAAAGTTCACTGGCCACGAGTTACCTGTTAGAGGTAGATATTGACGTCGAGAGCTGCAGTGAAGTCCTTGAATCAAGTGTTACGACATACGGAGAAGCTGAATTAGATTCAACGGTCTTTGATGACGACTTTGGTTTCCCCCCAATTGTTTACTGAAGTGATGAATGCGATGCAGAAGGTAAGAACATACAACGTTCATAAAATGATGACCTGTGTTGCCCAATACATAAATGATCGCGAACATTAACCTTATTTCATTTTACAATACATGCACGTGTACCCACTTTTATTCAAGTTGCTTAAATGGAACTAAATAACTACAATTAAGAGAAATTTTATGCATTCACAAACTGAGTAGATGCTTCTGTATGTGTAGTTGGAGAGTCGCGATCAAAGTATAAAAACTGATATGTAGGATTTTGACAATTCTGAAATTTTTTGTAGTGCATTCTCATTCCTAGTTTATACAACATCTTTTAGAGTCACAAAATGATTCCGAACTCGGGGAAAACTCGCGAAGGCTGTTGTCCCTTGAAAGGTACATTTTTTACGTACCTAAACTTAAACAAACAAAAACATTGCAAAGCAAGGCACATTGAAAGGATGCTAGTCCAACGGGGAGCAAAAATTTGTGCATTTTTACATGAACGCGTAACACACATGTTGATCGAGAAGAAGACCAAATATCACGAAACATTTCTGTGGGCCACAGAATGACTGTAAATCGCCTACCAGCGCACACACGATCTATGAGGATGATAGATGAAAGTTGCCACCACAATCAAGCTGTAAACTTATTAACTTGCTCTGTGCATGTTGCCGCAGATCGATTGGATATTAAAAGAGTGACATTATCAGAAATTTTGCGTTCAGACAAAATACAAAACCAATACGGTCATACATAAAGTAGATTGGGTGTTTTACATACATAGCTTTGTTATTGGTCAACTTACGTTGCAAATTACATTGATAATCCAAATTTCTTTTTTAACATTGAACCATTGAATTCATGGTACAGAAATGCGAAACACAACAAATTACTTGTTTGTTATGACCTGATTCATCGAATACGAATCGTATAGGACATTAATCGTATAACCAATTAATAAAAGTTCATGCGTTTAAGTATTTAAACCTTAGGCATAAGTAACCCATGCAGCCGTTAGTCAACTCCAAATAAAACTTTAATTTTCCGTCGCATCACCTAGAACTATAGCATGATTTATATGGTATTATACTTGAAACCTTTTATGAAGGAGATAATGTGCAAAACATTTAAAGACGGCGTTAAGGGTATTATCTTACAAACCAAATCAGTTCTGGATTCCATGTGTCAAACAGGCAGTAATGTCTTCGTCCGTGGTTCATGATCCAGCACTATATGCCATAAGTATATATGGGGTCTTGAAAACGAACCGCGCATTTGTGTACTTTGAAATGGAGTGCCCTCAGTTTTACAATGCAAGGATCAATTAATGTATCGTTTTCAACGTCGGTTATTAACTTGTAGAAGCAGTAAATGTCATTCTGAACAAAACTCATCAACTGGAAAAGCAGAGAAGTTGAAATCAATCGATGAAGGTATTGATTGAATAGGCTTATATTGTGAACTTCCATATGGAAACAAAAGTTAATGATTTTCTGATAAAACATTTTCAAATATCGTTGGTTATCCGTTTGTTATCGTTAATACGAATTAGCATTTCGTTCACAGATGTTTCAGATCATTAAACGTTCATAATAGAGCGGTTAGGATATCAGAAAAGATCATTATAAAAATGTCACTAAAGCTTTTATCAAATTGTTAGAAATGTTACTAAAACGTCTTAGAAGCATCGCACAAAACGTTCACATAAGTCATAATGGTCTGTAACTACGTCTGGTTGGGTCAAATTGCGGTACCGAGTACATGGATTGTTTACAGCCCGGGCTGAGTTTCCGTCCGGTTTGTCGAGCTAAAATTTCAACACGGCTGAAGACTAAAATCGCAATAAAATTCAGCGAGCGATTACATCCCGGTTTAAGCTACACGGCAAAAAAAATTAGGAGTTGAGGATTAAACAATGTTGTGCTGCCCATATTGTTCTATTTTGTCAACAATATTGTTCAGCACTGTTATACCGGATTGTGGGCTGGATTCAGGCTCAACAACTTGTTCAGTATTCAAAACTGGTAAGCATGTATCAAAAAACAAATTTATCAGTGCGAACACAAATTAATTAGTGCGAACACAAATTTATTAACGCAAACAAAAATGTATTAGCGCAAACACAAATTTATTAGCGCGAAAGCAAATTTATTTGCGCGAACAAGAGCAGCTCGAACACAAATTTGTTCGCGCAATCACAAATTTATTAGCGATAGCGCTTAATGTCGGTTTCCCAAAGCACTAGCGGAAAATACATATTATATCACTACGTCTGCGGGCGCATTTGCTAGAGACGATAAAACGTGTGCTCACTGGGCTATGCCTATTGCATTGTGAGTATCAGAGTAGAAGTTATTCACGGATCACTATGTAGTGTCATTGCTATAGCTTACGTGTTGAAAAAAATTTCAAGTTCTGTTCTCAACGTGGGCAAGCAGTATACCATTGATAATCAAGGTCCATTATCAGTCACTATAGAACCTTGCGTCAACCAAATTCCAAGTCGTAATACTAAGTCAAAGCCGCCCACAAGTATGTCGTCCCAAAACGTTTGAGTTCGTTCAAAACAGCGAAAGAAAAGGAAAGAGCTTTTTATTTGTACGGAAAAGAGATCGAAACGCGCAAGGCTAGACCCGAACGTTTCGTTGCTTGCGGAGCGAGAAGTGGCTGATAACGGACATTTAATCTATTATCAATAGTAATCACAATTGCCTGCCCACTTTGAGAACTGACCTTGAAATTTTGTTCAACACGTGAGCTACAGCAATGTCAAAACATTGTGATCCATGAAATTCCTACTCTGATACTCACAATGCAGCACACGTGTTATCGCCGCGAGAAAATGCCCCCATAGTGATATATTATGTATTTTCCCTGGTACTTTGTGAAACCGACACTAAGCACTGTCGCTAATAAATTTGTGTTTGCGCTAATAAATTTGTGTTTCCTAACAAATTTGTGTTCGCTGTAATAAATTCGTGATCGCGCTAATAAATCCGTGTTCGCGTTAATAAATTTGTGTTTTGATACACGCTTACTCGTTTTGTCCTTGTCGGTCACCGTAGAGTACACACAGAGTGCATGTTATTTTGCCGTACAAAAATCAATCTGCAATGTGAAAGGCCAGGTCACGCAGCTATTTAGATACATAAAAATATAGTCGGTTCGGGTGAAAATATTCAAGCGGGTGAACGCTACTAATGCTTAGAACGCCTTTGCTATAGTATAGATATTGCCGTTCGTCATCGTTTAACTGACCAAACATCGTTAACATTTCTTTTCCCATGGAAGGTTACATTAATATTCAGTATAATTAATGTTCATATTAGAATACAAATAACCCGGCAATTGTTCTAAATGAATCAATTTTAGTACGTACACTACAATGTTGCCCAAAGGAATGCACAAGTGCAATGGACTTCTCTAACATGGTATTAGCAAGGAATTCATTTCAGCAGTTATCTTCCATGGGAAAGAGTCAGTGGCTATTAGATTATTTAAAGGATCATTCAAATGACAGGTATTTTGCGACTCAACAAAATCCACGTGTTTCCCGTTTCCCATTTTGTATAGTTAGTGTCCGGAGCATCTGTTAAGGGCAAATTTTAATAGTTTTTTTTAACAAAAATCGCGAGGAACGTAACTGAGAGGAGTTTGCATTTAATATGAGAGATTTCAAACTTGTCATCGAAGGTTTGCTAGTGCAAGAAGATGTAACGAATTGGCAAAATTATAGCCTCTTATTACCTCAGCACCTAACAATAATGGATCTGTCAATTCGTTAAAATGACAACTAATCGTCTAATAATGCGTTAGTATACAGACTTAATTTTATGCTGGTTTACAGGCTTGCGAATGTATAAATTGCGTACTTTAAAGGCCTTATTATATTAAAGCTATTTACTGGACTATGCGCGCTGAAAATTCCATAAGCTCATTAAATCAAAAGCTTGCGCATTATTAGCCCCGTAAATCGATTCCGTATAGCGCCTGTAAGACTTGCTGAGTGTTTTTGAAAATAGACAGTGTGTCTGCAGCCCCATATTATCCTAAACACCTTGTTTGCCAGAAAAACCATCATATATTACTATTTTTACTGCGTTTAATAGGGATGGCACAACCTACCTAGTGAGAGGGTATTCAGTCTGTAGAGCTTCTTGGCGGGATGGCAATACACGCTATTTCACAAAGTTTAATGGCAAAACTCGTGTCAATGCACAAGAATGGTTTCCAAACAACGAGAAGCCCGGATAAAAAAAGACGAAGTCAAAAACTTATATCGCCAAAGCATGGATGGAATCGTCCTTCAAAAAATGGGAGATAAAATGCCGGACAGTCCAGTCATTCACAGTCGATATAAAATTCAACTTATCACACAGTTTTCAGGACCTGAGTTTGTGCTTGATTTACGCAGTGGGAGTGTTTATATATCTGGGTATTGGCGCTACATTTGAGTGCCCAAATATTTTAGTTATTAATTAATGTTATATCATTTTGATAGCCAAAATATTCTAGATATTAAAGCTTGTTATATCATTTTCCTAATGTTGGCGCTGCATTTGCAGTGCCAAATATTTTAGATAATAATGAAAGTTATATCATTTTCGTAATTTTTGTCGCTGCATTTGCAGTGCCAAAATGTTCTTGATATTAATCCATGTATATCATATTCATAATGTTGGCGCTGCATTTGCACTGCCAAAATATGTTAGATACTGATGAAAGTTATATCATTTTCATAATTTTTGTCGCTGCATTTGCAGAGCCAAAATGTTCTAGATATTAACCCATGTATATCATATATTCATAATGTTGACGCTGCATTTGCAGTCCCAAAATATTTAAGATACTGATGAAAGTTATATCATTTTCATAATTTTGTCGCTGCATTTGCAGAGCCAAAATATTTCAGATACTGACGAAAGTTATATCATTTTCATAATTTTTGTCGCTGCATTTGCAGAGCCAAAATATTTTAGATACTGATGAAAGTTATATCATTTTCATAATTTTTGTCGCTGCATTTGCAGAGCCAAAATGTAATAGATATTAACCCATGCATATCAAATTCATAATGTTGGCGCTGCATTTGCAGTGCCAAAATATTTTAGATAATAATGAATGTCATATCATTTCCATAATTTTGGCGCTGCATTTGCAGTGCCAAAATATTTTAGATAATAATGAATGTCATATCATTTCCATAATTTTGGCGCTGCATTTGCAGTGCCAAAATATTTTGTATATCATATTATAAAAATATTGTTATTTTATGGTTGTTATTGACGTCGCCTATTAAACAAAAAAAAACTCCATTTTTGCAACAACGTTTTTTTTGTGGCGAAAAACCAATTAAAATTTCCATTTTATCTTTAAAGAAAATAATTTTGCAATTGTGTTGCCAATATTCGAGAAAATGATAAAATAATGCAGGAATTTTGCTAAATAGAATATTTCACTTTGCTCTAGAACGTGTTTCATCAAATCTTAAAGGAAACGAGATCTTGGTACATGTGGATTGAGGTCCGTTTACATTTTTCTCAATGATTTGTGCGGCAAACTTTTATTATGACAATCTCAAAAGAAAATTCCAGCAAATATCAACTGTGTAAATGCTCACCTTCTCAATCAAAAAATGACGCCATATTAATGGACGATTTATATACAAGGACGCCTTGCTTTTATTCGTCGCCGGCGGATGCATCAAGATCGAGTTGTTTGTAACTCAACAGCTCAGAACATCTACTTTACTCAGACTAGCCAGTATGTATGATTGTACGCAAATCTTGAGTAACTTTTACGCGTATTAAATACCCCGTGAGTAAATTTACCCTACCCTATGTTACATTTAGCTACTCGAAATTTACGTAAAATTATTTGACATTACTCAAGCAGCTGAGTTTAGCATTAACTTTACTCAGACATCGCGTAAGTGTGATTTTACACAATTGTTTGAGTGAAATTGTTACGCATGCATAATAATTGCGAAAATAATGCAATTTACTCAAAACTCTTTACTCAAACGTTTGAGTTAAATTATTTACTCAACTTATTTGCGTAAAATTATTCAAACGTTGAGTAATACGTATGACGTTCTCAAGTAAGTGTTTTCCTCTTACGCAAAGCGTAAAATGATTTCTTGCGATGTAAGGTTGTGATGGTAGTGTGACCATTACGAAAACCGGTTACTTTATCATTCAGTGCAGCGTGATGTTCAACATAGTTAACCATCTCGAGAGCAATGACTTTCTTAAAAAACCTTCCAGAGCGCTGGCAGAATTGGTCCCTCTCTGTAACGCTATTCACTTTCAGGATCGGAGATACTCTTGCGAATTTCCAGGCTAATTGGAAAGTAGGAATCCCTGATACATTTGTTAATAATTAAGGTTCATAATGGGTATGGCGATATACTCACCAGCTAACTTAATGTAATTGATGGATATACAGTCAGATCCCGTCGATGAGTCCGATCGAAATGTTTTGATAATGTTTATTAGTTCGCTCGTTGACACTTGTCAAAGTTCAAAAGAATCATGCTCATCAAAAAGTTCGTTTCCTTCCGCAGCATAACAATCAGAAGATCTCTGTGCTGTAGTAACGAAATGTTCATTGAGACTCTCTAAGTCCACCCTTACAGGCTTAGAATTTAGTTTCAGAATAAAGTGATTTTCCAAACATCACGCGGATTACGGGAAAATAATACATATTCCATGAAAAATTTGCGTGCGTTATGTATACAGCCAGCTGCACGCAGTTATGCTCGGCATGCGGATTATTAAATAGAAATATTACAATTACGTGTGTGTGTGTTAATGCACTTTATAGCAACAATCTCAACTGCAAAACATATTAATTTTACTTGTTATTCATGTACCGGATGATACCCGATACGAAACAGAAAAGCCGAAAACTATTTGACCCTTACCAAAAAATAATAAAGCTACATCTCCTCTCCACAGGACATACTTAACTCGCACGCCTGTGATTGGCTAAAAATATTTCTATGACGTTTATATCAAGACGATCTCGTCTCTTTTCTACTTTGTCAGATCTCACCGCGGAGTGAAAATGAGGAGCCTTAAAATAAAATCTCCGTGCAAATTTCTGGCGATGCTTTTGCTGTTCAGCTGTGGTGAAACAAAGAATACTTGCAAGGCTGGTAAAGCAAAGTATAGATCAAAACATTTCTACATCATAGCTCGCGGTAAGTTTAAAACGTGGCGTCGATTCAATACAGCAAAGAATGAAATTGACAGAATACCATGCATGGGTTGAAAAGTTTTTGACGTAACAAATAACGAACACACTATTTCTTCATTTCATGATATTTCATACTTCTTTTCGTTACTGCATAATGTCAAAGTAATAATGTTAGTGGCTCAGCCATCGTGCAAAACTTATAGCGTGCCCGAACACATCTGGCTGACTGCGCCACCAAAATCAAGAAAGAGCTAGCGGCTAAAATGTGTAGCAAGTCTTTAATAAGACAAGCTCTTTGTAACCGAAATTTTGTGGCAAAATATGCAGCGAAAATTAGGTACAGCTTGTGTGAGTGCGTTGTCTAAAAAATAGAGGAATTTATTGGCAGTTAGCAGGACTCGTAGAAGCAAACCACTTGTTCGCAAGTTGTGTAGTAGAAACTTAATCAAGGTAGCTCAATAAAGTTTAAAAAAATTGAGCCATATAGCTTGCCTATAGCTGTACCTTTAATATGTTTGCATTGGATTCTTCATCTATTTTAACATTTTGTCATTCAAATTAGGACAGTTTTAATAATGTCTGATGCTCTATTGCTATAGCAACGCATATGAAATTTATTCAAATATGATGTATCATACTTAATAAGTCAACAAATTTTGTCTGATTCAAGATTATTGTGGTAAAATACAGTATGCATTCATTTTCGGAAATTTAACTTTTAATTATGTCAGCAAATAGAAAATCTACATGTAGTATAGAGTTTCTACGCGCAAAATGGCGTCAGCATCTCATACGACATGCAATTCCGATATTTTATCTAACTATTTGTTTTTAAACGTGATATGCAAGGTGATTCTGGTGAATGTGCAACATTAAATTAAGTCTTTGGTAACCTTAATAATGTAATCTACGATAAGACAGGGCCTCTACATAGTTAAAAATTCTGGAGAATATTCACACAAATTCTCATTTTCCAACTTGCCTTAATGATCTGAGGAAGCTCGTAAATAATTCATTGGTTTAGTAATGGCTTTGGAACAAGTTCAAAAATATTACTATAACTTTGTGTGCTGTTTTTACTTAAGTGGAATCTTGAGTTTTCAAGATAACGCGTTATTCGGAGTTTCGTTTTCAATCCTATGATATCGCGTGTTCTGTACTTGCTTGAAATCACTATGTGTATAATTTCGTCATACAAAAAGCGCCATAATAATGTTGCTGTAATTTTAGAATTATTGGGACTAAAAGACAAGCCCTTAACTTTCAGATGTTTCGAGATTAAAAGAAAACATCATGTTTGAATCAATTGTATTGGACTGGTTAGAATGTGGTGCTACTTGTTTGGATACGCGTTTTTGTGACGCCTACAACTTCAAGAAAAATTCAAAAGCTGGCCAAATTAATTGTCAGTTAACCCACACTAGTGATCACACGTTTAAAAGAATAAGCACCGAAGACAATGACTGGACGTTTTACAAAACAACAGGACAAAAAATGGTGAAAGTATTTTGTAAATTTTAGACAAAACAAGTATAAATTATGTACAGCAACTTTGATCTTAGCTAAAATTATGTTTGCATTATTAACCATTGCAAATATACGTAAAATATAATGCTTCAGGTCATAACGTGAACCTTTTTGTCAACTAAATACAATATATTATATCTTGGCAAACTAATTTTCTAATAATTATTTAAGTCGGAATGCAAAGAAAAGAATGAATGTAAGAATGGCGGCAAAATGACCTGGGATCCAGTGAAGCCTTTCAAATGTGAATGCCCAAAGAACTATGTTGGAGAACTTTGCGAAAAATGTGAGTAATGAAACAAAAGTCAAGCTATTTTTCTTACATAATTATATCGATCTTCAATTAGATATCTTTGCATATGTCTACCTCCATAATCAAGCCTGTTTTTCACTTTTATCTTTCCTGTGAATTGCGAAGACGATCTTTAGATGCTTGAGTTGTGAAATTTTGAAATATTGCTTCCCAGAACTTAATTGATTACGTCATTATCAACATTAACTGATGGTCAACTAGCCAACTAACGGACCTATCGATGCAATGACTACCCGTGACGCAATTGTCCAACTGACAGCAATTTTTGTCATTCCAGCTGGAAATTGTTCGTCTTCTCCATGTCAGAATAACGGAACATGCAATGTCGATGAACTTGGAGGATTTTCTTGTAACTGTTTGCAAGGAATTTCTGGCACCCAATGTGAAAGTATAAAAAGTTATTTTTATTTAAACATTCTTGATACATTTGACCAAAATGTAGCTATGACATTGGAAACAATGCCAGTAGGTAACCCCCCCCCCCATCCAGCGGCGGAAGTAATTAGTATGCAAGCACATTATTCAGCAAAGGAAGTAATTAGTATGCAGTAGTAGAATAGTCACAGGTAGGGTCCCAGAAGTGACCAGAGCTCTTACCCCTAGAAACTAGTTCTTAGGTCGGCCGTGTGAACCAGTGCGCGCGCATGTTGACAGAAACCTGTTTAAAACGGGTTTGGTCCATTGTGTTTGAGATATTACGTCATATCGTTCCACTTTTGCGCCAAAATGGTACAATTGTGTGCTAGCAGTCACGCATCGGGCGCTTGCTTAAATATGTTCAAGTAACGTCGACTACGGAAACTTGTATTCAGCGAGGACATTATTTGGACTTTCTGCATCACCATTCCTATATAGAAAGCGTTATTGGAAAGCACTTGCATTTTTAGCTATTATTTTAAACTGTTGTTTTAAATATTCCTGCTATTGCACGCTGTCCTTTTCCTGTATACTTTGTTCATTCCGTACATTTTACCAAACAGTTACATATAGCAAGTTAATATCGTTTACTCCGTCCCGAACGGTTTATATGTTGTTTAGGTCGTGGTATAGAAACGGCTTAAAATGGCCATGATGCAGTCGGTTAAATCAAAATTGACCCTTAATTGACAATTCCCTACTTTTCTATTCTTTTTGTACCAAGACAATCTATTGATTTATTATGGTTTCCTAGCACAATGCTAAAGGAAATAATCCTATAGTATAGGGGAAATACGTTTCATGCACTGGTGTGTACTTTGCCGCCGTTTTTGACACATTTCCCTGTTGACATTGCACTGACGTTCTGTCTAACGAGAAGGAATAAGTTTTATTGAAAATTGGACTATACTCATATCATCAAAGTCTATACAGATAATCATAGTTTTCTAGTCAAGGCAATTAGGATAATTAAGAGAGGATATAATTTCCATCTCATGCAATGTTGTGTATTTTGTCACAAATTTTGACACTGTTGAATTTTTAATTACACTGTGCCAACGTTGTTTGTATTGCAACGTAATTCTTTGCCCAAACTTCAAATGGCATGAGGCGGAACTGCTACTTTGTTCAGTCCTACGTATACCGTTTTGTTGTGTCATTGTATGTACACAATTAAGTGTGTGTTACATCATGCCCTAACTAATTGAAATAATTGAATTTTTATTACACTGCACTAACGTTCTTTGTAATGAGGGGAACTTATAAAAGTTTAAAGTTCGTAGGGCAGGTTTAAAACAAAATTGACCCTTACTTAACATTCTGCTATACTCATACAATATCATTTCTGAGTCAAAGGCAATAGAGGCGACTGAGAGGATATAATCCCGATAACCTCATGCAATGTTATTCATTTTGTCACTGAGTTTGACACATTGAATTTTTAATTACACCGCACCAACATTTGTAATGAGGGGAAATTAACATTTTTTTATGACACTGCACTATTGCTCGTGAAATGGGGAAATTATAGCTGTATATAGTGAAAGTTGGTATTTAATTTGAACTGCGTCAAGCAATCCGCTAATTTGCACATCTTACCGTCTGTTTTGTTGTGTGTATATAATATGTCCTAGCAAATCGATGCATATTGTTTTATAAAGGTTTAAGGCTAGTAGGGCATATTTAGAAGAGAATTGACCCTAATTTGACATCCTGCTACTCATATCTGATGTCATCGCATTAGTGTACTCAGATCGCAGATTTATCGTAGCTTCTTGAGACAATTTAATACGGACAATAGAGGCAATTTCTCATTACAGTAGGCAATGTTTGTGATACTGAACTGCCACATGGCAATAAGGACAATCCTGACACATTTCATTCTTTCGCAATGTTCTGCGTAATGAGGGGAAAGTTAATCAGTTTTGTTCAATGTTGGTACTTTGAACTGCTATCAAACTAATAAATCATTTATTACGGGACAGTTTTACTTGTCTCGCATCAAGAGACGCCCGGAACATTTTAAGGGACACACGGGAGTGACGGGACTTTCTTACGGGACACATTGCGGGACACCTTTAGGCGTCCCGATGTCCCGTACTAACCAATGGCCTGGCTACTATTACTGGAAATATTTTAACATCTACAAAATTAAGAGACCCTATTCGGGCCACTTTTACGCGTCTCGCTTTAAAAGGACACGCGGAAACCTCTTACGGGACATAAGGGACTTTTTTACGAGACATAAGACATTTTTACATGTAGGCATCCCGATGTCCCTCACGTCCCGTCCATCTACATAATAGCATGCTTATCATTACTGGAAATACCTTAACATATAGGGACGTAAGGGACTTCATTACGGAACAGTTCTACGCGTCCCGCTTCAAAGGACGTCCGGGACATTGTTACGGGACGCTCTTACGGGACACAAGGGACTTTATCACGGGACATTTTTAGGCGTCCCGCTGTCCCTTGCGTCCCGTTCCAACTAACATGTCATATGAACCCAAAGGAGTTCATTACGAACCCTTTTTACGCAACTTGCCTCATCAAGGGGCCGGTGAAAACACCTGCGAGCTATTTGTGAGCAGTTAGTAACGTAAAGGGAGAGTTTTCGAATTATAGGGGGAAAAGCAACTAAACAAACGCTCAAATGTTTTATTTTTAACACATTTATAAGTAATAACTCAATTCATAAGGCGTGTGGAGATATTGTCATCATCATCATCATCCTCATTGCTTTCAGGAAAGTACTGTCTGTCTTCTAACAGAAGTTCCAAAAGAAATTTCCTTTTTTTAATAGCAGCAGTCAAAGCTTCGTCAGGATCGAAATCATCTTCGTCAACGAATGCATCTTTGGTTTTCATTATTTTCCGATGCACTGGATCCCTTTTCATTTGCGTCATCCATTTCAGGCGATCCAAATAAATATTTCCTAGTTTCTTTCGAAGGTCTGGTAAAATTTCTGAAAAGGCTCAGGTTTGTCCGGCTTATTTCACTTAAAACATTCGAGAATTCAATGACTACGTTAGTCTATTTAGCGAGTGTGCTTGTGAACAGTTGGTCTAAAAAACGCAAAGAAAATTATAATGGCACATCTGCTTAAACAAATGTATGTAGATGAAATTGACTTTGATGCCCTGACTGTTGAAAAACTCATTGATCTTGTGTTCACGGAAATGGTCTATCGTAAGATTCAACAATTGGAAGAAGAAACATTGGCCAAACGTGATCAAACTGATGGTAATCAATGGACAAGGTTCAGAGAATGCTTTAAGATGCTTGACAACGAAGAGCGGTGGATAAGTTATGCCGAACGAGCTCTTGAACTGTTGAACCATGATGTTATGTGGCGAGGAGTCGTGGAAGCGTGCAAGATTTTAAAGTATCCAGAACCATCAGCAATCCACAGAGGTTACTTTGAAGCGCTGTTTGATA
The DNA here is from genome assembly GCA_963855995.1 of Muricea muricata. Lineage (NCBI taxonomy): Eukaryota > Metazoa > Cnidaria > Anthozoa > Malacalcyonacea > Plexauridae > Muricea > Muricea muricata. The sequence goes on from OY979716.1 coordinate 12,818,356, forward strand.
TGTCATGTTTCGTTTGGTTCCAGATATATTCTGAATCTGAAAGAACTGCATTTATTAACAATCTAATTGACTATGTCTTATGTGTGTGCAAATTAAAATGTAACTAGACAGTGTATGTACCAAAGAAATAAGTTATAGTTTTAAAAAGTACTGTTTTGTTATTTTTCTTCATTTCATTCAGTTTGCTTGTAAGAGGTAACATGGGCACTTGTCATAGTAAGAGTGATAAAATCAAAAGAGACGAAAATCATAACAGACAGAAAATGTTTAAATTTGGTGTAAGTTTTGGCCGTAACGATTTAAATTTGGAAGGTCACCTGCAGATGGGATATAACAGTAAGACAATTAAAAACTATGGCCCCATTGACAAACAGTTAAACCCGCCAGGAAGCACAATTTCAGCAGTAACTGAGCCCAACGATCAGGCAACAGAGACATCAGAAAGCTAATTTTTTTTTATGACGCGGATTCACGCTTTCTTTGTTTCATTTAAAAAGAAGACATGGCCCAAGCAACAGTTGACAAGTGCTTGGAAAGTGTTTATTATGATCCAAAAGGTCGAGGGAGCTGACAGGTTATATCGTGATGCATTTTTAGGCATTGCGACGTCCCGTACTAACCAATACCATGGCTACTATTGCCGGAAATACTTTGACATTTTATAAGCATGTGAGGGTTTTATCGCGGGATACTTTTTATGTATGTACTATAAACGATAAAACGCAGTTTGTAACATGCCACGGAGGCGTAGGGATTGTCCTATTTGCAGTAAGAAGAATCTCGCCAAATTATCAAACCATTTAGCAGATATCCATCGACTCTCAGGAGAAGAAAGACAACATTATCTTTCTAAAGCCAAATCGCTTAGTGATCAAAGAGAATCTGAAGAAATGTTGAATGGAAAAAGAGTGCGGAGTGAATCGGATGATGAAATGTCGACAGCATCAAGTAGTGACGAAAGGACTTCGAAAGAAACGTTGAGTGAAAAAAGAATGCGAAATGAATCCGATGACGAAACATCGACAGCATCTGATGAAGATATCTTCAGTTCATCAGGCGAGGGAGACGCTGAAAGTTCCGAAGAAATAAACGACTCTGACGAAAGCGAAGAAGAGAACCCATGGGAAGTATTAATACACGAAGCAGCGATGGAACTTCGTACAAAGCACAATGAAATTGTACAAAGTTTTCAAAATGGTGGTTTTAGTGAAATTGACGCAAAGAAACAAGCCTTTTCAGAAATTTTACCAGTCCTTCGAAAGAAACTAGGAAATATTTATTTGGATCGCCTGAAATGGATGACGCAAATGAAAAGGGATCCAGTGCATCGGAAAATAATGAAAACCAAAGATGCATTCGTTGACGAAGATGATTTCGATCCTGACGAAGCTTTGACTGCTGCTATTAAAAAAAGGAAATTTCTTTTGGAACTTCTGTTAGAAGACGGACAGTACTTTCCTGAAAGCAATGAGGATGATGATGATGATGACAATATCTCCACACGCCTTATGAATTGAGTTATTACTAATAAATGTGTTAAAATTAAAACATTTGAGCGTTTGTTTAGTTGCTTTTCCCCCTATAATTCGAAAACTCTCCCTTTACGTTACTAACTGCTCACAAATAGCTCGCAGGTGTTTTCACCGGCCCCTTGATGAGGCAAGTTGCGTAAAAAGGGTTCGTAATGAACTCCTTTGGGTTCATATGACATGTTAGTTGGAACGGGACGCAAGGGACAGCGGGACGCCTAAAAATGTCCCGTGATAAAGTCCCTTGTGTCCCGTAAGAGCGTCCCGTAACAATGTCCCGGACGTCCTTTGAAGCGGGACGCGTAGAACTGTTCCGTAATGAAGTCCCTTACGTCCCTATATGTTAAGGTATTTCCAGTAATGATAAGCATGCTATTATGTAGATGGACGGGACGTGAGGGACATCGGGATGCCTACATGTAAAAATGTCTTATGTCTCGTAAAAAAGTCCCTTATGTCCCGTAAGAGGTTTCCGCGTGTCCTTTTAAAGCGAGACGCGTAAAAGTGGCCCGAATAGGGTCTCTTATTTTGTAGATGTAAAAATATTTCCAGTAATAGTAGCCAGGCCATTGGTTAGTACGGGACATCGGGACGCCTAAAGGTGTCCCGCAATGTGTCCCGTAAGAAAGTCCCGTCACTCCCGTGTGTCCCTTAAAATGTTCCGGGCGTCTCTTGATGGGAGACAAGTAAAACTGTCCCGTAATAAATGATTTATTAGTTTGATAGCAGTTCAAAGTACCAACATTGAACAAAACTGATTAACTTTCCCCTCATTACGCAGAACATTGCGAAAGAATGAAATGTGTCAGGATTGTCCTTATTGCCACGTGGCAGTTCAGTATCACAAACATTGCCTACTGTAATGAGAAATTACCTCTATTGTCCGTATTAAATTGTCTCAAGAAGCTACGATAAATCTGCGATCTGAGTACACTAATGCGATGACATCAGATATGAGTAGCAGGATGTCAAATTAGGGTCAATTTTCTTTTAAATATGCCCTACTAGCCTTAAACCTTTATAAAACAATATGCATCGATTTGCTAGGACATATTATATACACACAACAAAACAGACGGTAAGATGTGCAAATTAGCGGATTGCTTGACGCAGTTCAAATTAAATACCAACTTTCACTATATACAGCTAATTTCCCCATTTCACGAGCAATAGTGCAGTGTCATAAAAAAATGTTAATTTCCCCTCATTACAAATGTTGGTGCGGTGTAATTAAAAATTCAATGCAGGGTTGCCAGATTTCTTGAATAATTAAGCCAAACCATCATTAGTGCTGTCAAAAAAACAAAGTAAACAAAAGGCAAATACAATGAAAAACAAAGAGCATTGTTAAAAGTTTGGCTAATTTATTCATGCAATCTGGCAACCCTGATTCAATGTGTCAAACTCAGTGACAAAATAAATAACATTGCATGGGGTTATCGGGATTATATCCTCTCAGTCGCCTCTATTGCCTTTGACTCAGAAATGATATTGTATGAGTATAGCAGAATGTTAAGTAAGGGTCAATTTTGTTTTAAACCTGCCCTACGAACTTTAAACTTTTATAAGTTCCCCTCATTACAAAGAACGTTAGTGCAGTGTAATAAAAATTCAATTATTTCAATTAGTTAGGGCATGATGTAACACACACTTAATTGTGTACATACAATGACACAACAAAACGGTATATGTAGGACTGAACAAAGTAGCAGTTCCGCCTCATGCCATTTGAAGTTTGGGCAAAGAATTACGTTGCCCGATGTATTAGTCTGACACAGTTTAAATCAAGTTACCAACTTTCTCTACATAAAAACCAATTTCCCCCTTTTCACCGACCAATAGTACAGTCTGACCAATTTCCTCTCAATACAAACAACGTTGGCACAGTGTAATTAAAAATTCAACAGTGTCAAAATTTGTGACAAAATACACAACATTGCATGAGATGGAAATTATATCCTCTCTTAATTATCCCAATTGCCTTGACTAGAAAACTATGATTATCTGTATAGACTTTGATGATATGAGTATAGTCCAATTTTCAATAAAACTTATTCCTTCTCGTTAGACAGAACGTCAGTGCAATGTCAACAGGGAAATGTGTCAAAAACGGCGGCAAAGTACACACCAGTGCATGAAACGTATTTCCCCTATACTATAGGATTATTTCCTTTAGCATTGTGCTAGGAAACCATAATAAATCAATAGATTGTCTTGGTACAAAAAGAATAGAAAAGTAGGGAATTGTCAATTAAGGGTCAATTTTGATTTAACCGACTGCATCATGGCCATTTTAAGCCGTTTCTATACCACGACCTAAACAACATATAAACCGTTCGGGACGGAGTAAACGATATTAACTTGCTATATGTTACTGTTTGGTAAAATGTACGGAATGAACAAAGTATACAGGAAAAGGACAGCGTGCAATAGCAGGAATATTTAAAACAACAGTTTAAAATAATAGCTAAAAATGCAAGTGCTTTCCAATAACGTCTTCTATATAGGAATGGTGATGCAGAAAGTCCAAATAATGTCCTCGCTGAATACAAGTTTCCGTAGTCGACGTAACTTGAACATATTTAAGCAAGCGCCCGATGCGTGACTGCTAGCACACAATTGTACCATTTTGGCGCAAAAGTGGAACGATATGACGTAATATCTCAAATACAATGGACCAAACCCGTTTTAAACAGGTTTCTGTCAACATGCGCGCGCACTGGTCCACACGGCCGACCTAAGAACTAATTTCTAGGGGTAAGAGCTCTGGTCACTTCTGGGACCATACCTGTGACTATTCTACTACTGCATACTAATTACTTCCGCCGCTGGATGGGGGGGGTTACCTACTAATGCCATATACGTACTTTTTTCAATGCGAGTTCAATCTAATTTAACGAAGTTTCTTCTAATTTAAAAGCTTTGTTCAATAACAATGATGTTAATATTTTTAACCAACATTTTTTTTAGATACACACACTTCATGCAAAGAAGTTCTCGAGCATAACAGGTTGGTTGTGTTCGTTCTTCATAGCTGAATGAACACGTATTGCGGAAAGCTTTTCACAGAAACATTTGGACTTTGGGCAAGGTTTCAAAATTTCTTTAGGCAAGATAAATTTTAGCTGCAGTAGTGTTGGATGATTACTTGATGATGATCGCGAGGACTGTGCAGAGAAAGACCGAAATCTGATATTTCTCTGAGCAGAACGAGTAAGCAAGATTAATAAAAAGCTTATTACAAATATTATTGCATTGGGAATATAAGTTATTTATTTCTTTAATAACCTCCTTCATATCATGAACTATTTATACGTTTGAACTCTTTATTTACGTCACAAAATGTGTATCGTCATGGAAATGAATCATACTTTCCTATTGTTCTTTCTCCAACTTGTTTTCATACGTGGTTTAATATTAATTTGCTCTTATATTTGCCTCTTGATTATTAGTCTTCCTGTTTTGTTTCAAAGTGCGTTGTTCTTCTTCGTAAGCTTTAAATCGTGAAAAAGTGTTTTATTAATCACTTGCAAACGATTTCTTACCTTGGAATAGTTTAACAAAACTTGTTCCAGCATTATTTAAGTGCATTTTTGTAGTTCTACTTCTTCCGTAATGGAGCGCAGGTCTATTATGGGAAAGTAACGTCCCGATGAAAGTTCTTTTAGACCAATCACAGGCCGCTATTTCACTGAAAGAGGTGCTCGCCATATAATAATATGCATTAAAGCAATACATATTGTACATAATACACGGAATTTCTCTTCTTTTACGTTTAAGACGTTCAGCGGAAACATAATTTGTATTTTACACTAATAGTTCCGCTCTCGATGGGATACACTACCTCAAGTCAAACGAGAGTTCAGAAATGTATCCAGTTTATTGTTATATGCAGAACTTGTCTGCCAAATGTGGTGGAGGGGGTTGGACACTAGTTATGAAGGTGGATGGAAATAAGGTAGTCATAAACATGGCATAGTAAGCAGTATTATTAATCAAGATTTGTATTTTTCCTCTATATAATAGTCCAACTAGAATCTTAGGCTGAAAAAGACCAGATGTGATTTGAGAACGCGATGCGAATTCTCGATTTTCAACGTTCTTTAACTTCAATCCTTTTCTATTTTTCCCAATCTTTGGAAGGACTTCAGAAATTTAGAATATTTGGTGCACATATCGAACCAATTTTTTTCCGTTCATGATTTTATTTTGGTTCTAAAAATCGAATAATCGCGTCGCGTTGGCAAATCGCTTCCGGTCTGTGCGAGCCCTTAGCTTTTACTAGACATGCGCGCAATATTTACAAAATACGTAATATTAGTCAGAAAATATGTTTAACTTGGATAATATTTGAATTTAATATTCCACTATATTCAATTCTGACTTAAATACTTGTGCAATGAGCATAATCTTAATTATTCTAAATAATTGTTTCAAGTTTACGTAATTAACCACGGAGGGAAACAGTGGCGGATCTAGCGTAAGTCAAAATAAATTACCACAGCTTATTCTTGTATATATTTACATTTGAAAATACTTTCAAGGCAACTTCATTGGTTAGATTTTATTCTTTTGAGTTTCATAACCTATGACATTGTTATAAAGTTATTTTGAATTTAAAATTGAGCTGCTATAATTTATTTTGACTAACCCTGGATCCGCCACTGGAGGGAAAGTATGATATTCTAAGCATCGACCACGATAATTTCAAGCATGACATTTTGAAATCACACTTGGTTTAAAAACGCATAAAATGAAAAAAAAAGACTTTTTATTAACAAATTTTGAAATGGTTTAATCTTAATCCTGGGGGTTTTTGTAGAAAACATTTGGTTACGACTCTAAATTTTGGACAAACAAGGAAACATTGAAAGTCGACGCAGGTCTGGACAGTTTGACCCAGAATGAAACAAAGCTAGCTTCGTACCACAACACACCCTTCAGCAAAATGTGTGTGGGAATGGCTTGGAATGACGTCACAAATTGGATACTTCTCAATTACACCGCAGCTTCGCTGTATAGTGTGATCGCAGGTGGAGATTACGGTGAGACAAATGCAGGAAGAGCGGCATGGATATCACTCGTAAATGGCTCCTCGTTGCAATCCAATTGCAACAAAGAAGGTTTTAATGCTCGGTGTTCTCACGAAAGTTCGCGACTTGGTATTTTAAGTAATAATGAAAATAATTGTGTTAGCTGTAACTCATTCATCGGATTTGGGTGCAAAATGGGGATAATATCCAGTGGAAATGTTCAAACTTATCCTAAAAAACCGACATTGAGAACATTTGGATATATTTTTGTGCAGTGAATAGCGTTGTAATCTGAAGGGTTTAACCGTTAACTAACGATGTTGGATTTTATAATTGTGGAAGTTTATAATTGCTCTTTACCTTTTATTAATTTTTCTCTGCCTGGCGTTTGCCTTGTCACCTCACATTAGTGTCTGTTGCAGGTTGTTCTATATGTTACATTCTGTTACACATTGTTACATATTGTCACTCAACATTTGAGATTATATATAATATATGGTGTTCCATAGTCCTACACGCTGTTACATAAATTGTAGGAACAATTCAAGAGCGATTTTTTTAAACGAAAAATTGTATGCGTACCAGTTGTAACATTGATGTAGCTACTTGTACGTGTATTCAAACACAGCTGCTAATTGAAGGGTAGACATTGAGTTTGATGCAGGCCGCTTTGCACTGTACGTGTAGCTATCAAAGTTTCTTTCTGATTGCATATACACAAACAAGAATACAGCATGAACTTTACGTGTACAACTTTGTGAGAAAGCTTTGAGAATACTTATAAATCAGTGATTAAGATTTGGCCAACTATCTAGCGAATCGAATTTCTTCAAAGAAATCTAAATTTTAGAATATATACAATTAGTATGTAAAGTTCTTGTTGTGATGGCAAACACTGTCACCGTGGCAGTGTAGACATGCATTAATAAATGCTTTACCAAATTCTTTATGGAAATTGTTTCCTTGCACATTATTGAGTTGTATATGACCAAGATAACAATGGCCAGTAACTACATTTTGGCAATAGACCTTAGAAGAGTTTACGTCACGCGGTTTTCAATGCAAATAAATACAAGGTAAATTTTCCCCACATGTTTCACACATTGCATTACAATTCATTGTTTAACTCTGGCGTGACGTAACAACCTCTAACGTCTATTAGAACGTTAAAGATGTCGCTTTCAGCATAAAGAAACACATGTAATATTGCGTTCGAAGTTGTATCTGAGCAAATTGCACTGTGTTGCATGGACTAGTTAACTACCAAATTTAAGTAATAAACATGTAGAGCTGTTAATATTTTGTCAATGTTTACTGATTTGGATTCATTTTGGTGAAAAAACTGTTCCCGTATGCCATGTTGCTGACGGCAGTAACTGAACATTTTCGAGTGAGAATCTTGAAATTTATCACCAAACACCACCTCTCTACGTTATAAAAGTCAAAGAAATCACATGAAATATGACAGCACAGCGTGTGGAAGTAATAAAGAAAAAGTAACGATGTAATAAAATAATAGAAATGAGAAGAGTTTTTTATGGCGATTAAAATGTTTATGATTGTCATAATTTTAACAAAGGTTTCTTATTAATTGTTATTACGCTTGTTCTTTGCTGTATATAACTGATAAGACGAGTATATGTTATAAAAAATACCACTGGTTGACGATTTAACTGGTAAATTCTTGCGATCTTTGAGCAAAGGTAAGTTTATAGCTATTTAATTCATCATGCCATGCGCAATAAAATAAAGTAACCTTTTTTTGACAATGAATTTAATAGACAATATCAAAACATTCATGTCAAAGTGGTAAGCAGCTTCATAAAAATATATTGTGCTCATGACAGGATTGTGTTTGCACGAAATCAGCCAAATATCACGACTATAAGACAGTTCATGTAATAGTTCAACAGCAAATAATTCTATAAATGCCTTAAAATCATTCATTTCAACGGTCATTGCCATTGACGTATTTACTAGCCCATACTTGCCAGATCACTGCATTTTTGAGGCCAAATCTTCAACAACGGCTCTTTGTTTTTCTTTGTACTTGCCTTTTGTTTTCTTTGTTTACTTGACTACACTAATGACGATTTGGCCTCAAAAATGCAGTGATCTGGCAACCCTGAGCCCATATCCGTGAAACAAGTCTTTTCCTTATGTATTTCCTTGCTTATTGACAATCATTGCATTTAAATTAAACAATGTTTATCGATTTTAATGGCCATCTGACAATCACTTTGGAATTTCGGGGGGGGGGGACCTTCAAATCCCAAGTATCATAACAAAATTTACTAAACTATTTACAATAATAATTATATGTAAAATGCGCATAACAGTGCTGGATGAGAAAATTGTTAACAAGTAATAATAGCAGCTACGTAAGGTGGTGGCCTATTTACAGGTATAACATATACAGTACTTGATTTTATAACTATCAATGTGGGTAGCGATTTTTGTTCGAAAGGAAGAAATGGATTTCATTTCTTTAATTTCACTTCAAATGGAACTCTACAGAAATGCTCCGTGGTAAATGGAGCTTCCTTTCACATTACTAGTACGCCGATGAGGTAAACAAAGACTGCTTCAAATATTTCGGAAATTGTTCCTATTCAACTCTTTATAAGTGAATAAATTAGTGAGTGACTGAGGGCCCATGTTATTTAATAACTTGTACATCATTTTTGCTTTGACTTTCTTCCTTTCGGCTTAAGTGTCTTCCAATCCATGCAATGCCTGTAGAACAATAAAATGATGAACACAATAGTCATATAAAAACAAAGTAGCACTCGTCGCCAGAAGTATTTAGCCACCTCCTTTAAAAAACGCACTTCTACTTCTTCTAGTTCTTGGTCTACATTTAATGTATTCCTGCTTAACTAGTAGCTCTTGATGCTGTTAACCTTACACGGATATCCATTCTTTTTGCAAGACTTGACAGTTTCATTTTTCCTATAGCTTCTGCTTCTCTGTGCCTGCACATGAATAGGTCTTTCTTACGTCAGAATTGGTACTTTTCCGTTTGGTATTTTTCGTCTTTCAAGAACTTTCAACGAGATCCCTTGACTTTATCTCTAGGCTCTTTCTTTGTTCGGAAGATTCCTGAACACTACTGCACGCCTTGCAAGTATGAAGTGGGCCGAAACATGTTTCCTCAATAGAACAGCATGACGGAAAAGTGCAAATAATTCTTTTGCATTTCCTGCACTTGTGTGCATACGACACCTCTCTCTGACAAAGAAAACAACATTTTGATTTGTTAAATTATGAGCTTGCAATGTAATTAGTGTTAATTAGTTCTACTTTTTACAGCATTAGCTGTCATACTATTAACATCATTTACTCTACATTAGGATTCAAGATGTATTATTATTATGTAACATTAGGATTCATGGCCTCAAATTTACGTTGGCATTCATGACAATCAATGTAAAATGTAAAATATATAATCCAGTAAAGTTGGCAAATTTTATATACTTTTGTATTACGCACGGAAAAGTGTTACCACTATGTGGAAATGTGGTAACGCTTTTCCCCGTGTAATATAAAAGTATACAAAACTCGAAAACTTTACATTCCTATATTTTCCACATTTTCCAATATTTTGCAACAAAAGTCCACAATTTCACTAAATTTAAGAAGCTTTTTCCAGTTGTGATAAAATTGTTTTCAAATTTAAAAGTTTGTCTGATTAGCAAATGGTCCATTGGGAGCTGCGGGTTATCGTTTTGTATCCCAAGCCTGTTAATGAAGCGCAGGCGGTGTAGGTTTTTTTAAAGAAATATATTAAATTAAAGGTGTCCAACGTGTAGATTTGCCATTAGTTATAAATGAATTTGAGATTTTATAGGTTGAGGTGCAAAATGGAGTAATACTGTATGTTTTGTGGTATCTGTATAGACATCAAAGTGGAGGTGTCAATATCCTTCAGGATTATATAAATAATATTATGGACAAAAATTCCTGGGGAAAATAAGTACTGCATAATATTGGGAGATTTTAATTTGGACCTTCTAAAATTTGAGTCGCATTCTTCATTTTGAATAACAGGGGATGTCCACTGAGCATGCAACTGGAGCTAGCTTTGCAGTTTAGATCACAACCAAGGCAAATTCTCTTCATGACCTCTAATAATCGCAACATTCTGTTGAGCAGTATACATCAAGGATTATATGATTACCTTTAGGAATTGTTTGTTACTAGCAACCTGGTCCTGGTGTGCAGTATTCAGCTGCTGTAGTACGGAAGTTTTGTCTCTCTGCATTGCTTTGAACTGGAGCCATCTTGTCATGGATCTGACATGGTTCTTGCTCTTGCCATGTTTTGCTTGCTTTGCTGACTTCTTCCAATTACTAAGCACAAATGAAGTATCCTTTCCAAATTCTACGCAGACAAAACACACGCATGCATCCTTCTCCACTTCATAACTAATCCACGGATACTTTTTCTACCATTCAGATTGAAATCTTCGCACAAACGCCTCATTGCCGAATTTTCTTGCAGGATTTTCGTCTAATATAGGCTGCTTTGGAGCGCGAGGGTAGAAAATCGTTTCTGTATGATTTAATGATTTAATGATTTAATGATTTATGATTTAATGATTTAATGATTTAGGAATAGAAACTGAATTGCAGCTACAGAGCAGCTGAATTGCTCAGTTATCGTTAGCTAAAAGTACAAATACATATATTACTAATACAAATTCTTGCTAAAGATTAAGAACTATTAGAAGTTTGCACACTACTTGGTATAAAACTATTTTTAAAACGGTTAGAAAAATATTGAAATTGTGTAAAATCAGCAGTATTTCTGAGACTGTTATTACGTTTCTCTGGGAGAAGATAATTCAATTTATGACTTGGATTAGTCATTTTACCAAAGTAAGATTGACAAAGTTTATGTCGTCTTTGTGAAAGACTTGGGAGTAAGGTGGCTTCCAAAGATTCCCTATAGGATAGATCGGGGTGGATTATTCGTAATGCTCGCTTTTGAATGTGTTCAATTTCATCTGAAAGGTATTGGGTGATACCATAACTCCAAGCTTGGCAGCCGTATTCCAACACAGGTCTTATGCAGGTTGTAAAAACAGTTAAAAGTGAATAGCGATCAACACCAGAGCGTTTTAAAAGGCGAAGGAAATAGAGGCGTTTAGAGGCTTTTGATACTATATGGGTTATATGAGTGTTCCATTTGAGATCAACAGAAATGTACATGCCAAGGATTTTAGCCGAAGATACTGGAACAAGTTCGTGCTCCTGTATAAATATTGGATCCAATTTTAGATGTTCCAATGCAAAGGAAATAATCATATCTTTGCACTTTATTTGATTGAGTTTCATGTCATTTTTCATACACCAGGTGTTAATATCATTGACAAGGCATTGCATCTTCCCCATTTCATTTTTATTGATAACCTCAGAGACTGATGTATCGTCGACGAATTTCCATCGTCTATCATGGTCTACGACCAGATCGTTTACCATAATTAAAAAGAGAATGGGGCCAAGTACCGTTCCTTGGGGTACACCTCCATTGACTGGCAGCCAGTCCGAAAAGACTCCACTTATTTTTACTCGCTGTTTCCTTCCGGACAGAAAGTCTATTACCCAATTAGTAATGGATTCATTTATGTCAAGTTTACGCATCTTTGATATTAATATCTTGTAGTTTATTCGATTAAATGCCTTGCTGAAATCAAGCAAGAAGACACGCACAGTTTTTCCATTTCCATCAGTGTCGGCATATAAGGAGTGGAGTAAGCTGATAAGAGCATCAACAGATGAGGAGCCAGCAAGTGCTCCAAACTGTCTAGGGTCGAGTTTGTGGTAAATGCTGTCTAGAATCCACTCTGCATAAAATGACTCTAAAATTTTAGATAATGTGGCAGTGAGGGATATTGGCCGAAAGTCGGTATTAAGGTCTTCTACTGGGTTGGTCTTTGGTATTGGTATAACATCAGCAACTTTCCATTGTAAGGGTACTAGAGCCTGGGAAATTGAGGCATTAAATATAGACGCTGCAGGTGTTGCAAGTTCCACGGAGAATTGTTTTAGGAGCCAATTCGGTATACTATCGGGCCCCGGTGCTTTGAAGGACTTAACTTCTTCTAAGCGTCGTTGAACTGATGCGACAGGGATATACAACTCACGAGGCAATTCACTGGCAACTTTGTCAAGATCAGAAATAGGAGGCATTAGCTTGTTGACATCCACGAATGCTTCATTAATTGCGTTTGCCAGTTCAATACCCTCCAGTATACGATCACCAATGATCACAGAGTAAACATTCTTATCTGGAGTATAACCAGCTAGGTTTTTGACGGCTTTCCACCTTTTTGTCGGATCGGCAGTTTTAATTTGATTAACCTGGGTTTCAAAATAAGAAACTTTTGCGTCTTTTATCGCACGATTAATAATATTTCTCAGCCGTTTAAATAGATCACGATCTCCTGCTGCCAATGCTTTTTGTCTATCAGATATCAGTCTTTTCAACTCTGGGTGATCCAGGGTTTGTCTCTACAATGAATTTTAATCTTTTTCTTGGGCTGAAAAGTGTCGAGGCCTAACATGAGGAGGTTATAAAATAGGTCATATTTGTCTTGGCAAGATGATAGCCGATACAGTCTGGTCCAATCTAAGGATGTAATAAAATTTCCAAGTGACTTCATACTCGACGATGTTATTTTACGTACAGACTTCTTGTTGATATTATTTGGTTGTTTGGGTTGGCATGCAGGAGTAAGGAGGATTGACTGATGGTCTGAAAGGCCAATGGGTGGAAGAATTTCGGGTTCTTTATACCACTTATTCATGTTCGAGAGGATCAAGTCTAAGATAGCAGAGCCTCGAGTAGGTTGTTTAACAGTTTGTTTTAGGGAACAATGTCTGCATAATACTCAGCTATAGTTGAAGTGATTAAAGTCACCCATTAACATAATTCCAGCATTAGGGAACTTTGATAATAATTTATCAATACTCGCAATCAAGTAGTCTTGTAGAAAAGTATTATCAGCCGATGGAGGATGGTAAATAACTCCCACCAAAATACAAGCCAGCTCACGTGGTAGTCGGTGAGGTCTCAATTTCAGCCACACGCATTCGATTTCGGGTACACAAAGGTCAGTGAGGGTGGAGAAGGGTATATCTGATTTAATGAATGCGCAGACGCCTCCCCCGCGTTTGCCACTCGCACGATCGTTGCGTACTATTGAAAAGTCAGTAAGAGATACTGGGCCATCAGGGATTTCCGGGTTTAGCCAGGTTTCTGTTATTGCGATTACGCCAACATGATTTTGTTGAGCAACCACTTGTAACTCATCAATCTTTGCATTTAAGGACCTGACGTTGGAAAGGAAGAAGGTTGGTAAGTGGCTAACATTCTGTTGACTTCGAGGAGCAGAAGGTATCCTAGATTGGGGTTTGTCATTGCAGCTGATAGGATTTGTACTCGAGGGCAGGTAATGCGGTTTTGGGATACCTTGGAAAATGTTATTTTTTTGGTGATAAACTCTTGCATCAGCGCGACCAGTGTTAACGGGCTCACTTGATTTATTGGAAATATGGCTTCTTAGTGGCGGGGATAAAAAGGAGGGTACACTGGAGTTTCCATCAAGGGGCTTGGGTATACTGCTCGAGATGGGAGATAACGAGGTTGCGGTGGTAGATGGGGAGGGGGGATATGGTTCGCGAAGTGTTTGGGTGCTTTCGATTTCCTGCAAGCTCGTCTCCAGCTGATTCATAAGGGATATGATATTGTTTCGTTGCCGATTCCCCAAAAAAGAGGAGGGTTTCGGACCTCGTACTTTTCTCGTCCTTACTGGTTTGCGCAGATCCAGGTTGTTCACTAAGTTTGCATGGGAAAAATCACATTCTTGCCCTTTTATACACCAGCCGCGACGAACGATGAACGGACAAGGCTTGTCTTTCTTTTGCATAGGTAAACTAATCTGCGGATGATCCACTTGCTTTGGCAGTGGGATAACTTGGTCATCAGCTGTTGCGGTGTTGCTTGGTTTGCATTGAATTTGATTTGGCAATGGGGTAACTTCATCATTGGCTTTCGCGGTTCTACTTGAATTACCTTGGATTTGCTTAGACAATGGGGTAACTTGATCATAAACTGTCGCAATTTTGCTTGAATTTCCTCGGCTAACTTGCTTAGCATGACTGGTATTGCTTTGATTTGGAGTTGGCTGATTAATGTCAACATTCACGATTTGTCCAGTCTCATTTAACGGTTGGATAATCTCATTAGGCGGCTGGATAACATTCTCACTGATATTATTTGACGGATGATTGATTTTAGCATCATTGTGCAATAATCGTATAGTCGTAACTAAACTGCTTTTTTCTTCTTCTGCATACTTTACTTTATCCTGGAGATCCGCCAAGACATAAGATAGATTATTAATTCGTTCCTTTAGACAACTATTCTCCTTTTTTAGCTCCGAATTTTCCTTTCTTAACGCATTCAGCTCCCTTTCAGAATCTTGGGGTATGAAATTATTCAGCTTAATTGAGTGTTCTAACAATGTTTTATTTACAATGGACAAATTAGCATGAAATTCTTTTGTCAAGGCTAATAACTTGCCGTTAGTAAATTCTTTAAACTCCTCCAGAGGATCATTAACTGTGGAAGAAGAAGCCAAACTTGCTTCGGGCTGATGACCATGTACTTCAGAAACTTCGGTGTTTACAACAATGTTTGACGATAAATCTTTCGATACAAAAGCAGCTGATTTCTATTTTTCTTCGACTTCAGCTTTATTTTCCCCGTACACCGTAATTGTCTGTGAGTTCGCATACCATTTTATCGAAACATCTCCAGCTTCATACAATTTGCCATCGCCACCTGGGCAGCTCCAACTTTCTTCGCGTAGATTTAGATATTCTTTTACGAATCGTTGAAGAGAATCATACGATGCTGTCCAGATTAGCTTTCCTTTGTTATTCAAACTTAAACTGTGTAGTAAACTTTGATATTCATTCATATTGAGATTTTAAGACAGCTTTAAATTACACGTCTGCACCGTTATCTGCGTTGCCACTGGGAACGGTAACTTTTTCAGACATTTCGTGTGGAATAGGCGCTGCTGAACTTAGATCATCCATTCGTGAAGGTGCTAGAATGTTAGACGTCGTCATTGATTCTGGTGTAACATTTTCACTGTCCGTCACCGTATTCTGGTGACAACGTTCATTGACATTGCAATGTCAATGAACGTTGTCATAGGTTCTGTTATTTTGGTCTTCGCTCATGGGTTCCTTCACATTTTTCCCAGATAGATCATCATCAAAAGTCACTGTGGCTCCAGATTCTTTACTACCACTCGATTCCGTTCCTAGTAGGGTTAGGTCATCCTGCAGGTCATCATCCTTGGTTGTCATGTTACTTTTTACAAAGAAAGTACTGATTTTCGACTGGGATGAATACGATGATTCCATTACTGGATGACATTTTACTATTTTACCAATTGCCATTGTGAACCAATCGAGAATGCACCACTTTATAATCACTGTCGATTTCCTTATTGCATTCTTCGCACCGAACGCGGTGTCGGTATTGTCTTTTACGAGATGCCAAAGTTTTTATTAGAGCTTGGCTTTATTGAGTGTTGTAATCTTCTAGTCGATCGCTTTTTCAATGATTGTTACAATATCGCGCACTTTTATATCTATCTAAAAGTCTAAAATTAGTCACATTAGGTCACTGTACATTATTTGTACGGTTACGTCAGTTATATTGTAGTATTTATTTTTAGTGACTGCTGTGTCATAGCCGCGGTGCCGCGCAAGGCCAGAGATTGTATTTACGCAACCAATGCGATCAAAGGAGACAAACATTACTGATCCGATTGTTACCACACACACGTATGAGGGTGGTAAAGGGGGGGTTCGGATCACGTTTCACGAGAGGAAAAACAGCCATTTCACATTTCACAGGTAAAAAATTAGTAATTTTACGAAATTTCATGAACTCGTTTTTAAGTGTGTAAATTTAACCCCTTTCTTAACCCGTCAGCCTATTTTTCCGCTGTAGAAAGTAACAAGCACTATTGAAAGCTCAAATTCGGACGAATTTCTGTAAAAACAGCCAATATATGTAGAAAAAACGAAGAAAATAAATGCAATTAGTAAAATTGTTGTAACCAATGCATTGTACTTTGTTCTTTAGCACTTATCCTTACTCGTCCAGCTATCAATCACGGTTCAGGAATAGGCATGTAAATCACATTTCACGACACAAAAATTCGTCAAATCTCATTTCACAACAACAAATATTGGCAATTCACGGCTCACGAAAAAACCCTTTACCACCCTCACGTATGGTACCACACCTTCGCAATATGTGTAGCTATATACCCGGACAGTCGGATCATTAACTGCTTGAAAGTCTGAAACGATACAAAATTACTTTATCGTTTCAGGCAGTTGATGGTCCTACTGTTCGTGTATTCCTATATCGATTGCTGTCACGCTGCATCTGGTTATTTCGTTTTTATGCTATATACCTATATAGTTTAATAGTTGTAGTACTTGTGTAGCCTACATTATGCTATATATATATAAACTGCTGAATGTAAGCATGCATGCAGTAGTGACATTTTATTAGCAGCCATAGCAATTGTTCCTTCGTTCTAGCAGTTTCAGTAGGGATTTACGTCTGTCGTATATGCGTAAAAATCAGAAACAAATCCGATTAAGTTAGAGCACTTCTCAGTGCACTTAAGTCATAGCTCCAGCTCATTTTAGCAAAATAGGACATAAATGGCAATTACTCATCATATATTAAAGCAACCTCCACCAAACTTGCTATAATAATAGTCAGGCCTAGTGTTAACAAACTGCAACATTTTGTTTCTATGGAAATGGTCACGTAACAATAACATCCTTGATATTGTGTTACTTATCTTTGCGGACTTTGGAGAAGGGTCTGGGAATAATGTTGGCATTACAAATTGTATGCCTTAGAAAGCACGTATATTCAAGTTTATCAGTGTAACTGGAATGAGTGTTCTAAATGTATAGTTTAGGGCAAAGAAAGAATTGTTTTAAAAATTGATGTATTTTGTCATTTCTACTTCAATTTTTTTTAGGTTTTCGGCATGTGCACAAAGGACACCCATTCCGGTTAGTTCCCCAAAAATGGGTAGGAAACGAACTTATTTTTATAGTCACTGAGAGCTGGTATTTGATACAGGCTAGTCTCCCGAGGAAATTTTTCTTCTGACTTTTGACAGCTTTAATTTATGACTGTATGGCAATTATTTTACTCATTTTCCCCAGTTGAGGTGACATAACACACTTCTTGTGCCATCTAGCAACAACTGTGTTACTGCATAAACATTTTCCCCCCAAAAAAAGGACCGCATGTAGGGCTAAATTCACT
This sequence comes from Muricea muricata, assembly GCA_963855995.1. Lineage (NCBI taxonomy): Eukaryota > Metazoa > Cnidaria > Anthozoa > Malacalcyonacea > Plexauridae > Muricea > Muricea muricata. The sequence continues at coordinate 12,836,306 of OY979716.1, forward strand.
ACGATAAAAGAATTAATTTAGCTTTTAAGTCATTAGTTTTTCCGCCATTTTGAATTTTAAATTTTCTTGTTTCCATGGAAACAGTTAGTCAAGCAAAAAATCTTGGCGAAACATAGGCGGCCCAATTCAGTGTGTACTTTCATATAGAGATCAGTGCGCACGAAACACACTTCGTAGTTTATATAGTTAATTTCCTAAGGTTGGCAACTGTTTGAACTTTTTGAAATACACGGCACGAAATAAATCAGTAGTTTATCAAAACCAGAAAGAAAACAGCTTTAAAAACAAGACAAATATAAACTAGGATAATTTTACTAACCTGTTAGCAACTTTTCTTGTCAAAACACGGCTTTAAACGGTCTGTATTTGAACGAAATATAAAGGTATTTTGCCGATTTCTCGTCTGTAACTATGCGGGATGCCCTCATCCTGCTACTGGAAAGAGTTTTAAATGACGAATCCGTGCAGCGATTGGCTTGTCAAAGTTTTAACGTTAAAAATTCATAGTTAAGCCAATCGCTGCACGGATTCGTCATTTAAAACTCTTTCCAGTAGCAGGATGAGAGCATCCCGCATAGTTACAGCCGTAAAATTTAACAAAACATTAAAAATTTTGACCCGTATACAACGTTTTTAAGTGGTTTTCGAAACAGAAACTCACCACAAGGGTAGTAAATTTATCCACCCACACACTGGTCTTGTTTTTTTTTGGAATTCGTTACGTTTTCTTTGTGTATTTATGCTTTATTTCATGGGGGGTGTATGTTTGTAATTGATTTAGCTGCGAACCTTAGGGAATTATATTTAAGAAACTACGAAGTGTGTTTATTTGCGCACTGATCTCTATATGAAACTACACACTGAATTGGGCCGCCTATGGGCGAAAACGGCAAAATTTTACCGATTTTGCTTTTAAAGTTCGTTTTTAAAAGTTAAAATATAATATTTTCAACTTCTTTTGTTTCATGTGAGAAAAATATACAAGAAAATATTCAAGTTTTGTCATGTATAAATGTAAACGTAGGGACGCTCAGTTGGCTAACTGTATTATATAGACTTTCTATTAATGATGACCTACTTATAATGATGTATACTTATATGTCTGTTTTGTCTGGATAGCAACAACATAATCTGGAGAAAGCTTCGAGCATGAAAATTCATATATCAAAAACAAAAATATCTCGCAAACCATGTGATGAAAGCAAAACGGGCAGACAGTGAGTTAATATGTGGCTTATACTGCGCTGCAGAAAACTCTTGCACGTCAATCAATTACAAAACCTCTGGCAGCGGTATAGGTCGATGTGAGCTCAACAACAAGGCCGGTGAAGAGACATCTTATGCTGATTACAAAAAAATATGCAGAATTCAACTACTGTATCTTGCTGTAATCGAACGGGTTAGCACTATGCAATTTAAAATACACTTTATGAGATTGCTGACACTGAATTCTATAGGGTTGTGCTGAATTCATAGAAAGATCGAATAGTTAGTCAAGAAAATTATTGACATACATCTATGTAGTCATAAACGAATACGTTATACACAAAGCTCGTTATCATAACTATTATTAGCTTGAAATTATTCGGAATTGAGAAGGAAGACCATAATTTTTAAGGTAAACCTAAAGAATGCGTAATCTAGTTACGAACATTATCTCTCTGTTCAGAGCATCAAACTCTCCGTTGCTGGTAACAAGTAAGTCTAGTGAAAAGTACTAAACAGAATTGCAAAGATATCATATAACCATAAGAAAAAAAAAAGGAAAATAGCATTTAAGAGGACAGAATGTTATATCTTTAACAAATTACTCGTCTTCACCCTTGAAGATAAATATAGGGAAAAGGGCCTTAATATTAATCTATTTGCTGGCATGTATCATATAGACCACAGTCTATACGTGTCCATAAACTAAGCAAATACGTAGGCGTACGTTATTTCTATTTATTTAGTGCAAACAAAGAACTCAGATCATTTACCAATTTTCTTTAATATAGAAATCAATCACGTGTGTTTTGGCTATCTTGAGGCTGTCCAATTAGTGTTTGGAGTACTCCGAATTTTCGGAACATAAATGGAACAGGACACATGCAGTAACATGAGTGTTCCGGTCTGCCCTGGCTGCAACAAATTTGAAGTAGTGGCAGCTAGAACAAAATAAGACACCGCTTGACCTGTCCACCTGATTTTGATAAAGAACAATACTCTTTATGAAAGTTTATTTACAAAAATCTGTCGGGCGTACGGGTCATGTATATCCGAAACTACAAGCAAAACCATGACAATGAAGAACATTTCAAGCACACGTACAACTATGAAACAGCAGTGTCAAAACACCAATTACAACCTGAATGACGCCAAAGAACAACACAGCTGTAACAAGCAGCAATTAAAGCTCAAATCGGCTGGTAAGCGACACCTCAACTAAAGAAGAAAGCCCTTGCCTAAATAGTAGCATGTCTCAGTCTACGAACGTGACAGTAACAGGTAAGATCATTTTGACAATGGAGTTGATAGCATGTATTATTGACCAATGTTGTTGGAAAACCTTAATGACACGTTTAAAAAACTAGTAATAATTTGAAAAAGCGTCCACATGAAGCACAGCTGGACTTTATTGTTGAACGTTCAAATATCAAACCAACATGAATACAAGGTAGTGCCACCAATAACTGCTTGGACGATGAAAACACTAAAAATGCAGATGGTGAAAGTGATGAGTGACAGACGGAGGGAGGGAGAGAGAAGAAGGGGGGATGGACTGAGAGACAGAGCGACCGACGGATGGATTGATGGGTGTCACCGCATTTTAATTACTTTTTTAAACAAAGCACAAGTTATTAAATAAAGGAAAAGATAAACAAATTATTATTACTTCGGACACACATAAGGCATGGCGAAGGATTATTGCTTCTCTTTTCTCCAAGCATCAAGGTTATTGTTTTACATATATCAATATTTTTGCCTTTTAAAGCAAGTTCACTTTCTCTGCTGCACATTTTGAAATAGCATAGAGTCGATGCACGGGTCTCATCGTGATGCCTTGCATAACAGTTTGCATGCGAGTTCTACAAGAGATTCTTAGCCCAGTTACAAAGAAACCACGAAAAGAAAACAGACATGAACACAGAGGCGTAAGAACGAATTTAAATTTGGGGGCTGAACATACGAGCACAGAAGGCGCAGCTCTGTAGAGGGGTCCGGAGGCATCCTTCCCAGGGAAATTTTGAAAATTAGAACCCCGGAAATGCCATTTCCGGCGATTTGGGCACTTAATTTGGACTTAACTTGGGGCTTGAGCCCCCCCCCCTCCCCGCCCCGCTGTTCCTACGCCACTGCATGAGCACTAGATTGAATTAATAAAGTGAATGTCAGTGTCTATTTTAAATCCATTAGCATAACTATATATACTATATAGCACACAACTTTTAAGCTATAATTTTGACATGCACGAATGCTTTATTTCGTCATCATCTAAGTACTGAACGCGAAAGTTCCTGTGCGGCTCTATCAAATTGATCTATCACGACTGAAATTTCTTTAATTTTTATCCTACAACTTGGAAATTTAAAACTCTTACAAAAACCTAAAATTTTAAGTTGGCAGATGTTTTTTTTCTGTCAGATTGTTTCCATGCACATTAAGGGGCCTCGGCGGCAGAATGGCTCCACCAAGCACTTTTTAACGCTAAAAATGTGCATTTCATCCGCGCTTCATAAAAACATGACACTTACATGAATTAAATAATTATATACCTTTTACTACATTTGAATAATAAATTTGTCAAAAACTCATCAATAATTTTCGAGATACAAACTATAAACTATTCATGAGCTTTTTAAATTGACCAGTTAGCCAATCAATTTGTCCCACGACATTTACATAAAAGCTGATACTAGCACGTACTGACGCTCAATTTAAATTTGAATCAACAGCGTAGTACGTTAGCTGGCCTACTGCTTTCTAGTTCCAGTTAATGATGGTATACTTGTACGTTAGTTTTTGTTTGTATATTAACAACACAAGCAGGGGAAAGCTTGGAATCTGAAGAAGCCATATACCAAAAAAGCGAGCAAACATATCTCGCAAACCATGTCATGGAAACAAAACAGGCAGAGAGTGAGTTAATATGTGGCTTATCCTGCGCTGAAGATAAGTCGTGCACGTCCTTCAACTACAAAACCTCTGGCAGCGGTAAAGGTGAATGTGAGCTCAGCAGTAAGACCGGTGAAGAGACATCTGATGTTGATGACAAAATATATCATGCAGAATTATTCAACCATCTTGCTGTCATCGAACGAGTTAGTATACAATTTAACATAGGTCTATGCACCTTGTTGTTTGTGATTGCTGACACTGTTGTAGGATACTGCTGCATGTAAAGGATATTGAAAAAAAATCAATGACATATGTTTAAGAAGTATAATTGCAGCTTGATACAGAAATACATTCTGCATGTGCCAGTGGCCGGTTTTTCAAAGCCTGAATTAAGCCCGATATCATACGTAACTATATTACCTTAGAAATGCACGCAATTTAGATGGACAACTAAAATTTAAAAAAAAACATATATTAGAAAACAAAGAGTAAAGTCTAGTTGCAAATTTAAAAAAAAATTTCGTTTATTCATAGAGTCAACCGCATTTACAGCCATTAAGCACTGCGTCGCAAAAGACAAGTAAGTCTAAGTGGTTGAACGCCACGGTTAATTCAAACTTTCAAGGAAGATAATAAGATGACTGAATATTGCACGTATAAAATGAAGGCATAAAATCATACGTGCCATAAAAATGCCTATCACTTATGATTTATCATAAATTCATTTGAGCAGCACAAACAACAAAGACAGAAATGCCTGCCGCCCAGACATGTAAAGAGGAAAAAACATTTTAAACGTTTTCAGCAGTTTTTGCTTTATGCATAACTCAATTAATTTGACGATGTGTCATTTTAGTACTTTTAAGTCTCACCATTTAGTCTTAGCCATTTAGTGTATGAGTTACAGCAAGAAATCATGTATGTATGAAATATATATATTTGTCACATACTTGTGCCTTTATCTGGGCGATAACACGGTGACATAAAAACGATATGTCCCGTGATATCGTTTATTGTACCGCGATATCGTTTTTTGTCCCGCCATATCGTTTTTTGTCCCGCTCAAAACAAAGATGGCGTCCGACTGAAGAATAGATAGAGAGATAACAATACAAATATAAAACAATACAAGGAAAATAACACAAAGAAATTTGCAGCTATTAAAAGATAAGTTGTTTTTGGTTTGTTTTTGTAATTTCTACCTGTTTAGCTTATTTTAAACAATAATTTTAATCAATTTTGAAATGTACTCGAAGTATAAATAATTTGAAAATATAAACTGGTTTTCGCTCTAGATAAAGGCACAAGTATGTGATAAATAGGTTATCACATTCGAGACTCGGTAATATCAGTTTTATCGAGCGATAAAACTGATATCACCTCGCCTCTCATATGCATATGCATATGCATATGCATATGCATATGCATATGCATATGCATATACATATACATATACATATACATATACATATACAAATACATATACATATACATATACATATACATATACATATACATATACATATACATATACATATACATATACATATACATATACATATACATATACATATACATATACATATACATATACATATACATATACATATACATATACATATACATATACATATACATATACATATACATATACATATACATATACATATACATATACATATACATATACATATACATATACATATACATATACATATACATATACATATACATATACATATACATATACATATACATATACATATACATATACATATACATATACATATACATATACATATACATATACATATACATATACATATACATATACATATACATATACATATACATATACATATACATATACATATACATATACATATACATATACATATACATATACATATACACACACACATACACATACACATACACACATATATATATATATATATATATATATATATATATATATATATATATATATATATATATATATATATATATATATATATATATATATATATATATATATATGTATATATATACCTCGCGAAGCGGCTTGAAGTATGAAGTTTTTTATTAATATACATTGCTTGGGTACTTACGGTGTAGAATAAATGAAAATATTCTGAAAGTCAAATGTTTCAAACCCAGGGGTGTGCGTATTCTGAAACACATTAAAGATGCCTTGCACACGAAACTTAAATGCTTAAAAATAATTCTGACTCGGTAGATGGAAAATTTTTCGGGTGTTTTATTGCTGTTTAAAATTTCAAGAAATTTGATTGAGTTTAAGCCATTAAAAACGTCGTGCAAACGTATATTTTTCTCAATAAGAATCGTTTTTCGGAAGAAATGTTCCAATTTTAATTAAATGTCCCTTGGGAGTTGTATGCAAATTAAGTAAATACATAAATTAAACATGCACAAAGCTAATTTTGCCATAAATATGAAAGTTCGCGCGACATTTTGAACGGCTTACACGCGAGAAAATTTTCTGAAATTTTGTACAGCAATACAACATCCGACAAATTTTCCATCTACTAAGTCAGAATTACTTTTACACATTTAAGTTTCGTGCGCAAGGCGTATCTATATTGCCGTAAAAGACAGAACCATCTTGGTGATTGAAGTCTTAAATTTCTCATTTTTCCGGTTTATTCTAGATTATAAGTACCAAAACAATCTATTTTAATACAAAACATCGTACATTCAGGCGCTTCGTGAAATAGAGAGCGATTTCAGATTTGTCTGCTTTTTTTTATACACCCTGTATATATATATATATATATATATATATATATATATATATATATATATATATATATATATATATATATATATATATATATATATATATATATATATATATATATATATATATATATATATATATATATAATTATATATACATGGGGTATATGCAAAGGTATACGTTACTTGCACTCTAAGCCAGATAATTGTTACTCAATTATTTATTATGCGTTACTTGACATGACACGAAAATATTAACATATTACATAACATTACAGGCCATATATTTATATAAACAAAATATTCATACGCGCAACTAAACATTTTTGTGCAATTTGTTAAGTGCTTTTTAAATGAATTTCATCAAGTGATACTCATGATACTTCACCTCAGCTAAGCGTTATAAGAGAGCATAATTTCTTCGTATTCATTGCATAGTCCAAGTGGCAAAAATATTATTTATAAAAGCAGACAGCTTAAACGGCGATAAAAATACTAAATTAGTGCGCGAGATCACATAAAATGATAATTAAGTAACACATCAAGGTGTCTTGCAATAGCACACTCAGTTCAAGAGTGTAATTTGGTCGTGGAATGGCACAGTCATTATTTAATGTTCTGTTTGATTATTATATACCAACCACACCCATTTTCGTTTGTTCTTAATCCGTTTAGGTGAGTAAGACCTGATTCTAAACGTTTAGTGGCGGTATTTGAATATTTTCAGAGAAAAGCGGTGCGTAAAATTCAAAAACCGGTTCGGGTCTTGAACGCAAATTCAAAACCCAGGTCAAGTCTTGAATTTCAATTCAAAACTCGTTTGTTTACTAATTAAAATGTGGTATTAGCGGAGTATAAAAATATCCATAAAATGTCAAGACGCAGGCAACACAACAAAAGTTTACTCAAAATAAACATAATAAACACACCAGCGCAGCAACTTCTAAATTATTCAATTGGCATTAAAACCAATATTTATGTTTATGCCATACGTATAGAGATTTACGCGAGGTAAACGGGCGAAATAAAAATCGCATTTTCACTGTGGAGAAGCGAATAAGCGTTTTCATTGGCCGTACGATTTTTTTCACTAGTGAAAATTTATCGTATAAGCATTTTGATTGGCTATAGGGTTTTTCTCACTACTAGTAAAGAAAATCGTATTGTTATTAAATTTTTGCTCACAACATGGCCGCCGTGTTGGGGAAGGAGCGAAAGGGTATTTGGCTTTTATGTCTAAAAGAAGGAAAGTTTCCTCACTAAAACACATGAAACAGAAAGAAGAACAGCTTTGACTCACTATTTAGGCCAAATATCGGAGAAACAAATAGTATGATTCTGTTTTGAGAGTTCAATATTTTACATTGTTCGCCTTTGACAGGTTTCCAGTTTTAAAATAATCTCTATATGTTTGGCATAAACAAATTACTGCATGGTTGGCTTGTTTGTACGATTTTTATTATGCACTTTTTTGAAAGATTGCTGAACTCACTCGTTCGCTCACTGGGTTCGTTTAGCAATCTTTCACAACTCGGGCATAAAAATCGTGCGCACTCACCGACCATGGCGTAATCTCTATTTATTGACTTATCACCACTTATCCTTTGGGGTGAAATTTGATTTACGTCTTTTTAATTTCCACAAAGCCTTTGTCTAGAGTTTCACATTTTTTTTGTTCCTTAATCTTTATAGACTTAGTTGCATTCACACCATACAAAGTATCAGACACTTGAACATCTTGTTCACTTGAAGTTCTCCTGTATGCTCTCACAGCATTGCTTCGATGACCTAAAATTGACAAATTAAAACAGTCACGAGTTCTTGCACAATTTAAACAATAAACAATCGGCTGTACTTTTCCACATAGTTACTTGTATGATTTACCTGCCTTTTCGCATATAAGCTGCTCATCGACTTCCTTATCGTATACCATCCTAGATGCTGCTGCTGCTCGTAGAGAATGATTTGTTCTGTAGCCAGAAAGACCGCCCTGCTCGCATAATCGTTTAATAGCAGAAGCCAGTTTGTTATGTCCGACACATAGAAATAATAGATATAGAATGCGTACTCGGTCATGTCTCCACTTTTTTTCGCAAGTGCCCTTTTAAATCCGCCATATTGAATTTAACCAGGAGTTGAACTGCAGAGTGTATATACAAAGATCATCATAAATAAATCACTTAAATAGTATCACATTTGCAGTTTAGAATATAGTGCTCTTGAAGAAACAAAATAAAATAAAGATAGTTCTTCATATAGTCGTGTATTTAACACAAAAAACTGTTGTAGATTTGCGTAAACATGATATAATTTTGAAACATTTTGTATTCTCGAAGTCGAAGCATGACTGAAAATTTCGCTATAAACAAAGCAAAAGTGGCTAAATAATCGCTTTTTCATTGACTTTTGAAGCTTAATAATATATCTTTCAGTTTCCGTTTCAAAACACAGCAGCTATGTAAACTATAGTAAACTATTATGCTAAGTGTACAATGTAATTGTATGAGCAAATATCGATTACTTGAAATTGTCATTGCCAAATTGCATACCTTTTAAATATAAACAAAAACCAACAAAGGTAACCATTTCGTTCTTTGTAACTATCAATCATCGTAACTGTTTTCATATATATGTATTTTAAAACGCTAAAACACACCTGTTGAGACTGTTTTTCATCCTCTGACTCTGTTTTTGAGTTTTATTTTTTTCGGCTTCTGCAGCAATCTTGAAAACATGTATTTTGTAACTCCAATTTCTTTGTATTATCTGCTCAGGACTAATCCTTTCTCGTAAAAAATTCGTTTTCCTTTGTTTAAAAGTTTTTATGAACCATTTTTCCATGTAAAGTCACGAATTTTTATCTTTCTGTAAACTTTGCTTGACAAAAAAACAATCGCACTCCTCGCAACCGCGCTAAATTTTCTGCGTAAGAGTCTGGGACTAGCCAAAATGCCCTTATAAATCCGCCATTTTGTGGAGACAAAATTTTTACTGAGAAAAGATAGGAGTACGCATTCTATATCTATTATTTATATGGTCCGACAGCAACATTGCTGTACCAGCCACTTGGCTTGGGACATTTCAGAGCACTGTGGTAAAACGCCGTTGAAGTATCAGCGCCAACACTAGAGCTATCAAAACAAAATAGTATAGTATACAAACAACATGTACATTAGTATTAATTTTACGCTTAGGCAATTTTCCAATATTAATTCAATAGCAAATATGATAATATACCTACCACAAACTAACACACTTGTCGTACAAACGAACAATGCAGCGTTTCTCATTTTCTTTATTTTCATATGCTCGCGTCACTTTTTTTTTTCAATTTTCGGTCTTTAATTCCCCCAGCGTTTGTTTTCAAAACATCTTCCCAATGTTCTAAGTACTGTGGGCCGGTTTCCTTGTCAACAAAGAACTATGTTGGAGAACTTTGTGAAAAATGTAGTAATTGAACAAGATCAAGCTATGATTCTTACCTAATTATATCGATCTTCAATTAGATATCTTTGTGTATGTCTACCTGCATGATTAAGCCTGTTTTTGCTTTTACATTCTCAACGGCGGTAAAATGCGAAGACGGCTTTAGATAGCAATAGACGGTCTTACAATAGCTCTTCACATGCAGATCTTCATTCATTATGCCATCATCAACTATGCCTGATGGCCAACCAACTAATAAACGACGCAATTGTCCAACTGACTTCATTTTTTTATCATTTCAGCTGACATTTGTTCGTCTTCTCCATGTCAAAATAATGGAACATGTTATGTTGATAAACTTGGAGGATTTTCTTGTACTTGTTTGCAAGGCATTTATGGCACTCATTGTGAAAGTAAATATATGTTATACATTTTGTAAATCAACTGGTTATAGTATTCATAAAAGAATAAATTTGAGTTAAGATAAATTAATTACACGTTTTCGATATATTTTCTGTTTAAAGTATATTCTTTAGCTGTGTATATTCATATGTGTTTATATGTTTTTATTCGTTTTGTCGCATTTTGGCCGCTGTAAAGTACGTTTCGGGCTGTAAATCTCGTTTACAATGAAGTTAATTCGGTTAATTTTTCCTTTAGTACTGTTGAGTGGGGCTTAGCTTTTGGATACTCTATCTAGTAGTTTTGAAATTTCGCTGCACTCCTGGATTTGTTTCATAAAATGACTCTTTTGGACCGCGGACCAAGATATCCTAAAAGCTACCCGCTCGTGCAGCCAATCAGATTTCAGCAAACCGCAAAATAACTCTAGTCGTGCACAAATGAAAAAAATAAAAAAGTTATTCTTATTTAAACATTCTTGATACATTCGACAAAAATGTAGCTATGACATTCAAAACAATACTATATATGTACTTTTCAAATCTAATTTACTGATGTTCAGTCTTCTAATTTTAAAAGCTTAGTTCAATAACATCGATGCATAAAATTTATATATTAACCAATTTTTATTTTTTAGAAAATACACACGTCATGCAAAGAAGTTCTAGACAATAACAGGTTTGTTGTGTTTGTTCTTCATTGTTTGCATGAACACGTATGACGGGAAACTTTTCACAGAAATGTTTGGACAAGCTTTAAAAATTTCTTTATGCACGATCTTTCATCCAATAATACAAATTTTAGCTGCGATTATTAACCGATCGCGAGGTCTGTGCAGAGAAAAACCGAAGTCCGATATTTCTTTGTACAGACAGAGTAAGCAAGGTCAACAAAATATTTATTATATTATTGCATTCGGACTTGTTGATTATACTATTGCATTATTATAAGTTGTGCATTTCTTTAATAGCCTCCTTCACATAATAAACTATTTATACGTTTAAACTGTTTATATACGTCACAAAATTTTTATCGTCTTGGACATGAATCACACTTTCCTAGTGTTCTTTTTATACGTGGTTTGAATTTGCTCATTTCTTCGGTCAATCACGGGAAAGTAACGGCCGCTGAAAGTGCTTTTAGACCAATCACAAGCCGCTATTTCACTGGAAGAGAAGCTCAACATATAATAATATGCATTAACGCTTTACATATTGTACATATTTCAAAGAGTTTCTCTTCTTTTACGTTTAAGACGTTCGGCGGAAACATATAATTTGTATTTTGCTCTAATATAGTTCCGCACTCGATGGGATACACTACCTCAAGTCAAACGAGAGTTCAGAAATGTATCCAGTTTATTGTTATATGCAGAACTTGTCTGCCAAATGTGGAGGAGGGGGTTGGACACTAGTTATGAAGGTGGATGGAAATAAGGTAGTCATAAACATGGCATAGTAAGCAGTATTATTAATCAAGTTTTGTATTTTTCTTCTATATAATAGTCCAACTAGAATCTTAGGCTGAAAAAGACCAGATGTGATTTGACGACACGATGCGAATTTTCGATTTTCAACGTTCTTTAACTTCAATCCTTTTCTATTTTTCCCAATCTTTGGAAGGGCTTCAGAAATTTAAAATATTTGGTGCACATATCGAACCAAATTTTTTTCCGTTCATGATTTTATTATGGTTTTAAAAATCGAATAATTGCGTCGCGTTGGCAAATCGCTTCAGGTCTGTGCGAGCCCTTACCTTTTACTAGACATGCACGCGATACCTACAAAATACGTACTATTAGTCAGAAAATATGTTTAATTTGGATAATATTTGAATTTAATATTTCAGTATATTTAATTCTGACTTAAATACTTATGCAATGAGCATAATCTTAATTATTCCAAATAATAGTTTCAAAATTACGTAACCACGGAGGGAAAGTATGATATTCTAAGCATCGAGCACGGTAATTTTAAGCATGACATTTTGAAATCACAATTGGTTTAAAAACGCATAAAATGAAAAAAAAGACTTTATATTAATGTGACCGGGACATACAAGATTCGTGAGATTGTATAGTTTTTCTCTTTCTCTATTTTGAACAAACACCCAAAACGAGAGCGACGATTACAAAGTCAATATAATACTAATTAAGTATTACAGTAATATACTTTAGGTTTTCTAACAAAACATGCCAATATTTTCTCTAAAAACATACAAAATTATATCCTTTACTCTAGCAAATACTTTCAGCGTCAGCTTGAAGCCAAATCGTGCATAATTCTGAAGAACAACATGCACAAACTACTTAACACAACAATTTTCTGTGACTGTTATAAAAGGCTGTATACTCATTCGTATATTTTTATACTTTATCATGACTAAAACACCAATTCCGTCTTTACTTACTGAACAATGTCTCAAGAATGTTAATTCCTCGCTTTTCGTTACCTTTATCAACAATTTCTTTCACTACAAATGCGTTTTTTGCGTTCGAATAAATGTATTTGTATATTTTCGCACTGTTTCTACAGCATGGTGTGTTCTACGTAATCAGCCGGAAGTTTAACGACAATATCAATTAAGGTGTCTCTCTACTGTTCGCTCAGCCTGGCCACATTAACAAATTTTCGAATGACTTAATTTTAATCCTGGGTTTTTTTTATAGAAAACATTTGGTTACGATTCTAAATTTTGGACAAACTAGGAAACATTGAAAGTCGACGCAGGTCTGGACAGTTTGGCCCAGAATGAAACAAAGCTAGCTTCGTACCACAACACACCCTTCAGCAAAATGTGTGTGGGAATGGCTTGGAATGACGTCACAAATTGGATACTTCTCAAATACACCGCAGCTTCGCTGTATAGTGTGATCGCAGGTGGAAATTACGGTGAATACACGGGGAATATCCAGTGGAAATGTTCAAACTTATCCTAAAAGACCGACATTGAGAACATTTGGATATATTTTTGTGCAGTGAATAGCGTTGTAATCTGAAGGGTTCAACCGTTAACTAACGATGTTGGATTTTATAATTGTGGAAGTTTATAATTGCTCTTTACCTTTTATTAATATATCTCTGCCCGGCGTTTGCCTTGTCACTTCACATTAGTGTCTGTTACATGTTGTTCTATGTGTTATTATCTGTTACACGTTGTTGCACATTGTCTCTCAACATTTGAGATTATATATAATATATGGTGTTCCATAGTCCTACACGCTGTTACATAAATTGTAGGAACAATTCAAGAGCGATTTTTCAACGAAAAATTGTGTGCGTACCAGTTGTAACATTGATGTAACTACTTGTACGTGTATGTAAACACAGTTGCTTATTGAAGGGCAAACATTAAGTTTGATGCAGGCGGCTTTGCAATGCACGTGTAGCTATCAAAGTTTCTTTCTGATTACATATACACACACAAGAATACAGCATGAACTTTACGTGTATAAATTTGTGAGAAAGCTTTGAGAATACTTATAAATTAGTGATTAAGATTTGGCCACCTATCGAGCGAGTCGAATTTCTTAAAAAAACTTAAATTTTAGAATATATACAATGAGTATGTAAAGTTCTTGTCGTGGTGACAAATACTGTCACCGTGGCACTGTAGACATGCATTAATAAATGCATTACCAAATTCTTTATGGAAAATGTTTCCTTGCACATTAATGGGTTATATATGACGAAGATAACAATGGCCAGTAACTACATTTTGGCACCCCGTTTTGACACGTTATAACTGTGGAAGGCAGCATAATTACATGTTCTGCAATACAGAAAGTTGATTAGTGAATGATCAAGGATTTGTGAATGTAATATTGGCTTTACTTCGTCATGTCTTGTTACGTTTTGTTGTCGTCTTCCAGTGACGCAACCATGTGTGTTTTTGTTCCTTTTAGTTTAAGTCAACATTTCACATGCCTTAACAATTTGGTGAGTATTTTTCTGTGCTTGTAGTCAATGAATATATACAAAATCAGTACAGTACAGTACACTATAAACCAACGAAACTTTGCTACCGACGATCGTCGTGGCATACTAAAAGAAATGCTTACTTAAAACTGCCAATTTGGTATTCTATTGACTATACCTGAAAGTAATAACTAGAAGAATTCAAAGGCGAAGGCCAAAGCAAAAAATCCTAGGCTTTTCGCGAATGAAAACCAAGAGGTTTCTAGGTAAAAGCATGCACAACAGACTTGCATGGAACAATAAACAAAGAGCGATTGTAGGAACGTTGTCGGAACTAATTACGCGTTTAATGCTGAGAATACAGGCAGAGAAAAGGTAGCACACTTGCACTTGTACAGACAGACGTTTGGAGAATAAAACGTATATCGTGAACAAATGTGTTTAGTCTTGCGTCCAAGTGACTTTAAAAGGACAATTGGACTCCCTTCACGCCCAAAGTTCAGCGATTTTAATGGCTTTAAAACCGTTTAGTTCCATTTATCGATTTCTTACACAAGCTGTGCTTCATATTCACGTGACTTCTTTGACTTGTAACGTGGAGAGGTAGTGTGAAGTGATAAATTTAAAGATTCTAGCTCAAAAATACTTAGTCACTGCTCTCAAGAACATACCACACGCGAACAGTTTTTTTGCCCTGGAAAGGGCCAAACATCGCGGAATTTGGTCGAGAGTGCGGGATTTCAGTGTCAGGTCATTATTTTGCCTAAATTTGCCAACATTCAACTTTGACACTCAAAAAGTTTTTTAAACGCCCAAACGGCTTGGTATACCCCGTATTCAAAAAATTTCATTTCGCGATTTCGCAACAAAGCGAGTTTTCTTGACTAAGAGATTGTAGAACTCAACGGCTCTACAGTGCTACTTTGCTTTCGATCTTCGAGACGCGTATGGGATTTTTCATTCTTTAATAAATACGGTTCGACTGAAAAATTACAAAAATTTGAGACACCATAATAATATTACAACAATATTGAACACTGCAAGCATGAACATATTACAACTTAACAGCTTACAGATATTTCCACTTCAAAGACAAAATAGGAATCGATAGTCCGTTTGCGAAAGAGTCTACTAGTCATTTACCAAAGTTCACTCATCATCGGATCATAAGACATACGTATAAATTATTCATGAATTATAATTGTAAACAAATTGAATCCTACAGAGACTGTTCACTATTTATGAGAGGGGAGGGGATGGGTGATAAAATGGAAAGATTTCAAAGTTTTTAACATATTTTTTAGATATACCTCGAGATATACAATACATAATTATTTTGTACTACATTTGTACAGTATATCTTACAGTAGGATGATACATGATCATAAAGAGGATAGGGTCTAGAACAGTTCCTTGAGGGACGCCACCGTTCACTTGTTCGTAGCTGGAGGTAAAATTTCCAACCTTCACACGCTGCCTTCTGTCGGTCAGGAAGCTTCTCACCCACACTATCAGGGTAGGGTCGATGGCAATATCATTCATCATTCTTAACAGAATATTATGATTTGTTCGATCGAATGCCTTGCTGAAGACTATGCACGAAGTAATACACGAACCAAAACATTAGGTACGAAGTAAGTTGTAGTAAGTTTAAGTTGAGCCATAATATTGTAGGTATAGAAGTTTTCATTCTCGGTTCTGATAACAGTTTTGTCGATATATCTGCTAGTTATCTTTAGGTATTATATACAATAAAATAATGTAAAAACTTATTTTGAACTTCTAATCTTGCAAAATGGTAGCGTAGACCAATTTTGATTGTTGATGATGTACAGGATTTTTTTCCGAAGGCTATAGTTTCCTTATTAGCACAATGAAGAGTTGCTGATGTGATCTTACTTTCTCAGGAAATCAAAGTATCTCCTTTACAAAGCTGGAAGCCGTAGCCCGTAATGCTGCGTCTGTCGTCCGACGCACCCCGATCAGCAATACAGTAACCAACCACGAGCAATAGCTCAACAGCTTTCTTAAAGATTAAACTTTTGTTAGCTGTGCCCATATATATCTCATATACACTACATAGCGCATCTGAGTTACAAAAAGTTAAGCCGAGAATCTCAGCGGTTTCCCCCATGAAAATAGGCGGCGGCCGTATTGGTCGTTCCCACTCATCAATGAAATACTATAGACAATACCATATTTGTCGATTACAAAGACAGTTTAATTTAGGATGCATTCGGCTTGAAATTGTTTTTTTTTGGAAAAGGTAACAGAAAGAGAACATTAACTAGCGATTTTTGGTCCTAAATGGTGTTTACATTTAAAATATCTGAAAATATCGAAAATGTGTGTAAATGATACCTTCTGTTTCTCGTACCACTTTATAGAAGTGGAAAATTGGTAAGTAATCGATTTTTAAACCAACAGAATGGTAATTTAGTTTGCAATGTAAACATTTACTTTGGACATGAGGTTTTACTGTAAATTTCTAGTAAAATGTTTGAGGCAATATGTTTCTTTCAGCTAGGTTGGATATGAAACTTGACTGTAAGTCTGTAGTAAAATGTTTGAGACTCTCATTCGGTTTGTACATGCGTTTTTACCGCAAATCTGTAATAAAATGTTTTAGACTGTCACATTTCTTCTTGACCTGCACATATGTTTAGCATATTGAGCCAAAAATGTGCATGTTCTGTAAATTTGGTTTTTGTTTAGTAAATGCATTATGCGTTGTTTTCATAATCCTATGATTGTAACATCTGTTTATTTTATATACTGCCGTCATGACTGCGTAGGACTAGAGTGCTTTGTATAATTAGACCTGGACTCGTTTTACAGTCCTTTTTAATTCGGAGGATATGAAGCTGATTTTTTTAAGGGGGGGAGGGAGGGCGTATAAATATTACCTGTTGGTTCGTTCACGTTCGCTAACGAGCCAATCATCCTCGTTTGCGTAGCTGCTTCGTGTATATTTTTGTCTAGGAACATTACCTCTTCTTCTTCTTCCAGTTGATTTACATTTGTCTGTTTTAACCCAGTTTCCTGGCTGCAGCCTTTGAACATCAACGCTATTGGCGTGCAACGCATTGGTTTCATCTGCTTTTCTCAATTCACTTCAGCTGTTTTCCTCAACTGCTTCCATCAGCTGACTTGGTTCGGATATGTTCATAGGAACCTCAGGTTCCCAGTTATTGCTTATATCACTGACTGTACTGGTAAAAAGGCGTAGCAATTTGGATTCTGCCGATTCAACTAACAGGACTAAATTTGGGTATGGGTTTCTTGGTTGTCAGAGTTTATCTCTGTGTGACATTCATCACATTCCACTCAATCGCGATAGCGTTGTTTACAACTAAAAGATCTTGTTGACATTGCAAATGATTTACATATTTTTACAATTTTTGTTGCTTTTAAAAGAGTTTGAACGAATATGCATTTCAAAGCAATTGTGATAAGCGATTCCAAATGCGTTTAACAGCACAAAAATACATTATGGCTGCAGCTGCATGTGTATAAAATTAACATAAAGATTGCATTCAAATTTCAGTATGATATTTATACCAACCGTCTTAAATTTAGCAATTATTTTGCATGCAAAAGTCACTAGACACTTTACTTTCCGCTTTTGCCAGAATATATTATTCCTCTTTCAACTGTCAGTCAAAACATGTTTCACGCATAATTTTAGACACCTCCTCCCTCCCCTGTTTAAGCAGCCCATTCCTTTATTTTAGGATTGATAAACCTCCCTATGTTTTCATTCCATCTACATTCTTATTTTCCGATAATTCCCTTAGAATTCAAAATCTTTCAGTGGAGGAATAGTATAAAGTGTATCTATATGGTTATGAACCTCTATCCGAAAACCAAGAAACGAAAAAAATAGATAAGACTTAACTAATGCGCGCAAGAACATACGCAATAAGATAATTAATGTCTGCCGAAATAAATTAACTGCACCTATTAATGATATCGTTATGCCTGTAAAACGATACAAGTCAATTGCTTTTCTAAACAACGTTTTAACTATACAGCCAGCTGCACGTAGTTATGCCGCGCGCGGATTATTAAATAGAAATGTTAGAGGCCTGAGAAGCACGTGTGTGTGTGTTAATACACTTTATACGAACAATTTCCACTGAAAAACATATTTATTTAATTTGTTATTCTTTTTTATGTGTTGGTATGAAGACGAAACCTAGAAGCCGAAAACTATTTGACGCCCTTACTACATAATATTAAAACATAAACCCCCCCCCTGGAACAGGGCCAAACACATTTAACTCAAAGGCTTGTGATTGGCAATAAATATTTGTATGACGTTCATATCAAGACGATCACGACTTCTTTCAACTTTGCCAGTTCTCACTGCAGAGTGAAAATGAGGAAATTTCTGGCGATGCTTTTGTTCTTCAGCTGTGGTGAAACAAAGAAGACTTGCAAGACTGATAAAGCAAAGTATAGATCACAACATTTCTACATCAAAGCTCGCGGTAAGTTAAAAGTTAACGTCAATTCTTAAGTAAAACTTAGCGTCGATTCTATTCCGCAAAGAATGAAATTGGCAGAATACAATGCGTGGATTAAAAAGTTTTGACGTAACAAATAACGAACCCAATATTTCTTCATTTCATGATATTTCATACTTCTTTTCGTTACTGCATAATGTCAAAGTAATAATGTCAGTGGCTCAGCCAGCCTACAAAACTTATAGCGGGATCAAACATCTGGTTGACTGCGCCACCAAAATCAAGAAAGAGCCAGCGAGTAAAATGTGTAGCATATCCTAAATAAGACATGCACTTTGTATCCGAAATCTCGTAGCAAAATATGCAGCGAAAAATACGTACAGCTTGTGTGAGTGGGCTGTCTAAAAAATACAGGAATTTATTGGTAGTTAGCAAGACTAGTAGGACCAAACCATTTGTTTGCAAGTTATGTATAGAAACTCAGTCAAGGTGGCTTTTAATAAACTTCAAAAAAGTTGAGCTATAGCTTGCTTAACATCTTTAATTTTCGCACCATTAAATTTAATATGTTCATGTTGGATTCTTCATCTGTTTTAACATTTTGCCATTCAAATTAGGACAGTTTGAATAATGTCTAATGCTTCATTGCTATGGCAACCCGTATGAAATTTTTTGAAAAATGATGTATTATGCCTCATAAATAAACAAGTTTTGTGCAATCCAAGATTATTGTGATGAGTTTTCAAGATGATGCGTTTTTCGAAGTTTCGTTCTCAATCCTAAGATATCGCGTGTATTTGCTTGAATTGATTATGCATGAGTATATAAAAAGCGCCATAATAAAGTTACTTTAATTTTAGAATTATCGGAACTAAAAACAAGCCCTGGATTTTAACTTTCAGATGTTTCGAGATTAAAAGAAAACATCATGTTTGAATCAATTGTATTGGACTGGTTAGAATGTGGTGCTAGTTGTTTAGATACGCGTTTTTGTGACGGCTACAACTTCAAGAAAAATTCAACAGCTGGCCAAATTAACTGCCAGTTAACTCACACTAGTGATCATGCGTTTAAAAGAATAAGCACCGAAGACAATGATTGGATATTTTACAAAGCAAGAGGAGAAAAAAAGGTGAGAGCATTTTGCAAATTTTAGATTAAACGAGTAAAAAGCCCTGGCGTTGATAAGCATAAATTATGTACAACGACTTCAATCTTTGCTGATGTTATGTTTGTATTATTAGCCATTTCAAACATACATAAATTATGGGGGCATAAATTATGCTTGAGGTCATAATCTCGACCTTTTTGTCAACTTAAATCTAAATACAATATATTATTTCTTTAATAATTATTGCAGTCAGAATGTAAAGAAAAGAATGAATGTAAGAATGGTGGCAAAATGACCTGGGATCCAATAAAGCCTTTCAAATGTGAATGCCTAAAGAACTATGTTGGAGAACTTTGTGAAAAATGTGAAAAATGTGAGTAATTGAACAAGAGTTAAACTATGCTTCTTACTTAGCTAATTATATCGCTCTTCAATTAAAAATCTTTGTATATGTCTAGCTACATAATTAAGCCTGTTTATCACTTTACACTCTCAACGGCGGTGAAATGCGAAGACGGCCTTTAGATAGCAATAGAAGGCCTTACAATAGCACTTCACAGATCTTCATTGATTACGCCATTATCAACTATGCCTGATTGCTAAATAGCCACCTAATGAATTACGCAATAAATTGTCCAACTGACTGCAATTTTTTATCATTTCAGCTTACATTTGTTCGTCTTCCCCATGTCAAAATAACGGAACATGTAATGTTTATGAACTTGGAGGATTTTATTGTATTTGTTTGCAAGGAGTTTCTGGCACCCATTGTGAAAGTATAAAAAGTTATTCTTATTTAAACATTTTTGATACATTCGACAAAAATGTAGCTATGACATTTGAAACAATATTATGTATATACTTTTCTCAATAAGAGTTCGATCTAATTTAACGATATTTCTTCTAATTTAAGAGCTTACTTGAATAACATTGATGTTAATATTTTTATAACCCATTTTTATTTTTTAGAAACACACGCTTCATGCAAAGAAGTTCTAGACAATAACAGGTTCGTTGTGCTTGTACTTCATAGTTGCAAGAACACATATTACTACTAGAAATGCATGCATGCAGCAACCCCTTTGCCACTAACCAAGCATGCAACTATATTTTCGGAATAACATGAAATATTTGTATATGTTGTTGTCATAGCAACACGGCAATTTTTATTCTTTCTGTATATTTTTTCAAAACAGCGTGAAAAAGGACAAAATGTCAGGTTTTAATCCTGGTTTTATTGACAATTGTTTTAATAGGCCCAACATTTGTCATCGGTATGTTATTATGCCTAATGTAAGCTTAAATTTGGTACAAAATACTATACCTATTAATTACATAAAACGTTTTGAAATATTTATGTCTGAAACTAAATTTTTATCTACATGAATTTTGAGTTTGAAGTATTATCCCATATGTGTGAAGAAATTAAAGCGGGCTTCTGATTGGTTCTCAACAGGTTAGTTTTTTCTAACTTACCCGCTTTTCTCTTTTATCGATAAAACCGGCTTTCTGATTGGTTACAAAAACCCGAACGGACCTGCTTTTTGCTTACGCTGCCGTCCGCCTCAAACTGCTCAACAACAATGGCGAACAAAATTTAGCTGATTATTAAACCTACACTTTAAAGAACATTTTTGGGCAAAAAACGTCACAGAAACCAAGCAAAAAGAAACGGAAAATTGTAAACTAAAGACAATAGAGACCCTGATAAAGAAATATTAAGAGACCAATAAGTTTAAGAAGAGACAATGTTGACAAAATACATCGGTGACATCGGCGACTCAGCAAGCCTCGGAAAACAACACAAGAAGATAAGTTTAGTATGGGATGGAAATCCAACTTAGTGGCAGGTTCGGGATTAACGCGCCTCGGGGTCTGACAGCTGTTCGAACACCCATCTACACTCGTATTCTTTTACATGTAAAGTTCGTCAATATTTTGAAATACAGTAGTAAGAAGATAATCTCGCATTTACAAAACATAAGCTTACTCTGGAATTTAAACAGTGAATAGACTGAAGGAGTACGGCTACGCCGGCCAAATATAAAGCATTAATTAAACACAAGCACAAATACGCATTATCAATAAACTTCCCTTACGAAAAAAACACATGTAAATCACATGTGATTCACATGTGTTTAACATGTGAGACGCATGTGGCCACATGTGATTAACATGTGGTCATATGTGATTAACATGTGGTCACATGTGATTCACGTTTAGATTTATGTTGCCTATTTCTAACCACATGTGGTCCACATGTGACTAACATGTGGTCACATGTGGTTGACATATTCCCACATGTGATTCACATATATCCACATGCAATTAGCATGTGGTCACACGTGATTCACATGCAGATTCATGCTATCTATTTCTAACCACATGTGGTCCAGATATGATTAACCTGTGGTCACATGTGATTTGCATTTAGTCTTATGTTGTCTACTTCTAATCAAACGTGGTCCACGTGTTGATTACAAGTGATATGCTACATGATGGGTGATTCACACCTAAAAAAATTATACAAGCACATAGTAACTACAATAATGTGTATAAATTGCCAATGTCCACAATCCAGATTTAACATTCCGATACAGTATATGTTCCCAAGAACAGGGTTATATGACAAGGTGGGGGGGGGGGTACTGTTTTGAATTGAGCGATTAGTGTTTCTCGTAATTATTTGAGGGATATTTTCAAAATTTTCAAAAAGTAATGGAATTTAGTAAAATCTGAATTATACTTAACCTTTAAAGGTTTACAAATTAGTAGCTATTCTTGGAAAAAATAAGACCTTGACGAACAAAGATGAAAGTGTTATGAACAAAATTAAAAACATAACAATGTTTTTGTTCAACATATTATTGAAAAACTGTCTACATATATACAAACAAGATTTAAAATGATTTTAAATGCTTTAAATTGCATCAGGCCTAGTCTCTATCAATTGTGTTTGGCAATTGACAGATAATGGAGTCCACCCTCACAGATTCATTTGTCATGACAACAAATTTGTGTGTAATATCGTCTAACCTTACAATTTGTAATGCACTTTCAATTTCTGATACTCGCCAAATATTGTCACAGAGTCTACCACATTCACTGTCTGTTCGCAACCAGGAGGGTCGATTTACATAAACATTAACAAGTCTTGCATATCCAAAACACAGTCCTTTCCAAACGACAAATACTTTCAGTTCCACAACAGTGCCATTAAAAAGACCAACAATTGAGTTCTTCCTCCGAGAGCTGCGTGTGTACTGCTGGCAGTGTGGCAGTTTACCACAAACGATGGCCTTCGTGAAAAATTCAGCTTGCTTACCATCACTGGCTGGACCATACAAAGCATTATCATCAATTAGAAATCTCTCCTCAATCGTGAAAGGACGACAATAGGATGCGCCTAAAAGGACTATTCCGTTGTCAAATTGCTTTGCTTTTCTCAATGGTACGGTTCCTTTAAGTTGGGCCTCCAAGAAGATTGTCATTGCACTAACTCCATTACGTTGGAAGTTGTCAGAGAGAGCATCAAGAGCACGATATAAAAGAAAAGAGTTTGCAATCTGTGTAGGCACAGCTTGAGTTCCATGGAAAAGCCTCATCAAGATAAGGTTAAAACCTTCAAAACCATATGTCGAATATACCGACAAAGGTCCCCAGTCAATCACTGTTTGGGTTAAATGATTTAGCTGGTGGACATTGTAGGTCATGTGAATATCACCATATAACTCCTGGAAACCCTTAACAAATTTAGTCAAGGATGCATGAGCTTTATTTAGCTCTGATCGGCTAATTGACAGCTTCGTCAACAGAAAGACACCATGGGAAAGAAGAAGCATGTGCTGGAAGTACCTTAAAGGCAACACTCCATAAAGGATAACTGGGCAATAAAGAAGAATCCACCAATGCCATTCAGAGCCTTTCCAGAATGCTCTTTGCGTAAGTGAACGAGGGACCCTGGTGACCTCATGGGGAGGCGTCACGCCATAGTCAATTCTTGGCGCTTCTCTGTATTTTCCCAGAATTAATCTCTCTTCAAGAGTCTTGTAGCAGTCATTTTCGTCTCGGTTCTTGCTTTTTTGGATGCCTTAAGTGTTCGCTACTCCTGATCATAGTCCACCATATTCTTGAGATCAGAAATGACCACCCTTGGTTGGTCAGCCATGGCGGCCATACGCCTGGAGCTTCAGACTTCGCTAATGTTTAATTTCATCCAATAAAATAAATTTTAGCTGCGGTGGTGTTATATAATAAGTTCTTATTAACCGATCTGTCTGTGCAGAGAAGATCGAAGTCTGGTATTTCTCTGTACAGACTGAGTAAGCAAGATTAATAAAATGTTTATTATATTATTGCACTAGGACTTTCAGTTTTACATCTCTTTAATAACCTCTTTCACATAATAAACTATTTATACGTTTAAACTCTTTATATACGTCACAAAATTTGTATCGTCATGGAAATGAATCATACTTTCCTAGTGTTCTTCCCCCATCTTGTTTTCATACGTGATTTGAGTTTTCTCTTTTCTTCGGTCCATCACGGGAAAGTAACGGCCGCTGAAAGTACTTTTAGACCAATCACAAACGCTATTTTACCAGAAGAGATGCTCGCACATAATAATATGCATTAAAGCATTATAACATATTGTACACATCATACAGAGTTTCTTTTCTTTTACGTTTAAGACGTTGGGTGGAAGTGAACATAATTTGTATTTTACCTAATAGTTCAGCACTCGATGGGATACACTACCTCAAGTCAAACAAGAACTCAGAAATGCATCCAGTTTATTGTAATATGAAGAGCTTGTCTGCCAAATGTGGTGGAGGGGGTTGGACATTAGTTATAAAGGTGGATGGAAATAAGGTAATCATAAACATCATTAATTAAGTTTTTTAGCTACTTTCCTCTATTATAGTCTAGCTGGAACTTAGCTTACTAGACATGCACGCGAAACGCATAAAATACGTATTATTAATCAGAAAATATGTTTACCTTATTTACGATAATATTTAACAATTATTCGCCGAGGGCGACGTGATTATCGGGGAATACTCACCGAGATGACGTCGAGCTGAACATTTCCCGAAAACGGCAGATAGTCACCATTTTGTAAACTTTTTTTACTCTTTGATTCACCTGTTGGGAAATCTAAAGGAATGTCACGTCATATTACATCAATTACAATGACGGATTTCCTATGTTTACTTGTGTGAAAATACTAATTGAATTTAATATTTGACTATATATTTAATTCTGACTTAGCTACATGCTTGTGCAATGAGCATAATCTTAATTATTCCAAATAATAGTTCCAAATTTAAGTAGTTAACCATTGAGGGACAATATGATATTCTAAGCATCAACCAGGATAATTTTAAGCATGGCATTTTAAAATCACACTTGGTTTAAGAACGCAAAAAGGAAACAACAAAGACTTTTTATTAACAGATTTTGAAATGGTTTAATCTTAAAGTTCCTGTGTATTTTTGACAGGAAACATTTCGATACGACTCTTCATTTTGGACAAACAAGAAAACATTGAATGTCGACGCAAGTCTGGACAATTTGGCCTAGAATGAAACAAAGCTAGCTTCGTACCACAACACACCCTTCAGCAAAATGTGTGTGGGAATGGCTTGGAATGACGTCACAAATTGGATACTTCTCAAATACACCGCAGCTTCGCTGTACAATGTGATCGCAGGCGGAAATTACGGTAAGACAAATGCAGGAAGAGCGGCATGGATATCACTCGCAAAAGGCTCCTCGTTGCAATCCAATTGCAACAAAGAAGGTTTTAATGCTCGGTGTTCTGACGTGTACAAAATGTCGCGACTTGGTATTTTTGGTAATAATGAAAATGATTGTGTTAGCTGTAACTCATTCATCGGTTTTGGATGCCAAATGGGGAATTTACGCAGTGGAAATACTCAAACTTATCCCAACAGTCTGACATTGAAAACATTTGGATACATTTTCGTTCAGTGAACAACGCTTTAATTTGAAGGGTTCAACCGTTAACTAACGATGTTGGATTTTAGCACAATAGAGCTACTTATCCGTGTATTCAAACACAGTTGCAAAATATAAACGGTATATAGACATTGAGTTTGTTGCAGGCCGCTTTGCACTGTACGTGTATATGCGTGTATGTACATATACACAGACAAGAATACAGCAAGAACTTTGCATGTTATAAATCAGTGATTAAGATTTGGCCTCCTATCTAGCGAATTTCTTCAAAGTAATTTAAATTTGCAGTATATACAATGAGTATGTAAAGTTCTTGTTGTGTTGACAAATACTGTGGCAGTGTAGGCGCGTATTAATAAATGCATTAACAAATACCTTATGGAAATTGTTTCCTTGCACATTAACAGGTTATACATGTCCCAGATAACAATGGCCAGTAGCTACATTTTGGCAATAGACCTTAGAGGAGCTTAAGTCACGCGGTTTTCAATACAAATAAATACAAGGTAAATTTTCCCCACATGTTTCCCACATTGCATTGCAATTCATTGTTTAACTCTGGCGTGACGTAAGGACTAACGTCTATTGGAAAGTTAAAGATGTCACTTTCAGCATAAAGAAACACATGTAATAGTGCTGTAAGTAATTTCGTTACAAGTAATCGTTACTTTTTTGAGTAACTTTAGGGGTAACTAGTTACATTTTGCAAGAAGGTAACTGGAACTGGAACTAGTTATTTTTTGATCAAAATGGAACGGTAACGCATTACACACGTTACCAGCATTAAAGTTACTTTTCCGTTACATTTTCAGTCTAACTTTTACTATAAAAAATAATATCTACAGTAAAATGTGCCAAATTCAAATTCTCAATTCTTGAAGCTAGTTTTAATCATTTCAATATTTCATGCAAGACAACACAACGTATTATCTGATTCACAGAATTATCACAGAATCATGCAATGTAAGGTTCATTGGGTACTTTTTATTAAAATATTTCATGTAAATACAGTACCAGAGATCTGCTCTTTTATATACCCCTGCGTCTATTGTTAATAATAGTAAACTGTGGAATGTAACTTTGTAACTAGTTACAAAAATTTTAAGGATTTCTACTCATGTAACTTTTACCTGTAACTAGTTCCTTTTTTGAACTTGTAACTGTAACTGTAACTAGTTCCAAAAAAAGTAACTTTTACAGCACTGGTAATAGTGCATCTGAAGTTGTATCTGAGCAAATTGCACTATGTTGCATGGGCTAAACTATCAAATTTAAGTATTAAAATGTAGAGCAGTGGATATTTTGTCAATTTTTACCGATTTGGGTCCATTTTGTTCTTTTCTTGGCGAAAAACTGTTCCCATGTGCAATGTTGTTTACAGCAGTGACTAAATATTTTCGAGTGAGAATCTTGAAATTTATCACCTAACACTACCTTTCTACGTTCCAAGTCAAAGAAATCACATGAAATATGACAGAACATTATGTGGAAGTAATAAAGAAAAAGTAGCGATCGATAGTAAAATAATAGAAATGAAAAGGGTTTTTATGGCCATTAAAATGTTTATGATTGTCATAATTTTAACAAAGGTTTGTTAATTGTTACTACGTTTGTTCTTTTTGCTGTATATAACTGATAAGACGAGTATATGTTAAAGAAAATACCATTGACGGTTTGGCGTTGCATGGCTGGTAAATTCTCGCGATCTTTCAGCAAAGGTAAGTTTATATCGAAATTATCATGCCATGCACAATAAAATAAAATAACCTTTTTTTGACAATGAATTTAATAGATAATATCAAAAAATCCATATTAAGGTGATAAGAAGCTTCATAAAAATATATTGTGCACATGACAGGGTTGTGTTTGCACGAAATCAGCCAAATTTGTACTGGCCATCTGTAAACAATCATATGGATGAAAATAATATAATATATTACAACTATATGTTTATTTAATAGTTCAACAACAAATAATTCTATAAATGCCTTAAAATCATTCATTTCAACAGTCATTAATAATTATATCCTCATTGCCATTGACGTATTCACTTACTCATATCCGTAAAATAAGTCTTGTCTTGATGTATTTCCTTGTTTATTGACAATCATCGTATTTAAATTAAACGATCACGCTTCTCACTCAAAGTTCATTGATTTTAATGGCCATAAATACCCGTTTCAATTCTATTCATTATCATTACCTTATTCTTTATTTCCTCCACACGGTGTGCTGTCATATTTTCCCTGATTTAAGTGTGAAGTGATAAATTTCAAGATTCTCGCTCGAAAAAAAATTTAGTCACTGCTTTCAAGGACCTACCACACGTAAACAGTTTTTCGCCGAAAAAAGGCAGAATATCGCAGCCGGAATTTGGTTGAGATTGCAAAATTTCAAGGTTAGCTCATCATTTATATTTGCCTGAATTTTGCAAAGTTATTGACATTTAAAAAGTTCGTTAAAGGGAACAGCAATATTTTTTTAATGACTTATTGATAAGAACCTCTGAAGTAACCATAAAATGTGTTGTCAATTTTTTGGTAACATGCTTACTATAGTTTCTGAAATACTGAAGGGCAAAGAAAGACAAAGACACTACTCATCCGCCATGTTAGATATTGAAAAACCACATGACGTCACAACCTGGGTAAATGTTTTTTTCTCATAAAAAAGCGATTGACAAGCATGTTGAGTGCTGAATTTTTATGTATACACTTCTGACATAAATTGCGAAGTGTTGAAAATTTCATTGAGATTGAACTAATTCACAGCAAGTTTTATACAGTCTACCCAGGTTGTGACGTCAGTAAAATAGACCTAATTATAAAACAAGATGGCGGATGGCTAATATCATTTGTTCTTCAATATTTCAGAAACTAAATATGTTACCAAAAAATGAACAACGGATGTTACAATTACTTCTAAGGTTTTCATCAATATGCCGATAAAAATATATTAGCACTTTCCTTTAATAATTACGCCCCATATTTAAAAATTGCCCTTTAAACGGAAACGGGAAGAAAAATTTTATTTTCTCATTTGAAAGAGACTCTAAAGTAATATACAGAAGTCTCTTACAAAATTTTTATATCGTTTCACCGCAGGAGATATTACCACCTAAATCCTCGAATTGTCATCTTGGATAAATTTTTAACCTCAATAGCAATGTTCTGGTGACGTCACAACAGGGATAAGCTTTTCAAAGCTTCTCCTAAATACCGACCACCAATAAAATATTTTTGAAACCTTTTCAGTCCCTGCAGAAATTCGAAACACTTACCATGTGCGTGGTTATTGGAGAAGATTAGTCATTGTGTCGTAAGAAAACAAATTGCGTGATCTCAGTTGTGATGTAACAGGCATATTTACAATTATCCAAGAGGGAGGACAACTAAATATTTCAAGCATGGCGCCCTATTTCAAGTCAAAATATCTCACCAAATGAGGCAGATATAAAAATTCAGAAATTGACTTCTACATATAGTTTTGCAGTCTCTTTCAAATGAGACGATACAAATTTTTGTTGCCATTTTCCTTTAAAGAGTCAAAAGTGTTTAATAAATTATTTGCAGACTATCTGGTATATTCTATTCACTACTTTTGCTAGTGATGTTTGTAACAAAAGATTTGCAACAACAGGTGATCGACTTGCTAAATTATATGGAAAATAAAACAGGGGTGCGCGGAAATACCATTTTTATTTCGTGTCTTGAACTTGATATCTCAGGAGTGAGGGCAGAGAACGAGTGAGAAAATCATGTTCGACACGAGAAATAAATCTGGTATTTCCAAGCACCCATTTTTTGCTGATCGTATTATAAACTATTAGTGCTTTGATTTTAACTATAAATTTGAGTAGCGATTTTCGTTCGAAAGGAAGAAATGAATTTACTTTCTTTAATTTCACTTGGAATGGAATTCCACAGAAATGTTTCGTGGTAAATAAAGCTTCTTTTTATATTATATTATTTCAGGCGGCAAAATAAGACTGCTTGAAACAACTACTAGCTTTAGATGTTGTTAACCTCACACGGACATACATCCCCTTTGCAAGACTTGACAGTTTTTTCCTATAGCTTCTGCTTGTCTGTGCCTGTACCTGAATAGATCTTTCTTACGTCAGAAATAGTACTTTTCTGTTTGCTATTTTTCGTTTTTCTAGAACTTTCAATGAGCAAGATCCCTTGACGTTCTCTCCTGGCTCTTTCCTTCTTCGGAGTATTCCTGAACACTACTGCATGCCTTGCAAGTATGAAGTAGGACGGAACATGTTTCTTTAATAGAACAGCGCACGACGGAAAAGTGCAAATAATTCTTTTGCATTTCCTGCACTTGTGTGCATATGACACCTCTAGCTCTGACAAAGATAACAAAATTTTGATTCTATACGTTGATTCCAACGTATAGATTGAATTTGAGATTTTATGGGTTGAGGTGCTAAATGGAGTAATATGTTGTGTAGTATTTTGTATAGACATCAAAGTGGAGGTGTCAATGTCTTTCAGGATTATATGAATAATATTATTGACAAAAATTCATAGGGAAAATAAGTGCTGCGTAATATTGGGGGATTTTAATTTAGACCTTCTAAAACTTGAATCTCATCCTTCTAAAGATGAATTTATGATCAGCCTAGCTACATCATCTTTTCAACCGTACATATTACAACTAACTCGAATTTCAGATCATTCCGCAACTCTCTCTGATAACGTGTTTTTAACTCCCTGGACATTTTACTGTCAGTGGAAAAATAATATATGACCCGAACAGATCGTTTACTTTTCTCCACTACAAACCAATATAGAGATTAGAGTTTTTTCATGATAGATTATTCCTGATTTAATCAGGGATGTTTAGTAAATGAAATTCAATCTGTTAACTGCCAAAATCTTTTCAACAATAACTAGTTTATCAACAATGTTTGACGTATTTTTGCGCAAAACTTTCACAAATAATAGATTTGCATATCCCAGTTAGAAAATTATTCAAGAGGAGATTAAAAATACAGTCAAATCACAGTTGAATCACAGTTGGTATTAAATAAAATGCTCTATGTCTCTTCTTTAAAAAAGAATTTTAAAGCTAATTTGATACGTGATTGATTTCTGTTTCCTGTAATAGAGCTGGAAAATCTCCCGAATAGTATGTGGTGGTTGTTTTTTTGTTTCTTCTTAATTTATAACTTATATAAGTGTTTCTATTAATCGTTTTTTTACTTATATTTCGCTAAAAGCTTTCCTTGGGTACAAATACAAATACTTACTTTCTTGGATAAGTACCGGATTCGGGCACTTGGAGATAAAAATAAGACTAATATGTATAACATCAAAAATTTCGAGGTTAAGGATAGGAAATGCCTAAAACTCTTAGGAATGTCCATTGATGAGATTCTTGCAAGAATGGCCAATGTGTAGTAGTTTTGATGAGAATGACGAGTTTAATCTCCACAGAAACTAAGCTTCAATTGTTTAAGGCAGCAATTCTTCTTTATTTAACTTACTGCTATATATATTGTCTGGCATCTTTGTCGATCAAGTGACGCAAGAAAATTAGAACGTTTCAAGAAAGTCATCTGGCTACAATACACTGCTTAATACTGCGGGTTTACCTTCGTTGCGGAAATGGGGAGCTACAGTCAAGTGGTAAATAATAAATATCAGTTGTTTGTTCGAGGTAAATCCACAGCCAAAGGTTTACATTTTGAACTTCCATGTATTTTGTAAAACATGGCAGAAAGAAATTAACTGTATCAGTACCTAACACTGTTCTGTTTTGCAATATAAAAAAGAGTTTAAATTCAGAAAAAAGTTTGAAACTGTGCAAAATTTGGGCAATGTTTACAACTCTTGTTCAAACGCATTGGTTAAAGTCTAAGAATGGGCTTTATCGTATTTGACTACAGGCGGCCCATTCACTGCGTGGTTTCAGTAATTTATAGAGATCATTGCGCACATAAACACACTTCGTAAGTTCTTGAATGTAATTCAATTATATTTAAAGAACTTACGAATTATGTTTATGTGCGCACTGATCTCTATATGAAACTATATTGAAGAACTTTCGAAGCATGTACGTTTATATGTGCGCGCTGATCTCTGTATGAAACTACACAGTGAATTGGGCAGCCAATGATTTGACTAGCATCTAAGATTTACAAAATAAGGCTTTATAAATCGATTTACCAAATGACAGGATACATAGAATGCGAACATTTATTGCTGCGGAGCGAGCGAGCCTGAAGCGAGCGAGCGAAGCAGCAGACCTAATTTGTGTATGTAGGGGAGAATTTATCTCAAACCATGTTTACCGCAGTGCATTGTGGTCATGCGCGTTCGGAAATGCGCAGAACACCTTTCCTCACCTGTGTTTCGTCACCAATTGTGTCTTGTGTTCAGAAGATATCATGTTTCAGACTGGCTGTTTAAAAAATCGTAGTTAGTCAAAAGCATAAAGCTCGATAACGCGTCTATTGTTGGATTTTGAAGCTAGAAGTACGTCCCATTTTTAGACTTGCGCGGCCATGTTGAATGGCCCCACTTGAGCATCGAATGCTATAGATTTCTACTACCGGGCAAAAGAAACTACGTTGATTTAATTCTTGAGTGGCGCCCTTGTACATGGCCGCTGCTCTCAAAATATGACGTGTTTCCGGCTTCAATTTTATTTGTATTTTGTATTACGATGCACTATCCAGTAGTTAAAACTCAAAAAGCAAATGCCTTATCAAGGTTAATTATATATGCGAGAGGAAGACAATTTGTTTTTCTGAATATATTCATTTTTGAGGTCTGCTGTTTGCGTTAATAGTCAAGTACTACAATTTAAAACAAGTTTGTTATTCGCGCGACAATATTAAATCTCGTATTAATTGCAGTGGAATTTTAATGTACATTCTATTTGATAGTATCGCGTCTGTGAAATTGTATTAAAGCGCGTTTTCCAACATTACCATTTGTGCTAATAGTCAACTATAATCAAAGTTAACAAGCCACAGTAAAACCGAGACGCTGCATAATATATTCATGTTATGTTCTAAAACGCATCTGCTGTTCACGCGACATTATTTGCCGTGGAATTATGACAGTTTTAAATTTCGTGTGTTTGTGATCTAGCAAATATTTCCAACAAACATAATTATACAACAACTAATAGTTTAGTAGGAAGTAGGGGTTCCCATGCACCCCCCTGAAATCATTTTCTAGCTAGCATTACTAGAAACGTTAATAGGTGCAGAAAATGATTTTTGATGTTAACAGGTGATCAAAGTGTCCCACGTACCTTTTTTAACACCAGTTTATGGAAGTACATGCGAGTCAGTGTCGACTTTTAAAAGAATACAGTTCCAGCTAAAACCAACTTAAACATACCTCTATCTGCACAAATACACGTGTAAAAGAATGTTTTTAGAGCCAAAGAATACTACCACGCAATTACCAAAAAAATATTAAGTTACTCCGCAAATTATTTCCCGTCAAATATGCACATAAGTCCCACCATTTTGGAAAAAGTTCATAAATCTCTTAGTCGCTTTCGATAAAAGGAAGATGTCGGTTGCTTTGGCTTTTCCAAATTAATTGTAAAACAATCAAAAGTACGGATTTTTTATATTTGGTGAACTGACTTGCTAAGGCATACATATATACGCAAATACCACCCCCTAAAATGCAACTTTGTACACTGGGTATCAGTCTCATCTCGGTGAGAAACAAAATGGCGGACTGTCTTTCTAAAACGCCACTAGAAGCTCTGTATATTTGGAAGCAATATCAACAAGAAATAACTGTTTTTAAGGTGAGAATATAAGAAATCCGACGTTGTGACTGGTAGAATTTGACGTGACATTCCTTTATATTCACCTACAGGTGAATGTAACAATAAAAACAAGTTTGCAAAATGATGACTTGCCGTTTTGTAATCTCCTCGCCTTCGGCGAATAGTTGTTAAATGTTGATTTTCAACTGGAAGTAAGTCGAAATACATTTATTTCGTAGAAACTATTCTACTTACTGGTAATTTTTTGCTAAATGAAATCAAGATGATTCTCCTGACTGAAATATTTAATTTCAGATGAATACTGATAATCTCGTCCTTTCAAAACACAGATATCTTTTAGTTTTCATTATCATTATTTTAGTTTCAATTACCATTTTTTGAAAAAAGGTTAAACAATGAGCTACATATTCGTGATATATACAATTCAAAGAAGCAAGACGGTTTATTTTTGTAACCAACGTCTTGAGCTCACGAAACAATAAAGAACATTTTCCAAATTGACGTTTCTATGGCAGCCAGAGGTTTCAGTTTTCTGAGAACCTCTGGATAAGTGTATAAGTGCTCTGGCGAATTTAGAGTCTGGTTGCAATAATTATAATATAACCTTTTTGTGTGTGTAGCAAAGCTCTGGCGAATTTAGGCGTGGTTTTATCACAAGGTCTAGCTAATTTCGCCTTTCGCCGGCCTCAAATGAAACCCCTGGGCAACCATGACGTTTCAATATGGCTGGTAATTTAGTATAAATAAACCGTTTTATAAAAATAGAAATGGGGGGCCATCGTACTTTTTTAAAAGTTATTTTCCTTTAAATTCAAATTGGTAGCCTTATTTAAACGCCATTGTCGAAATCTCTTTTATTGTTTCGTAAACTCAAGACGTTGGTTTCGTCTCATTTAATTTGCATGTAAAACAAGATGAAAATAGAAAAACAGGAGGTGATTACCTCAAGGATTTGCAGGCTCGTTGGAAACAGGGGGTCTGTGCAGCGTACGAATCATCCCAAACATTTTCATATAAGGTTTTACATATTGCTCCCTATACGTTCACTTGGCAGCTTACATTATAATCAGTAAATGTAGCTATAAACCATATGTTTGCAGTTACTTTTACGAAACACTGGGAAAAATAAACTACTTTGACAGCCCTCAAACTGGTTTTGCTTCAGACGGGCCTGTACTGACTAAATAGCCCAATCTGAATCTGGCAATAAAAATTTAAATGAATATTATAGTGTGCGTGGTATTGTTTATAACACACTGTAGTTTTGAATGGGAACATTATGGCGAAAAGAAAACGAGCCGATGATAAGGTATGCATCCTTCATATTGCATCGCTGGCAGACCCCGGAAAATTTTATCCCATTCAGCAAAGTTAAACAAGGAACTGCAACTGAGAAGCTCCAACGGCTATTAGATGTTCGAAATCAACGTCTTAATGAAGCATACAATTCTCCACATCGGATGCAATCTATCTGCGATCAAATTCCCGCGTGTCTCCCCGAAGACCTAGATAGCTTTGGGTATCATCGACAGTGTTACCAGCGTTTTACCAGCTACCTAGATCGACTAGCAATAAACGATCCATGTGGATCATCCTTGCAACAGCAGCAATCCCGTTTGCCACGTAGATTAACTGGCGATTTTGGACCTCTCTTCCCACCTGAGTGCATTTTTTGCGAAGAATTGGAGATCAAAGCTGCAACTGGCATACGGAGAAAAACAGAAAGATGTGAAAGCATTTCGTCTTGGAAGAACAAAGAGAATGCTTGGGAACAAATACAATTTCGTGCTGAGAAGATGGGAATGGAGCGGCTTTATCGTCAAGTAAAAGATGTAGATCTTTTTGCTGTCGAGGCAAAGTATCATCCATCATGCTTAAAAGCCTTTCGCACGTCATTCGCTAACCTCGAGCGCAAAGTTTCCAGCCTTCATAAACCACAAGATACCAAACAAATGCTCGAATTTATTGCTCACGAGAAGGCATTCAGCTTCGTTTTAGAACACGTTAAAACCCGAGTTGTGCAACAGAAAGGAATTGCTAAACTTGTTAATTTGCGCACCCTCTATGTTGACGAGCTAAAACGTAGCAATTACCGTAACGATCAGTTTCGAGCAGAGAAACTCCTGAAACGGCTGCAGAGCAACCCCAGTTTCAGAGGATCTTTTGTTTACCAAGGTTGATCCTGGGAGACAGGGAGCAGTGACATTCTGGCTGCTATGTAGTAAAAAAGTGTCATTGACTGATGCTCTATCTGGGGCTTATAACCTTGGAAATGCCGACAAATGTTCAGACGCCGCTCAAATACTTCGCGGTGGCGTCCTCAATGCTTATAAGAACAACAAAGAGCTGCCCTGGCCACCAACGGCAGATGACATGGAACTAAATGCTGAGAACTTCTTACCTGCCGAGCTTACCAGGTTCCTGAGTCTGCTGATAGCTGGTAAGGAAGTAAACGAGACAAGGGAGAAGGTGAGGCGGTTAATATTCTCCATTAGTCAAGACCTATGCCGCACTGCTACTAATGGTACATAGAAATTGCCAAAGCACATCCTCCTTTGTGTCAACGTTAGACACTTGTTTCGAAGCAAGAAGTTAACTAGCATTCTCAACAGACTTGGACATTCAGAGAGCTACGACTTTGGCTTAGAATTGGAAAATTCTCTCACGAAAGCTTTGGACGAGTCTTATACTCATTTAACACCTCAAATTTATCAAAGGAGAAGGCAACGTAGTTTTTCATTGTGAATGGGACAACCTGAACAAGACCACCACCAATTTGCTTGGCAGTAGTATTGTCAACAGTGCTGGAGGTATCATGTTGCAGGAAGTTAGGCCTGGGTTTGATAATGTATGTGTGCGAAAACTGCCTGTGTATCGGAAGTCAAATCAGCGTTGTCA
The DNA here is from genome assembly GCA_963855995.1 of Muricea muricata. Classification (NCBI taxonomy): domain Eukaryota; kingdom Metazoa; phylum Cnidaria; class Anthozoa; order Malacalcyonacea; family Plexauridae; genus Muricea; species Muricea muricata. Next base: position 12,873,142 of record OY979716.1, read on the forward strand.
TAGTGTTGACACACCTGCGACACTAGCGCCCTTAAATTTTAAACGCATCGGCCCTAATTTTCCAGATGGTTGTACATTCACACCCCCACTGGAGACTGCCGTAGTCTTCGATACCAAGTTGCAAGAATACTACGTTTGGCTCTTCGCCAGATATATTGGAAGCAGCGGAGTCCAATCTGTGCCTGGGTTTGGTGGGTTTATATCTGCTACTGGAACACCACCAGCTAGAAAGTCTACCATTGATTATTTTACACCAATCCACCAACCCATTACAAATAATTCAATTGTGCGTGAGCTTCTCAAGCGCTCGGAAGAAGCATCGATGAAGTGGGTGATAAGCACGTTTGACCTAGGAGTGTGCATGAAGGCCCTTCCAATCATTTGGCGATGGCCAGAAGAGTTCGCAAAGCATGTAGTTGTCATTGGACCGTTTCACACGTCCATGAACTATATTGGTACGCTTACAAATAAGAAGATGCGCGGCTCCAGGTATGCTGAGATCCTGACCGAAGCCCAGCTGGTGAACAGCGGATCCATGAAGGGCGTCCTAAGTGGGAAGGCATATGCTTAGTCCCTTTTCTGTTTGAAAGTTGTATGTAAAGCAATGGAAAGGCTGCTGATTGAGCGATTTGGCGAGGAACAAAACATTCCAATTGACGATCCAGAAGTGCTTCTCAACCTCATTGATAGTTGTAATCGTGATAACCTAGATTCTGCCGTGAAAGATACTTCTGTATTGAATCTGGTTGGTAGATATCAGTCCTATGAGAAGAAAGTGTCAGAGGGTCATCTTGGCAAGACTGCTGCTTTCTGGATGTCATTCATCACACACTGCCATCTTGTTTTCATGCTCCTCTATTCCGTGAAAACAAACAACTTTGAGATGTTTCATAGATGTAATGGGTGTTCTCTCTGTTCTTTGCATTTGATGGGCACAATTACTCCAGGTATGTAATTACTGTGGGACTAGTTAATGCGCTCATTAAAGCTCATTGCCAAGTTTTTTTTTACTTTATTAAGATATCTTAAGTAGATGGAAATTTTTCACACTAACCTTGAAAAAAGTTTTTTTTACTTTATTAAGGTATCTTGTGTGGATGGAGATTTTTCTCACTAACCTTGAAAAGACGCACCCCGGCGCCAAGGAGTTACTGTCCAAGGTAGGAATTGCGGTGGCACGGTCACTAGTACCAGGAGCGCTGAGTGCTGTGGACAAGACGATGGAAGAGACTTTCATGCGATTCGCTAAATCAACGGGTAATTTTTTCATGCAAGTTAGACGTCTGTATAAACACCCAGTTCTAAATATAATATTTGCACTGTTTAGCTTAACGTTATAGGCCATGCTCTTCATGGACTTCACGGGCACGGGCAAGTGAGAGATTGCAAGATAAACGTACAGGGTTTTAATTATTTTTGATACTACGCCACTGAACTAATCAGCATTCCTGAGTTCTGTGATCATTAATATTTGGGTAATTATGTATACAATATTTTCTTATTCAGGAGGCTTTTCTGGACTGTACAATCAGCTTGGAACTTACCAAAAGTGGTGACGCACCATGCCACCTCTGCACGTGCCCAGTTCTACGAAAAAACATTACAAATGACGGATCTCGTTTCTGATCCGGATAATCCAAGGTCAAACAGGCACCGTGAATTGGAAAAGGCAGAGATCGCGAAGAGTGAACGGGCTGTTATGTGCGTTATTGATGCAATTAAAAGCTTCACCAATCCTTTCAATATCGCTAACAAAGATAAGCTATACTGCTTGGCTTCTGGTGCCCCGGTTTCGGCCGATATTGAAACAGATGTTCTTCAGGCAGAAGCTGTCGGTGATGCTGCTAAGATGGAATTCAACCAAAGCCTTCAAAATGGTGACGCAGATTGTTTAATTTCTTCAACCCAATATCAAAACAATGGAAACTTGCAGTAAAAAGGTTACTCTCACATCCTCGCAAGGAAAGGTATTCACTTGGTTTTGTTAATTAAATATAATAGTCGATTTTCTGTTATACCAACTACCACGAAATGTGCGCGTATGTCCGCTGGAAACTAGTGATCGCTATGTCTTGGGTAACAGCTTCTTGTGTGATTGCAGGTAGTGCAGTACCAGGAACAGAGCAGTTTTGCTTTTCTGCTTCTAGTTAAGTCGCAGAACCAAGAAGAGCCATTAGATTTGGGCGAATTAATGAAATTTCTTCTACTCCCAGTGCCGCCAAGTCTAGGAACTCCTGATGGTTTTTTTACCAAAACAAACAAGGCTGCAATTCTCCATTACCTCCTTGAAGACGCTACATCGGATGATCTCTCTTATCCGCAAAACGCACTATTCATCCAAGACGGCATGGCTCTCCTCCATACATTGAAAAATCTTCCCCACACGTGCGGAGAGATTTGCTTGCAAGTGCTCGATCAAATGGTGGCTAAAAAGAACTTCCTTTTTTCGACGGATTGCTACCATAAAGATTCAATCAAGACAGAAGAACGACTGAGGAGAGGTAGCTCCGAGAGGATGATAATTGCTGGTCCAGCTGCAAGGAAGCCTTACGACTTCAAGACGTTTCTTGGTAATGGTGAAAACAAGAAACAGCTTTGTCAGTTGATGTTACGGGTGTGGAGTGACCAACAAGCATTGTCGAGGCTAGAAAAGACAGAAATGGCAGTTCTCATTGTAGAAGGAAGAGCTTATCAACTGCATCCTTCAAACAGCGAGGTAAATTGATTTACATAATTGACTTAATTTAAGACGTTATCTTTGCATCCGTGCATAAGTATCCGTATTTAAAAAAGTTCTCATGTTTAGTGCGAGGTACGTAAAATCCCGCAACTCTACAGCAACCAAGAATAGACAGATACAAGAGTCATCTTATATCTCCAATATGCAGTCACGCTCGGGTACAAGAGTGCGGTAGTACGAACACCGGACACCGACATCTTTGTAATCCTTCTCTACCACGCTCACGCTATCACTCTGACGATTTACTTAGACACGGGCTCAGGTAAACATCGTCGGCTAGTCAACGTATCAGATCTGGCAGAGTCCCAGGGAAAAAGCTATTGTGCTGCTCTGCTGGGCTTATATGTTTTCACGGGTGAAGACTGCACAAGTTCTTTTAAAGGAAAAGGTAAGGTAACACCTCTGAAGAAGCTCGAAAAGAACCCCAAATTTCATGAAGCTTTCCAACGCCTGGGCGATAGCTGGGTCCTTGAAGAAGATATCATTAAGAAACTGGAACACTTCACTTGCGTCATGTATGGACAGTGTCGTGAGTCCTCAGTAGACGCTATTCGGCTCAAGATGCTACGCAGAATAGTTGGTGAAGATGAACGACTGACCTCAAAATCTAAGATTGATCTTGGCCGCCTACCTCCGTGCTACTCCGCTCTAAAGCCCCATATCCAGCGTGTCAACCATCGTGTGGCGCTCTACAAGCGTGCTGCTCAAGCTATCATCGAGAAGCCGAAGGCATTCGAGCAAGACCAAGGCTGGATTATAACTGATGATGGCATTTTAGAACCCAATTGGTGCTGTGGCAAGGTGTTGCCAGCTGCTTTAGTTGATATACTTGTTAGCACTGTTGACGAGAACAACGACGATGAAGAGGAAGAGGGCGAAGAAGAATTTGATGATGAATATTTTGATAGTGATGAAGATGATTTATAGACTAAATTCAAAACAGTAACATAAAGACTTGAAGAGCTTAAAAAACAGCCATATAGTTTCAAACAGCGCTTTCAGCAGTTTTATGTTATGAACTCCCTGTATTGTTGGCCATTTTCTTTGCAATGTTATGCATGCCTTAGCAAGTCAGCTTACTAAATATAACACAAAACCATACTTCTCGTTGTTCTATAATTGATTTAGGGAAGCCAAAGCAACCGTCATCACCGTTTTATCGAAAGCGAACAAGAGATTTATAAAAATCGCATTTTCCAAAATGGCGGAAGTGATTTGCATATTTGGCGGGAAATAATTTTCGGAGTACTCAACATTTTTTTGGTAATTATGTGGTTGTGTTCTTTGGCTCTAAAAACATTCTTTTGGACGTGTATTTGTGGAGATACAGGTATGTTTAAGTTGGTTTTAGCTGCAACTGCATTCTTTTGAAAATGGACACTGACTCGAATGTACTTCCATAAACTGGTGTTAAAAAAGGTACGTGGGACACTTTGATCACCTGTTAACATCAAAAATCATTTTCTGCACATATTAACATATTAAATCATTTTCTGCACATATGAAGCTGTATGAAAATCGTTAGCGTATTATTCCTTATCGATAAGGCATTTGCTTTTTGACTTCGTTCATCGTTGACCCCTTTTGACCCCTTATGCTTAAGCCAGCCTGAAACATGATATCTTCTGGCAGACATGTACAAACTGAGTCAAGCCGAGTAATGTACTGGCAAATGTCATTTCCCAATAACCTATAAAATAATTAACGCTCCGCAGTATTCCCTACCTTGCAGGTAACCTAGTTATAAGTCTATACAGCGCACAGTAATTGAGAATGTTAATCATCATCATTAATATATTTGAGCACAATGCGTTGTTTGTAATCAGAGGTCAATCTACTTGACAGAATTTTAAATTGTTGGAATTTACTAGTATCATTTGTTGCTGTTGCCTATTCAATCTAAAGCCCTTATCCAGTTAAGGAATCTACAACTGCTTGCACCTAGGTGATGGAAGATGAAAATTTTGTCGAAAGATACACGTTAACCTGGTAGGATTGAACGCCATAACTGTTTCTTTTGAAATTCGAAATCAAACCAATTAGCCAATCCGCTTTTATTAGACACCTTGTTTTAGTTGTGAATAAGGGCTACTATCTATAAATTAAATGCAATATGTAGATATAATTATTCCAGCTAACGCGAGAGTCATAATTTTGGTTTGTTTTTTCCGCGCAAAACTTAATCGTCCGCGATCGAGCAGTAAGTGTACGAACTGGAAGGACATAAATTGTCCATGGAAGGCAACTTTGCAAATTTTGCTAGACCTTGTGGTTTCTAAATAACCTCGCTTCCGGTTGAGTTACGCATATTAGGTAATGTAACCTAAGTACGCAAATATTCCTGAATTAATTTGATTAACTGATTTTCATTGAAACGCCTGGCATTGTCTTCCTGCTTAGTTGTGTGGTGTCATACATTAGAGTGTATCCGTGAACGTGAATTGATCATCAAGCATGAAGATAGCAGTATTTTGCCTTTTAATCTGCAGCAGTTTTCTGCTATTTTCCAGGTAAGGATCCAGTACTGTATTGTTTTGTCAGTTGCTTATATCCATAATTATCATAATACTTGTATACATCGAGATCTAGAAGCAATTCAAGCGCCTCCAGTATTGAAGAGAATTCGTTACCCTTTCATGAAATACTACTCTACTCAAGACTGACAATATATGTCACTATAATTATGAGAACAAAATAACATCAAAGTTGACATTAAAAATTGTATTTTTGCACTATTTTGATATTATACAGATAAAACACATTATAAAAGCATGTGCCATGTGTGAGATATAAATCTATTAACCGTCTATTTCACGACACAGATCGCATTGATAACAGAAGTTCCAATTGAATACACCGGTTGAAAAGGACAACGCCTAATATAATAGACTGTTATTCTACAATTATTTTTTGATGCTTTTTTCGATGTGATTGCCATTAACAAAATAATTTGACACTTTTATAATCACTTGATCTTTGTCAATCGATGTTCTTTCTGTCCCTGTGCCTTAGACTGCAAATTGTAAATAAAAATTAATGGGTTGGCTTGATTTGATTAATTAGTTCATATATTTGCAGTTGGTTACACGCAGTTTGCTCACAATGCTGATGTTGAGTTCGTTGCTACCATATAGCAACTTTTTGGCTTCTGTGGCAAACTATTATATTCGGTATGGCAAGAATTTATTCTATTTTTAAGTGCATTGCTGATTGGTCAATATTTTTGCTAATGAAGCTATTTATGGTAATGTTGGTTGAAAGGAGCATTTGTTACATGATTCGCTGTTATTAATAGTCTGGGATATACCACTTATTAAATCAAAAATTGTTGCGAAATTTTAGATGATGTATCATGGGATATCTTGATCACTGAAAAATGATAAAATCAAAACTTTCAGGTTTAAAGAAAGCATGAAATCCCTAATTAGAGTTAGGTACTTTGCAATTATGTACTTAAAAAATACCAAGAAAGCTTACGCATGCGCAAGCGAAGTTTTCGTCACCCCGGATGTCAGCCATCTGGTGTATGCTTGTCAGCGGTTCTTGCCAAAAATCACGAACATAGCTCATTCAAAGAATTGCATCTACAATGACTAAATTCCCTTCCAATTCACGTCGCTCGTATAAGCTCTAATATGTGCATGCTCATGTATGCATCTGCAGTTTGCACAAGACGTCGTTATAAAGCTTTAGATACAACGTTTTTGAAGTGAATCATGCCGTTGTAGATAAAGACGGCCATTGCTGGTCCACGACCCTCTGAAGCTTTCATGATTCCAGACTTCCAGTTAATCGCGATTTCAATAATCCACATCGGAGACGTGATTCGCATCAGGCTGTCATCTTAAGTTCTCTAACATTGAGCTGAAACGTTATCGGCATGCAATATGCCATGTCGATCTGTCAAGCAAGCAAAAAGGAAGCATCACTCGAACAGCTTTTGATTGCTAAGCGTTTAATCGAGCTGAGGCACTCAGCCGGTCTCTGCTTGCATGCTTACATGTAATTAAACATGACGCATCAGAAGTTTACTGAGTTACAATGATCTTTATATGTTGAACTAATATTGGGCTACCTTGGCTGGCTAGTGGTAGCTTTGAAGCAGACTACTTTTCCCCTCGCACGAGAAAGTCGGACAAAGATAGTCTGTGAAACTGCATACAAAATAGTGTTTTTGGCACTGATCTCATAGTGGAAACTGGATTCTAAGGTATCAAATTTTATACGAAAATCACTTCCAGGAATACGAGAGCGATGGATCTAGAATGTATGAAGAACCGGGTGAACAAAGCCGAATTTTCTCGATCTGAGATAGTTTGCAAAGGAATCCCTCTTTTCTCAAGCAGTACTTTCATGAAGTATAGTAAATTATTTGATTTTGTGACTAATTTAAAAAGCTAGCTTACAAGTCATTTCACTGATATGGCAAAAATGTATTAATATGTATTCCATTAGGTCTTTGTGAGAATAATCTTTAAATGCAAACTGTTCATTAAATTAGCGCTCGTCAACACATAGCTTTGAGATTTTATTTGAGAGACAGAATAGTTGTTAAGGATGGTATACACCAGAAAGCTTGATGACCACCCATGTTGTGACCAAGACATATCTTATACTTATGTCCGACGATTATAGATAATTATATAATTATAAGTTCAAAAGTGAGCACTTTGCCTTTGGCAGTATAATTTAAAACCAAGACCTCACAATCAGACGTGAATGTCCAGCTACCCTTGCTAAATTCTGGGGGAGGGTGTTTCCTTCTCACTGACAGATACATCTGCGTAAACATGTCATGATCAATGCGTATAGCCACTTTGTTTTGATCGGTATGCGTAGTAAGCGTATATACATACAGCCATTTTGCTTGAATAGAGTACACATAGAAGGCGTACGAGATGCTTAGAAACAATACATGTTGCCACTTGCCAGACCCGTCGTGAACAAAAAGAGGAAGTAGAATGAGATGAGAAACTGATGTGACTGAAGGGTAATTAAGCTGTAAAACATGGAATCTGGAATCTTGACCGGACCCGTGCTTGGACCTGTAGACCGACGGCGGCATCCGCTATTGAAAATTATCGAACAAAATATTTTCTTCAGCACAGATAAGCAGTGATTTTGGTCGACTGTATATACAAAGTCGAGTATCGAGAATAAAATACCGTGTAACGTTGCGGGCTTTTAATTCTTAATGATCGCATTTTGCTTTGAAACTTTGATCATGCATGCCGACATTATCATTAGTTCATGCCACTAAACTTTAGATTTTTGGTGAATATGACCTAAATGCACGAGTTTAACATTATTTCGATTTTCGATGTTAATTAAGCAACTTAACTTAGTTTTGTTTACATTTTCTAGAGGGTTAAAGTCAGGAGGTTGATCATTCAATAGACACATTAGGAGCTGTATTTCCTCGTGCCAAAAACGAATGTCTTTAATTTTAAATCACAAGTTCCCTGTGAAGAAAGTTTCTTGTTTAGACTAAAATTTTAGGCTAGACACTCACGCTCAAAATAGTATTGTCAACTTAGGCATACTGCGAAAAGCGGACTCGGATCTGTAGAAAAACCCGGCATCAAGACCGAACTCGGCATTTAAACTAGCCTTTTAAAAAAGACTGTTATGTCCTCACGTAACCCGGACTCAATAGATGAAAAAAAGTGTATTCAAAACAGGACTCATTAAAACGAGATTTTACAAGCGTTGCGCGTCAACATATTAATGAAACTCGCGATGATCTAAACGACTTGAGTTTTTAGAGTAACATAACTTCCACTATCCTCTATGTTGTTGTTAACCTGAGTTTCTATTATAAAGTAATAATATTAATTGTTAAATTTGACTTGAAACATATTTGAAGGAAAAGGAAAATGCTATGAATTAAACTATGTATATGTGCAATGTCAAAATTTAGAGTGGCCGCGTGGGAGAATAAGTCTTGCGCGACAAAAACAGACCGAAATGACGACTCTCGCTTTAGTACGGTGGCCCGTTAGGGACACGCATGTTCCGTAGAAAAACACATTCGTTCTGTGAAATTAAAGTTGCTTTCTTTAATAACAAAGCTTTTCTGTATAAATGCGCTGTGTTTCCTTAGAAAATGTAGGCGAGTTCCGTAGAAATGCTCACGCTTTCCATGCAAATGTAGACGCCTTCCGTATAAATGAAGACGCCTTCCATACAAATTTTATGCATGCCTTCCGTATAAATGTAGACGCCTTCCGTAGAAATCTGAAACTTATGCGCGCGCATAGTCCGCCCCTCTGGCTGATATATACATATCATATTACATATCGCATGTATGACTGTGTTTTGGTTGAGATGTTTTGTCAAAATTGTGGCACAAAGGTTTTTGATACGGGAAAATTTTGCCACAACTGTGGTGTAAAACAAGGTATGTATTCGCTGCATAAAAGCTACATATTTATATATTCATGTTGCGGCAAAATATTACCTCATATATTCACGTATACGGGCATTTCACATGTGATGTAATTGAATACTGACCAGGGGCCTGTTGTTTGAAACCCTTTGGCACGGCGTACCGGTCAAAATTAGAATTTTTCAGTGTGAGAACTGAGAACTGTCACTAATGTATACAACAACATATAGTACGTGTTAGGTCCTTCACGACTACGAGATAAATGGGATATCAACTCCGATTTTGGGAGTGTACAGTCCCCCGTACGACTCTAGTAATAATCAGCTTATATTATTTGAAATTTGAAACTCTCATTGGCTTACAGCCATGGGTTGATACAATAACTTTATATTAAATATCAACACAAGAAAATTCTTGCAGCTCATGCCCGCATACATGAATATATAATGAGGTAATATTTTGCCGCAACATGAATATATAAATATGTAACTTTTATGCAGCGAATACATACCTTGTTTTACACCACAGTTGTGGCAAAATTTTCCCGTATCAAAAACCTTTGTGCCACAATTTTGACAAAACATCTCAACCAAAACACAGTCATACATGCGATATGTAATATGAGGTGGCGGACTATGCGCGCGCATAAGTTTCAGATTTCTACGGAAGGCGTCTACATTTATACGGAAGGCATGTATAAAATTTGTATGGAAGGCGTCTTCATTTATACGGAAGGCGTCTACATTTGTATGGAAAGCGTGAGCATTTCTACGGAACTCGCCTACATTTTCTAAGGAAACACAGCGCATTTATACAGAAAAGCTCTGTTATTAAAGAAAGCAACTTTAATTTCACAGAACGAATGTGTTTTTCTACGGAACATGCGTGTCCCTAACGGGCCACCGTACTTTAGCGCGAGTAAATGATGTCGAGACAAAGCTAGAATAATTTTATAAAAATATAAATCATTGATGTCATTTTAAAAATTATATTTTGTAGCATTAATGGCGTCAGCGTAAGTGATGAGAGTAAAACAAAAGTTTCAAAAATAATAAAAATTATAAAAACAAATACCAGCTGTGATTGGAAGAGCATTGAGAATCGTCTTGGCGATATGCAGATGAAAATTGATACGATTTGGAAGGTATTCTCTCCTTCACGTGGAGCAGGTACGTGAGATGAGCAGATCAATATGTGACTGGAACGCACGTCGCGAACGTACGCTTCTGAGTACAATAGGTTACCGGCAACTGACTCGTTTCTATGTGTTTTCCAGCAGTATCACTGAAAAAATGTACTAATTAATAAAAAAACTTAAATACAGAGAAGTTTTAACTGATATGTGTTCGATACATAGGTAAAGGCGAGCTGAAGGGTACGCCCTTGTTTTAGTCCTTTAACTCAGTGATACTGTAGATTCAGACAGCACTGGTACCGTGTTGTGGATTGCTAATCCTGAGCTCAGGACTTGTTCGGTAATTTTTGAGCACCGTGAAATGTGGTGATCCGCGAGCACAGAAATGGATCTGCATAGGGACACTGGGATGGTCTGTAGTTGGAAACTCGGGTTAATCAGTGGGGCACTGGTGTGAGTTAGTAGATCACAGCTGGGGGTTAAGGGGTTACTTGGTTGGACACTGACGTGAGTTGGTGTGATCACTGTGGGTGAATTAGTGAGACACAGGGGTAAATTGGGACAAGGTTTTGCTGCAACTTGAATTTTGATATTTTCTAAAAAATAAAGTGTGATGCAAAATGTCAATTGTTCATTACATGTTATACATTGGCCTGCTGCAATAATGTTCATTCAGAGTGCGTCTATAATATAGTCATAAATAATACCTTTGGTTTTCTTTTGGCACAATATCAATTTTTTTCGAAATACCTTACGCCTTAGAATTTCAAGGTTTTTATGAGCAACTTTCGAAGTGCCACTCTCTCGGATGAGGGTGTATATGTACATGGAATGTGTGTGAGGGTATATGCGAATATGGAATAGTGTAAATGTATATGGAATACTATTTCGTCCGTGTACAAGAAAGTCTAACAGACTGTAGAATTATTCTGTATGAAATGTAGATATTTCCCAAGGCACTACAGGCGTGGTACAAATTGAAAACTGATGTACTTTATTATTTCAAAGGACATGTTATTTTAAAGGGCAAATTTTGATTTTTACATTTTTGTGTAATTTTGGTACTCCAAAACACGCTTTTGGCTCAAAGCGCTATTAAAACCAAATATTTGCGCAAGGTTGAGTGCAGCTGTTCATTGAGGTACTGGACACTAGTGTGACGTAATTGATTGTACCAAACATTTGCACAAAATACAATGCTTTACAAACCTTACCAGTTTACATGGAGTTTACTCACAATTATGCCTAGGAAAGGTGGAAAATATTACGTTGCTGGCTTAAGTGACAAGCGGTCATGTCGCAATTCAAGTCGGTGTGAAAATGTTCCGATGCGCAGACTTCCTTCAAACGAGAAACAGCGACAGGCATGGACAAGGCTTGTTCGAAGACATCGAGAGAACCAGACTGGTAGCCGTCGTCGACCTCGCCATTGTGTTCAGTTCATTTTCGACCTCGCCATTGTGTTCAGTTCATTTTAACCACAGGCACAGAGCAGATATTTTTGCTACAAGTGGAAGGGAAGTTCTGCTGATAGCAGATCGCGAAAAGCGTTTCTGAATGCTGGAGCTATTCCAACCGTGGACGATTACGAAATTAGCAGTCAAACTTTCTTGAGTAACGCTAGAAGCGAGAAAACTCAAAACACCATTGTCTTCGAGAGAAGATAGACATAATCGTATAGTAATGACTTACGAAACTTCAGAAGACCCAACCGAATTTCTTCGTAAAATGCGGAATGTGGCCTTTTTTGGGAACACAACTGGAGGTCGTATAATATGTAAATTGCGTGAGCTGGCTAGATGAGTTTTAGTAGCTCTTGGGGCAAACGCATTTCAAATATGTTTAAATAAAAATCATGTAAATAAAGTGAAATCTCCAAATAACGGACAGCTTGGGACGAATGTCCAGTGTCCGTTGTTTAGAGGTTTCCTACTGTTTGGCTTATTTTGGCGCATATTCTATGTTTTTTAGTGTAAAAACACTTCCCTAGTTTCTTATTTTGTTATAACGTTTTTAGAAGCATTGGTAAACAAAAGAAGTGATTGTTTGTATATACCCAAACCATTTGTATATAACTGCAAATAATCGATTACATCTTCAAGCTACGGAATGGATAGAAATATACGCATACTATTATTTAAAAACAACTTTATTTTTTGGAACATTTAAATTTCAAGTCCAACTGAATGCTTAACTTAATTAAAAACTTCAAGTTAGAAAGCTCAAACTGTAGAAACGTGTCATGAAAAACCTATTGTGTTATTCATATTAATCTGACAAAAAATTCGTTGTATCGTCTGGCAAAGGTATCGCAGTACACTTCTTATATCCGGGGCTATCATGCTTACTTGATCATTTGGACTCTAGTAACTGAAGAAGTTCTGCTTTGTTATCGAGAACCTAGTAACACCGAAGCCTCAGAGGCAGTGGCGGTGTGCTCTGTAACATTTGCCGCATCATTTTTGTAAATGGGTTTCATGCTTTTTTAATAAGTTCACAAATAAAGCAATGGCAGAGATTATGGAGCAAAAGTAAATCGTGGTGCTGGTTTGCGTCTAGAAATACCTTGCACGTATATACAAGTTTCATAGAGACGAGGTTTCGATTGAGTGGTTAAAGTAGAAGTTGACTTCGAAAAAGATGTTTTAAAGCGGAACTTGTATAAACGAGAGATAAGACTCACCAATTTGCTTAAGACATTTGTTTGAGCTTCACAGCATAAAATTTGTTTCAGTTGGTGTTTTCATTATTTTTAAATTTGCTAATAAAACTTCAACTGGTGCCCGTTGTTTGGAGTTAACGCTTCTTAAAAGTTCAAGTTTGTATAATAGGGATCTCAGTCACTAACGATCCGGACTTTAACTAACTGCGCGTTGTTTGGAGGTGTCCCTTGTTTAGAGAGTCCGTCAGCAGAGGTTCCACTGCACATAAATGCTTTACTCTATGCTTTAGAACAAATTTCGTCACACTAGAGTCCAGTACCTCAGTAAGCAGTTGCGCTCGACCTTTCGTAAACACTTGTTTTTAATAACGTTTTGAGACAACAATATTCGCCAAAAATGAAAAATAACGATTGCATCGTTTTCAGCGTGTTTTTGAGTACCAAAATCACGAAAAAATCGCAAAAATGCAAAAACCAAAATCTTATGAATTTCAAATCCTCACAGATATGAATAATGTTTATCAACTTCTTATATAATCATAATATTTATCAACTTGTTTTTATTGTGCTTTATAATAGAGAAAAACTGTGCGGAATATTACAAAAAAGGGATTAAAAAAGACGGCATCTACTCTGTCGATCCAGATGGAAAGGGAGGCTTCAAAGTGTTTTGTGATATGACAACAGCTGGTGGAGGATGGACGGTAATTCAACGTCGTTTGGATGGAAGTGTTGATTTCTACCGAGGATGGCAGGATTACAAGATAGGTTTTGGTGAGCTAGATGGTGAGTTCTGGCTGGGATTGGAAAAGATCAATAGATTAACAAGATTTAAAAGAAATCGTCTTCGCATCGACCTTGGTGACATAGAAAGAAACACGAAATATGCAGAATACAGTTATTTCGCTGTTACCAGTGAGAGGACCAAGTATAAACTAAGTCTTGGAAGTTATTCTGGTAAGTAAACAGGATAGGTGGAATTGAATTTCGCGGTGGAAGAGAAATTCGTCTCGTCGCCGTTAATATCAAGGCGTAAATTAAATGGGTCTAAAGACACTTTTTAATTAACGCGGCACCATGAGTTACATAATTTACCGTAACGAAAAAGCTGTTTTTTGGCATCCTCTTTTAGTCGTTTTTGCTTGATGCCCGCAATGCACGCGGGTAAAATGTATATGCTGCTATCTTAATCTTCATTATGGTCAATTTTTACAGGGCGGGGTTATTTTCAGGACACCCGTCCCCGATTTGGGCTTTAGTAATGCCTTGTGCGTGCACCGACTGTTTAGAATATAAGCAAGTGTCTATATGGTGACAGCAGATACTTCGTCAATATTTATGCATTTCTTTCGCTTTCTTTTCAGTTGAAATTACCTACATTGCCTTTTAATTGTACGGTTGATTCTCCTAAACCCAGCAATTAAATTAGTGGAGGTCAGATTATTTGTTCGACACGATTATTTTCTCGTTTGCTAAACTTAATGTTTTCGTGTAGGTACAGCTGGCGATTCTTTCACATATCACAGAGGGTCAGCATTTTCAACAACTGATTCAGATAATGACGACTATAAAGATCATTGCGCTTTGATTTTTCAAGGTCCATGGTGGTACAAAGGCTGTTGTGATTCCAATCTAAATGGTAAATATTTTCATGGCGTTCATAATCATGGAAGCTACAAAGGTGTCACGTGGCGTCACTGGAAGGGAGCGGATTATTCTCTCAAAGATAGCGCAATGAAAACAAGACCTGAAAACTTTGGAATGTTAAAATAAAAACCCTTAATCATGTTGAGCAATAAGCAAATCTTTAAAATAATATTCATTTTCAATAAAATTTCATGATCGAAGATGTATCGATGAGTGATAAATTTTTCAGAAGTGCTGCCACTGGCCTTTCGGATTAATAATCATCACAGCAGTTTGCCACAGGGAGGTACGCTTTTGACTTACATTAACTTTAGAGCCCCCCCCCCCCCTCTTCTTATGTAGGCTTACCAGAAGTTGCTTGCTTGTTTGCAATAAAAAAGGCGCACTTGAGAAATCGGGGGAGATCGCCAAATTCACCGGAGCGAAAATGCCCCGGTGAAATCATATTGAAATAACAAAATCATACAGAATAATTTAGCTAGGATGAATTTGAAAATAAATGCTTAAATTATGGAATTGACCAAATTTAATGATTTCAAACCTTGCCCACTCCTCGATTTTTCAAGCGGGCCTTTTGTTGAGTACAACAAATAAGAGAGTTGTGGAAAATCTACTTCCCAGGAAAACCATTGGAAACCATTGCGTAAAGCCTGGTTTACACTCTAGTTGTGAGAATCGGGGATCACTTCTTCTGGCCGATGTGATTGAGTGAATTCTATACCATTGCAAAAGCAATCTAATATTTGTCTTATGCTTTAGTTTGTTCACATGTTCATCCACATACGTGGGAAGGAGAAAATCCCCAATTCTTACGACAAGTGAGAACCAGGCTTAAGGTGCTGCTATTTCTCGTACAGGTCTCATATGCAACACGCAAATACCAAAATTCGGGAACAATTTTCTAGTTATTTTAATATGAAGTTACTTAAGAAACCGGAAATATATTACAGTAATCATTGTTTTTAATAGCTGTGACCAGAACGATTGGCGGATAAATGTGTCCGACAATTTGGTCATGCGTTGCAAATCTTAGATCATTCTCATGTCTATCTTTTGCGACTGACTGTTTGCGCGGGTTTTTTGCGTATAAATGGCCAAATTGTCGGACTAGATTTGCCACTGACAACAATGTTTCCCGCTGTTTGTGAAGAGCTTTTGAAACGGTATTGGCGTAATTGTCTTCATGTCACCATAGCCATCCTGTTATACAAACTTGTGTTTCCGTCGGCTCTTATCACGTTAGGGATCTTCACCTTTGCTCGGCTGAATATTTATAGCTAAAAATTATCTCATTTTGTAGTCCGTTTCTTCGTCAACTTCGCTCAACTCTCCTTCAAATTTCACCGAAATCTTGAAGTCGAGATCACGCTGAAAAAACAAACACACAAACAAGCTGCAGATATACGTTGCAGAATTCAATAGATTAACCCAACCATTTTAAATTACTATTTTTAAGAGAATTATCATAGCTGAAACAGGCAAACCGACGCGACTCTTGCATATTTTGCACTTTATATAAGAGCCTCTGACTCATCACATAACCAGGATAATCAGAATAATCGGTTGGCGATTGCCTTCGCTCATTTCAAAAACATTAAAAATACGCAGCAGCAGCCTAGGTTTTCTCGTTTAAGCTGTAAAATGGAATTTTAATAAATAAAAGAAAGGCAAATTCTATCCATGAGCAGAGTTTGGACGGTCAACGTCTCTCGATTTCACCTAACTTTTCACTATATAAGGTTCCGAATTAGTTGCGAAGTTCAAAAGGCAAGTACGGAATTGGCAAAGTTGGAAACGAAGTCAAACACAGCTTTGTTTATATTGAACGAAGTCAAACACAGCTTTGCTTATAAATTTGCTGGAGAATGGGAAACTAGCTTTGCACTGAAGTTCGGAATCTCAAAGTGCGGAAAACAGTGGCGTAGCCAGTTCAATAATTGAGGGATCCATATTCGTGTATTCGTGTCGACAGACCATAAAAGGAAGACAAGTAAGTAATATATTATGACAATGAACTTACGTTATTTCGGGAGTTTTGTTTCAAAGCAAATGCTCCATTGATTTGCTCGCCATGTTTGACAGTTAAATAATCATTAAGATAAAATACAGTCTGTTTCCAATGAGTGTATCTCGCATCCGGCCCTGCAAGAAAAGTAAATGTTTGCATTTGGTTGTAACTGTCTTAGCAGAGTCATTCTCAACAATGTGATAAAGTCTGGATCTAGGCCATGCGACATTCACCGACTTCGTTTTATTTTGTGATTCGATACGCATCAAAGCATGAAATGAATCACATATAGTAACCCTCATCTGAACTTTCAAGTACATGTACTTCATAAGTCATATAAAAACAGCGATGCAAGTATGTGGAATAAAGCGATACTGGAAGTTCAAAAACAGTGCGAAGCAACCCGCAACCTGCATCAAATTTGTCAACCTGCACATCTTGCCAAAATAACGCCATAAAATGGCAAGGCGGAAAGAAAAAGACCGAGAAACTAGGCTAGCCTGGATCTATTATTCATCTTGGTGTTTACCCTACATGTGACGTCATTAAAATAGCCTAATGTTATTTCAGAAACAAAGCATGTTACTAAACATTTCACAACGGATATTACATATATCTTATTGGATGTTTTGGTGTACAATATCGCTGTATATTTTTACGAGTTCTGCAGTATTTTTACGAGTTCTGCAGTACAAAGAACGAGTAAAATATACATACAGCGATATTGTACAACAAAACATCTCATAAGCTATTTATCATACAACTGCTTTTGAAAAAGGAATCCTATAAAGAAACTTGAAATGTTGACAACCCAATTAGCATACATGAAGTACCTATGCGCTGAAGCAAAATTTGATTGGCCAAAAAGAATTGTCCGCTCATTAAATTTGAATTTTATTCAAAACACGTCAGTTTGTCAAAATGGTTTCCTACTATACAAATAACCAAGTGTACAAATAACCAACTGTCCGAATATCGCTGCATATTTCTGCTCGTTTTGCGAGTTATTGGGACACTTTTTAAAAAGTTGTATAATAAAGCTACTTATCGATAAACCAAAAAGAGTGGCAAGCCGTTTGGAAAACCCAATGCAAACGTCAAAACTACTAACTTATACACTGCCAGTATACACTACATCGGATTACTTTTCATATCGTATTAATATTAACTCCGAAGTAAAAAAACAACAAACAAACAAGAGCGTTTCGACTACGTCGCCCCCGCTTCGCTTTGTTGCCAGCTCAGCAATTTTAATGTTGCCATGGAAACGGAGACAATTTTCCACTAAATAAAATCACGAGATGGCTGTTGCTTGTAATTTCTGTTGCAAATCTCAGGCTAGTTATTTGTGTATTGGACTGGCCTGTTCACACTGCTCCGGCACACACTCTGATGCAATCCGGTAGATTGCAAATGGCCCACCTTGGGCCGACAAGCCAGTTCGACATCCTCATTGACCAGAAAATGCAATTGACTGGCTGATGTTATAGCAATGACTTACGTAATGCGACAAACTGCATTCGTCAGGCCCTAATGTTCATTCCCTGTGGTGCCCAAGCCTTTCATTCATAATGATCGTTCCTACCTGTAGAAAATCCTGTTCGCTTGTGACAATGAGAAAACTCGATAGTAAAATATGAAACCAACGCCTGAATATAATCATCTCTTTGAGCAAACAACTGATAAGGTACATCAAATTCCAGGTCTTCTTTTGTTACTGTTTCAATATTAATTTCCTAAAACACGAAAGTAAAAAGTTGAAACCCGTCCATCAAACCATATTTCTAACTCACAATGGTCAATTAATAATGCGCGAAAGGTACAGCGAAGCCCTTCGCATCAAACATCGAATTTTACTTTCAGGTAATAAAAGAACCTATACCTTTCGCATATTATTAACTGCTCTAACTACACGGGGGGGGGGGGGGGGGGGGGCTACCGACTGGAATCAAGCCCATACCTACACTGGCAACGTTGGTGAAGTTGCACTGCACTACCTACACCTGGCAACGTTCGTTCTAGTTTAATAGTACCAATATCATGAAAACCTTACAGGAGTTGAGGTTGTGTACATTAACAAGTTTATTAATGTCAACTCTTGTTGAAGCGTGGTTGTTGTGGAGATCATTCTTGTCCAAAAGGGTTCAAGCCTTGGTGGAAGCTCTACTCAAGGTCTTGAAATAATCGAGGGGAAAGGGCTGCCCTTTGTATCGACATAGTAATCAATTATAGCGAGGCAGCCAGTTGTGTCCCCATAGAAATATGTATGTAAAGTATGTTTACGAAAACTTACACCCACTCCGTAGACCCACTGGTTTTCACAAACTGCCATTTTATCTTCACTAATTTCACGATATTTTTTCATTGTTCAACGACACGGATGGATGAAGACACACGACTATATCACTTACAACAAACAATTCCTACTTAACAATTTGCTCGAATCATTTTGAGTTACATAATCTTATGCGTGTTGGACACAAATACTCATAAGGTCATTTCTAGAAATATCTCCGTAAATGGCCATGTCACTACTCACTAGCCCGGAAACTAGTATCATAGCGATCAAGGTATTCAAAACAAAATGAAATATTATCCCTGGGTTGGTGCAAGAAAATATGGGTGAATGTTAGATAACTTCAACTGGAAGCGTAAATGCTCACGACAAAGTCAGAGATCAGTGCAAATGTGTAAAAATCTTCCCTGTAAAATTACGACAAAGTGCAGAAATGTGTGCATCATCATTTTGCTGATTTCAGCGCATATATAAGGCATCTCTCCTAAAATATTCCCTTATCGTACAAAACAACAGCAATAGAGATGATAGTTCAAACGAAGGGATAAGTCACCTCTGAAATTACGTCTCAAAAACAGTACTGAAACCCATTATATTAGATTGGCATTTACAGTACCGTTTGATCCCATGCAAATAGTTATTTATCAGCTACGAGATATAGCCAAAAGACTCGGCATTAACGTCCTTGTGATTTTGTCAAGACAAAGCCAGAACTGGTGATTTTAGAAAACGACATGGTTACTAAAGTTGTAGACAAGATATGTCGTTTACGTCCAAAGCGCTTAAGGTGCCTCCGCATAGTAATGCGCACAAATAAAGACGGCATGCGCCAATATATCACGTTTACAACAAATAGATACGTCAAACACCGAATATTGCATGTCATGTGAAATGCTGACGCCATTTCGCGCGTAAAAAATGCAACCTGAAAGCGGATTTCTATGTGCTGACGTCATTAAAAAATTCAATTTTTGAAACTGAATGTGCTATACCTCCTTATTTTGCACGGTGACCTATCTTCAAATTTTGTATGAAGTATCGTACCACAAAAGTCTTGCATTATACAAAAAATAAAAAATTTCTATAATGTCGAAAAAATATCTTTCAAGAAAAACAGTATTTTTTAGTTTAAAAAAATGTTTAAAAAAATTGGCGTTATAATTTTTTTTAAAATTTTGCATGTTAGTCTATGGTGTTTGTAACATGATGCAAACAAAAAAATTGGGTGTCACCGTGCTTCTTTCAGACTTGCGCAGCAAAATACATCGTTTCTGAGGAAATTTCATACGCAAGTGCTGCCATAGCAACGGAGCATTGGCCAAACAAAACTGCCATAATTTGAAAGAAAATATGATAAAATACATGAACAATTCAATACAGACTTATTTAAATTTAACAGCGCAAAAATTAAAAGTGTTAGGTAAACTATAGCTTGATATTTTGAAAACTGTATCGAGCCACCTTAAAATTATTACATAGCTCAAAATAATCCAAGCAAAACGGTCCTTTGTTAAATGTGCGGACTGGTTCAGAAGAATTAGTCACTCTGAGTTACGCAACCATGTGTCTTCATCCATTAGTGTTGAACGATGAATAAAAATCGAGCAATTCATAAAGAAAAAATAGCACTTTTTGAAGAAACTAAGGGTCTACGGAGCCGGAACTCTTTGGATTTGAACTCAGCGTGTTAGTTCCAATAAAAACATTTCAGAACGTTTTTTGGTACTTTTCGAGGCCACACCATAAAGACGTAATCCCCAATCACTTCGGTAAGTCTGTTCACCAATACAAGAGGGAGGGGAACACAATTAATCAATAAAAACATCATGTGTAACATATGAGTGCGTACCTTAAGAAGGCACGAGTTTGTAACAATTTGTTTGGCCTCTACAACATCCACCAAAGGTTCAGTAATTGCAACTTTTCTAATACAACTCATATCAAAACCATAGACGTTATCCCACCCTAGAAAAACAATTAAAAAATCCTTCGGAAACAAATATTGCCAACCAATACATAACCAATGAAACTTTATAATGATGATAATTTCAGTAGAGAAACAATCCGTCAGGAAACAATGTCGTACAGAAATATTTCACACATTGGAATTAGTCAACACTCGATACCAATTCCCAGTGAGTTAGTTACATAATACGTCCAGGAGCGGTTTTGAAACCCAGGTATTAGAATTCGAATTAGCTCGACAGAAGGAATTTTCCCAACGAGTCAGAAGTATATGTGCTTTTTTAATTTAGGCGGTTTTTCTCTTGCATTATCTGTGTTGAAATCACCACATAAAACGCAATTTATCTACTTGTCTCCTCTGTAATTTCTAATATTCAAAAATATATATGCATTATTGTATGCGACCGATAAACCTTTTTCCTAATGGTGGTCATCGCGGAAAAGTACTAAGACGAGAACATCAAAGCGAGGCTAGTTAGGTTTCCTTAGAAAGGACCTTTACATTAAACGATATCAAACTTACAATAAATCTTTTCTTCCTTATACTGTCTGTCTTCAATTCCACATATGTACAAGCTGGCTTTATCAGGGAACATTATACCATCTGTATTCTAAGAACAAAAACCAAGAAACTGTACAAGCACGCTAATGACGCGGAGTCGAATGATAGTTGATATTTTCTAACCTGTTATATAGAGCTCATTCAAAAAAGGTTGTCCTTCAAAATATAAAATCTAAATTGCAAAATCCAGAGTACTAGACAGTTGAAACTACATCATGGGTTGACTTTATGACTAACGTTATATGGCTCAAGAGAAGAGTCACAATAGCACTTTCTTTGTTGTTAAATCACGTGTTATTATTCGAATGTGTGTTGTGTCTCGTATTTTAGATTTTGTAATTTAGAGTTTAGATTTTTGAATGACAATTTTTTTAATGAACTTTACTAATGTACCAGAAGACACAAGCTCACGGTATTGACATGAAATGAGAGAGTAAAGAACGGAAATTAGAGTAAATTAGGAAATCTGCTGTGTAAGTCGTTGAGTTGACCCAGCATGCTGTGTTATCTCGAAAACGTTTATTAATTTCTCAAACGCAAACAATGGTTTGACTCTATTATGCTCCATCTCAATGCCGATAATATCCAACGACCTTCCCTATGGATCAATTTCAATGATTGATTCAACATGTTGAATTCATTTATTAATATCTAAAGACAATAAAATTAAGTCAGGACAGCAAAAGTTCTTTTCAATGCCACATACGATGAAAATTCCATTGTATGGCCCGGGACATATCTTTTAAAAAAAAAAATGTTGTCACATATTTCACTGGTTACTTGTATTTTTCCTCATTCTCGTCGTCTCTGATTTTGGAATAAGTGAAGATTATGGCCACGTCTCTAAACCCTAAGTTTACAATTTTAACACGCAGTATAATGCAGAAATAAATATCGACTTACCAGCCATTTATCTCGAGCAAAGAGCACGCTGTTTAACATTGATTCATAGAATAAACAATATCCCATCCATTCACTGATAATGATATCGACCTTCTCCACGGGTAACGTTACTTCTTCAATTTTACCTCGTATCAGCGTTATTGCTACAATACCATGATAGTAGTATGTTAGTGTTTCTAGTACAGTACTATAGTAATGGTTTGAAAGCAGGACACAGTTATCATGCATTTGCCAGCCAAGAACCTTATCATTCATTATGTTGATATGATGAAAGAAAGTCAGGGGCCGGTTGTTCGAAGCCCGTTTAGCTTAAACGGTGGTTAAGCTGAAAATAGAAACCAAGTTTATAGATTCATTCAACAACCAAGCTAAAAGTTTTGAACCTTAATAGAATGATTATGCTTACAACTACATATTTACTGCAAAATAATTAAGTTAACTGTTTAACGAGTGATGTAAGGGTGTTATTTAATTTTGACTTATCAATCGTTTACGCTAACTGGGTTTCGAACAACCAGCCCTGCTACATATCTTCAAATGATCACTCTGCTAGAATACTAAACCACATTGTATTGATTACAATAATTGAGCGCTGTAATAAACCGAATTTGCACTGAAATGTCATTCCGTTTCTGCTAAAAGCATAGGGGATTGAAGTATATTTGTTTACATGAATGAGCTGTAACTCAATCCAGATTCATGTAGACAAATATACTTCAATCCCCTATGGTCACAACAGAAACGGAATGAGTTTGATCCGGATTGTAACTACCCCTGTAACTACTCATGTAAACTAGCCCTGGCTATAAAGTTAAAAAGTTACAGTCTCAAAAAGATATCTTCGAAGTTTTATATTCAAAAATATTTACAGTCGTGCTTGTTTTAATGTTCACTGGTAGATCGTTTCAAAGTGATACGGCACGATAATATAACGTTCTTGGCCAGTGGCGCTTATATAAAGAAGGATGTTTAAAGATTGAGAATTTTTTCTGGTACGGCGTTCGCTTATACTGCCCCTGTTTACGAATTGCTCTGACAAGTAATCAGGGACCATTCCGTGTTTATACATTTCAACAGGGAGCCTAAGATTTACGACGCGGCAGCTCGACGATCGCCTTCAAAATAAAGCATTTTTTGTAGAAGACAACAACTATGTCAGAATAATTTGTGGTCCCAGGGGTATTCTCAAGTGCGTAGCCATGCCGAATACAACGTCAAACTAAGCAGTATCACGTTCCTTGAGCAACGCGAAAGCATGCTACGACGTGGGAAGTGTTTTGGAAGTCCATCATACAGCAAACAGCACATCGCTTGGGCACGAACAAAATTGTTTGCAAGTTCCTAAAACAAGCTTTCAAACCGTTATTAGAACTTATTACAGTTATCAAATTCAAAAGAGGTTTTCGTATTCAAATATATTAGCTCCGCGTCGTCGATCTTAAAGTCCCTAACGACTGCACTCCTTCCACTTCACTCCACCCGTCAACTCACGACTACACGAAGCATTGTACGAATCTAACATAACATGGACCTACGGCAATTATAATTACACGAAGCTCTAATGAAAGACATACTATCCGTTGGATAGCGCTACAGTCGACTCTCGTCTTACGGACACCTCACTATTACGGACATCCCACTATTAAGGACACTTTGTAAATCCCCGGCAAAACCTATTAGAAATTATATTGCAGCATCTCTCGCTATTACGGACTCTCGCTAATACGGCATTGCGGACACTTCATGCGGTCCCCAACAAACATTTTCATTGTCCTACTCTCATTACAACGGACACCTTGGAAGTATTTTTCTTTAAACACATACAATTTTTACTTAATTTTGACTTGTACTTTGCACTCGTTCATCACAGTAAACCTCAACTATATGTTAGAATAAACTAGACATTTTAAACCAAAAACACTGTTATTTACATACTACTGACATTCTATACACACTGAAATTTGGAAATTTTGTTCGCACCCCGTTACTGCGGACTCTCGCTATTACGGACACTAAATGACCGTCCCCGGGGTGTCCGCTATAACGAGAGTTGACTGTATTGGTTACCAATGTTTGAGTTCGTAAGCCAGGAATCACAGGATTTACTCCAAAAATGTTATGTTTGACAGAGCACTCGATATTTCATATGTATTTAAAGCCATATATGACTTCGTTAATTACATTTTTCGGTTTAACAATAACTCTTTCCTTGAAAATACAGTATTTGTTATTTTTTTACACCGATACCATATACGATCTCGACGCACATCGACATGCTCGGAATAAATTACTTCCGGCTATTTTAAATATATCCTTACATGATGTTTTTACGCAACGACCTTGCATATTAACATTTCGGTACACGCCGACCCCACAGACCTTACAGACTTGTTCTCAACAAGCCAGGCCTTGTCAAGCCTGAACAAATGATGCAGCAATGTTGATGACTGCGACCTAACAAACCTGCACTAGCAACTTGAATGTTTCTAACAGGTTTCATACTGGTGTGGGTTCTATGAAATGTATTAGCGAGGTTCAGACATGACAAGCACTACCACAATCTATCTTTAGCAAATCAGATGTGTTGCAAGCTCTCGATTAGCCAATCAGGTTCCCTGTATGCTAGTAAGAAGTGACGGCAGTAGAAGTCAAATCTGAGCCTTGCTATTATCATACTACAGTAAGTTTGAATAATTATTAATTTCAGATTATTTGATACTTACATTTATCCATGTGGTTGGACTCAATGATTGTCTGAGCATGTTCAATAATCGACGAGAAGTCAACCTGCAGTGAAATAAACCAACATGTTTAGTTAATATGCAATACCATTCATAATTAATCTCGATATACTTTGTAAAGCAGCAAGAGGAGTGACTTACTCCATAAACATGTTTAGCTCCAGCTTTGACAGCAAACATTGAGAGTATTCCAGTACCACATCCAACATCGAGAACAACTTTGCCTCGGAAGAGATGTTTGTTATGGTACATAGCATTTCTGTATGTGATAGTTCTCACCTCATCTTTTAACATTTCCTGTGAGAGTAAGGTGACATTACTCAATGTTTGTCAACGATTTTACAAATTGCTTGTAGCATAACCCTGAGTTTCTATCCACACTGGGCAAGCTGATAAATATGCCTGATCATGGCAAGGATCAAATCTTTGGCTTTGAAATGCTAGCTCAGTCATCTTTTAGCTTGCCAGGTGTGGATATAATCCAGTGACAAAGCCAGTCCAAGTCATGCCATGCGCATTTTAAATCATTATCCTCATTAATTTCTTAAAAAAACTGTTTGTTTTCATGGGTGCAGAGATGGAAACTTGCATAGCATTGACCCAATTGTCATGCTGGCTTTGCCAATGATATAAACAAAGCCCAAGTAACACCGCAAACATCAGTTTCACCTGAGCGCAATAACACTTGGATACATAAAAAATTCAATCAGAATTTTATAAGCATGTTTTCCTGAGTCCAGTGGTCAGCAGTATGGTAGCTGGATTAACAATATCCACTGGATAACAAAAATTTCTGAATGCTCTGTGAATTAACTTATCGACCAACCCAAAATAATCAATTTTAAATCAAACTTTTTTATCATTTGAAAAGATTATACTTATATTACTTTTTTTGCAATCAGGCAGGCATTGCTGCTTGATCTTCAGACAACAGGGTAGGTTGTAGTTTCTTACTGATCAGAGTACTATATCCTCAGTAAAAAAAAAGATTGTGCTCATCAGCCATATAAACCAACCACCGTTGTTTACAATAAACACATCAAATGTTGTAGGTGGTTAGCCATTACTGTATTCAAAAATAACATTCAAGGAAATATTTTGCCTAACTCGCTTTTAAAGAAAGTTATCTGCAAGTGGCATTGCCATTTAAATCTCACTCTACAACTTCAGACTTATGTGGAAAATTCCAGGATGAAAAAAAGGCTCTAATTGCAGGCAGAAAAAAATAGAAGGACTAGAATTCATACAACATTCTATTAACGAACAGATTGAAATATCAGTCAGTTACTCTACATAATCTAACTAATACTGTACCTCATGGATTCCTAAATGATTCACCAAATAGATTGTCATAAAAAAAGAGAATTACAGGTTAGTCATTGAATCCATTAGTAGCATGACTGGCAATAGCAAACAATCCTGCCACACATAGTCTCAAACAAATCACATTTTCACATCCTTTGAACTACTGTACATACATCATTAATTCTAGCAGACTGTATGCAGAAGAATTAAATTAACATGATTATTTGCTAACCAGTACCACATCACTGCAAATTGTAACCAAATGAACTTGCATTACACACAAGTGTAATATTTAGTGTGCAGATTTGCTGAGAATTTGCCAACAAACAATTTGTAAAACTGTACAAAAAAAACTCCTCAGTCAGTACCAAAGAAACAAAAAATTATAAACTACAAATCAACTCAATATGTTCAATCTTGACACCAAAATGATACTTTAAGAATGAGCACATCATACAATAACAATACAATAATTTTCATAACTAATGTGCCAAGAAAGAATTATAATAAATTTTCTATAAACAGTTCTATTAGCAAGCTGAAATAATGAATCTAAGAAATTTTCTAGTGAGATAACAACTTCCTAAAATTCCATTGGAAGTATGACAGAAAACGTTTCTACTTTAGAATGTTTGGGCACTAGTGTGAACACAATGTTTTTGTCATGTCCACCTTACCAGAGGCTGCTGTAATTACAATTTTCATAGCTTGCCAAATGAATTGATGGTCATTTTACTGTGCAAAGGCTGAGCCAAAATAGCAAGACATTGAAGGACTTTGGCAATTATTTGCCAAACCAAATACATATGTAGTGAAAGGGCTGTGAACAAAATAGCAAACAAAATGAGCAATACGAGTCTGTATGAGAGGATGAGCCAGGAAATTTGCTATGGCTGTGCTAATATATTTGGTATATATCATAGCAGAATACCATTGGTTCCAGAAGTACTCATTATTACGATTCGTAGTAAAACCCGTAAACGAAAAATCGAAAAAACAAATTGTTTTCACACAATAAAAATCTTTCTACCTCATTGATTGGAACTGAAGTTTAAAGTCTTCTAAATAAGGCTTGAATTAATGACTGTTTAAATCCAAAGTACTTGAAAGATCCTGGGTAAGGTATACTTTGTCATGATATGATAATACGAAGTGAAAATAATTATTAAAATATAATTTTGTGGAAACACCACATAAGTTTATCATTCCATTACCACTTAAGTTTTTGTGGTGTTCCCAAAAAAAATATATTTTAATTTGATATTCACCATCCAATCATACAAGGAACTGAAAATAATTATGTACTGCAATAATATATGTTCAACGTGCTTGGGTCTTTTAAAGAATTAGACGTACCGAATCTCAGTAATAATATATGTTTACCCTGCCATGGGTCCTTTATTACATAACATAATTATTTCACTTCGTATCATGATAACAAGTAACAGTTTCCAAAGTGGACGGGTATTCTATAACCTAGCCCACAATTTTGATGTCTACTATTGATGGTTTGCATTTAACGTCACGGCGGCCATGTTGGAGGTATAACACAAAAGAATATGTTATTAGTTCCATTGTTGGATCCAGCCGGTGTGGGTGGCATACATTGTCTGCCGCATCCCGAGAGATTGATTGCAAACCAAGAATATTAATTTTTAAAACTTCCCAGTCTGGGAAACACTTGCCAAATTTGCTTGGGTGAGCACAAAACAACAGACTATAAAAAGTCTAAAATCAAGCGAAGAAATAAAAGCTGTTCTGAAGATACACTTACTATGCTCAGATAACAAATTTGGGAAGTGTCTTATAGTAGATAACATTTCTTACCAAAATGTGCATAAGAATCAAAATAATAATCAGCGCTTGTCATTTGGTCTGGTGCCAATTTTTTATCTTCATTCGTCATTTTCTCGCATTCCCCATTAACTTTGACCTCAGATGGAGATTCCTATAATGAACAGATTGCATAGATTAACTATGCATGGGCATTTTTAGTACGATTCACTCAAAAGAATGCCAAAATACTTACATCCAAACGTGCTACTTTTGTTTCAACTGCCTCCATTTTGCGTTTCATACTTTGTCTTGCACGTGCCAGCTTTGTGAGCCCACGATATACGAATACAATTAATAGAGCGTCATGTAAAACCAATGAAAACAATCTTCTCCGACGACCGGGGAGGTAAAATGGGGGTATTCGAGGGGGTACTCGAAGGAACAGATGTTTTTTTTTGTAATTCTTACGCTTAACAATCGCTTCTGTAAATAGTTTCGCATTTCATGTCATACGCCTACGCTATCTTTCCTGTATAAGATCCTAAAATATTGAGTTTGGTTTCACAATGACTTTGCAATAGAGTCGAAATATCACCAGTATTTTGTGTCTTGTTCATTTAAATAACTCTCTTGAGTTTACAAGATTAAGATATTCGGAGTCTGTTTCGTCTTATGTAAGTTACTGAATTACGAGATTGAAGTATAAATTACGAGAACGTAATTTAGTGCAATTATTTTAGAGTAATTTTTCTAAAAACTCTTGTTAGAAGGCACGAAATCGCGTTTCTGAGCTTTACAAATACGGCACTATCCCTTGAAACACGACCACGTCCCTGACCCTTAACTTTTGATTGGTCAATTAACTAAGCACTTTATTAACGTGTTAAAACATCTTATATATATGTTGTTTTTTATAAGCTTTATTTCTGATAAAACAAGTTATTTTTCAAATGAACGCAGAGACCGCGGAGTGGTTTTAATATTGGTGGGGCTAATCGAGCGCAAAAGGTGCAAGAAATCTAGTGGCGTCCGGGGGCATGCCTCCAGGAAAATTTTGTAAATTTAGAGCCCCAAAATGCCTGGAAACACCTCTAATTTGAACGATCATCGTGAAGTAGCATATAATTTTTGCCTTAATTTTTATAATTTCAATGTAAATACATGTATTGAATAGATGCAATTTGAACCCATTTCCATGTAAAATTATGAATTATAGTAAATAGTAATATTGTATGAATGAAGTGTTAATTGCACGGCATGCTAATGAATTCTATTTCGGAAAAAAAATTTTTCCACTCAGAAAAATTATTGGTGGGGCTTTAGCCCAGCAAGCCACCCCGTTCCGCGGTCCCTGGAACGGACTTCAAAGTTTGCTATTTTTGACCACATAATAGTAAGTTTTATAATAAAACTGAAGAAAAACGTGTTGATCGAAGCCCACAAGTAAATCGAGCCAAGCAACATTCAGACAACAAACAGCATGCGTCTGCCTCCCTGACTATACAGGTAGTCGCACTGCTGAGTGTCCTTGAAAAACGGACGCTCTTGTAATCAGTTATTGTTAGAATTTGAATGGCCAAGCACTAAAGTTAATTTTAGATTCCAAGGGCATATTGACTGTGCAATTTATTGTACAAGTATTTCAATTTTTCAAAAAGTCGTTCTTCGCATCTTTACGTTCACTTGGCGCTGGCCGGGCCATTGGCAAGTTTTAATAATAGGTGAATTCAATAGCATCCGTTCTTATGGGACAACCCGATGAAACGTACGTGTTTATTTCCATTCATTTTACATGTGTGATATATTTTTGGCACAAGTTACAGCTGTCCCTACATAACCCTGTATTCTTGACTTGCAAGTCGGCCATGTTTGTGGTGAAGTACAAAAGAATATTTTATCAGTTTTATTGTGGACACCAGCCAACGTGGGTGAGAAACATTGTTTCGTGTGTCCCGAGAGGTTGGATGCAAGTCAAGAATAAAGACATTAATTAATTAAGCATGTTGCTGTTGAATGAGTTTTTAGACTACATACAAAATACAACTTGTATCTACACACACTGTCGCTTACCTACATTGATGTATAAAAAACAAAACTTTCGGTAACATTTTCATTATTTATAGCTGATTATGAACCGGATAAGGCATGAGATTTCTTTGGTCGAGAGCAAGGCGTACTTTTTTGCTTGAGCATCCTTGGATATAATGTTTGTTTGGGCACTGCTTAAATTATCGTTGAAATTTGAGATTAAACTACCTGATTTCAAAAGTTTGCGGTTGCTTGGTATGCAAGGACATAAAGAGTATAATAGTATTAGTTGATACTCTACGGAAGATAAAGAGTTGCAGTCATTTTTGCATACATTTGTCGCTTCACATATTTTAGACAAAACAGCACAGTGGGGAACACATTTTATTATGATTTTGAGACACGTAGCAAGTTTTACGTGGTGTTTTGCTGGCACTTTGCAATGATAGTGAATCAACGCTGCAGTTATGATGAGTATACGTCGACAACTTCGAAAATTTTACCGGACATTTGCTCGTGCAAATTGTTTGTCGATATTTCTGTCAATAGTAATAATTGTGTTTGTTTTATTTTCAAAATATGATAAACAACATACGGAATTCACTGATATATTGAATACAAAATGTGTTGTTGGAAAGCAAGCGGTTTTTAAAGATAGTTATTATCTTGTTACTGCCATCAGCTCGCGTGAATTTAAATGGCTGCTGCAATTTATCGATGGGGTAATGAATGAAGATGGACTTGAATTGATCATATGGAGCTTAAATCTTCGTGACTGTGAACTCAGTTACCTAAATAATTTAAAGACTCCGTTCAGAATTCATCTACATCGCTTTCTCTATCACTTCCATCCACTGCATATTCGTTCTTATGGACAAACTGCGATAAAACCAATCGTAATTCACTCATCTGCTATAACATTTGGTGAAGTTATTTGGATAGAACCTTCTGGCCGATTTCCTTTACCGATAAAAGATGTAATACTCCATCTTAATGACAAAGGATTTATCGCTGGCAGCACGGACGAGGCAAAGAGGGACTGTCGTATTATCGCTATTGGTGTGAATTACATCCAGTATAAGCCCTTCCTGGAGCGATGGGTAGAATGTGCTAAAAATAATACGTGTATTTCTAACATATTGGACGAAAACAATGCAAAAAATGGTGTGGATATGTTGTTTGAACAATTTAGAAGAGGAAAGAGAATTCCTTGTGTATCGATCAAATCCTCAGATGTGCCGCCCACAAATGTCTTCAACCACTGGGAAAGCAACAAGAAGGAGCTTTGCCCCCTTAAAAAAGCTTGTGTTTTAACAGGTAATAAATTATGCAATAAAGAATTAATTATAAGATAAGTGGTTAATTCAATTATTTATCACTGTTAATTATCTAATATAGCTGAAATGATCATGAGTAAAGGATCTGGAACCAGCGATCGACCAAATAGAAATCGATTTTTCCTCACTGAAAGTATATATAAGTTTTTGTCTGCCAAATTGTAATTCCTCCTATCAAGGAATAGCGGAAATAGCGAGTAGAGTTGCTAATCAAATGATAGCATTTACAATACAATACTAGTACGATTCTATACTGGGTATTCTACTTGGATGGAATGTAAAATTATATATAAATGTAAGTAATAAAATAAATGTAAAATTTCTGGGGAATTTAAGAGCTTGGATAGAAGGATGGTTAGTCCCAGTAATTTTCGATTTCATGTTTCTATTTTCCGTAGATTGAATTTTCAAATGCCAAAGCTAGTCGTTCTCCATGAAGCATGCGCCAATATTTATAATGATTTATAGTAGTGAATGTTCGAGGCCTATCTGCGGCCGTTTCTAGCATGTCATCTGCTCTTTTAATGTTTCGATTTCATTGTCCTCACCAAAATCGGTGGTAAAATATGTTTTCACAACTCCTTGCGAAAAAAACGCAATGTGAGACACTGATTGTATACCATCACTCAATGTTTTAACAGGTAGCCACTCAACACAAGGATGCTTGACTCCTCAACTCAATCGTCTTCGTCAGAATAAGAGGAAGTATACTGATCGTCATGGCTATGCTTATATTGAAGAGACATTTGGCTTTCACAAATATGCTCCATGTCACAGGGTGTGGGACAAGGTACATGCAATATTAAAATACCTGGGTGATTGCAAGATATTGTTTTGGGTCGATACTGATGCTGTTTTTGTAGATATGGAGAAAACGTTGGAGTCATTTTTTGATAGTCGCTCTGGCATAGAATTTCTGGCCGGTTGGCCGCGTACAGATAGAATGCTCAACGCAGGAATACTGCTTATGCGTAATACACCAACAGTACGGGATTTTTTTATAAATATCACGACTGGTAGAGAATGGAAAGGTGATAGATGTTCACGTAGCAAATTCGAGCAAGCTGCAATTAAGGATCAACTGGACAGTGGCCTGATAGATGGAAAATATGAGTTGGAACGGAATAATGAATTGCAAACTCTTTGCAGTTTCCATGACAAAGATTGCGTTGTTTCTGAAAAAGATTTTATTGCGCATTTTGCGCCTCCGGATTGCCCGAAATTAAATGATCTCGTTAAAACATTTTTGGATCAAAATCCGCAATATATAGGCTAAAATGATATTGTAAGTATTTTCTCTCATCAATCTCATCAATCATACGAGAGAAACATCACCAGGTTGTGACGTAGATATACTAATTAACTGCTACTTCAAAAGTTGCTGACCGGCCTGTTTATAACGGACAAACATTTTCCCATATACCACGATCTCGCTTGTCAGCAGTGAATAATTTGCATAATATACTAAATTTTGATCCAATTTTGATCAAAATGTTTTATTTAGGAGGGGGGTGGGTATTTTCCTTTGAAATCAACTGTAATAACAACTGATTTCAGTAGAAATTGTTC
Source organism: Muricea muricata (assembly GCA_963855995.1). Taxonomy (NCBI): domain Eukaryota; kingdom Metazoa; phylum Cnidaria; class Anthozoa; order Malacalcyonacea; family Plexauridae; genus Muricea; species Muricea muricata. Next base: position 12,906,204 of record OY979716.1, read on the forward strand.
TGGCAGGACCTAAATATATGAATACACTCAAGCTGTATGCAAATTAAGTAAATACATAAATTAAACATGCCCAAAGCTAATTTTGCTAAAAATATGGAAGTTCGCGCGACGTTTTGAACGCCTTACACGCGAGCAAATTTTCTGAAATTTTGCATAGTAATACAACGCCCAACAAGTTTTCAATCTACCTAGTCAAAATTACTTTTAGCATTTAAGCTTTGCGCGCAAGGTATATTTAAATTGCCGTAAAAGACAGAACCCCACGGGTATTGATGAGTTTTAAATTTTTTATTTTTTCGGTTTATTCTAGATTGTAAGTACCAAAACAATCTATTTTAGTACAAAACATCGTGCATTGAGGCGCTTCGCGAAACAGAAAGCAATTTCAGATTTGTCTATTTTTTTTATACACCCTGCATGTAGAGTTGTTTAAAAACTTTAAATCTCTTTTTTTTTAAATGGGCAATTTCGACGTTTGAGAAAAGATATCTCTAGTTCTACTTAACCAAATGAGCTGAAATTTTTAGCATTTGGTGTTTATGAGCATAGAATTTTTTTGTAACTCAGTTGTAAGCAATTTAATTAGTGGCCAAATACTCGTGTGCTTGCATACCTAAATTTTGCACTGCCGCCGCGACCCCAATTTTTTTCAAGAAAAGGTTCGAACTGTGCTCATAACACACAACTATCTCTACACTCTTTAGAAATGTACTTACATTCAAATTTCAGGCAATTTAATACCAGATATCGTTTCTCATTCTACACCTTATTTTGCACAACATGAGGTGGGGTTAAGCAACTGGTGTGAAGATACAGATACCTTTATGGTGATGCATCAACATATTAGTATTCTACAGGTTATGCTATTTCAGGTGATATATTGTTTGTTATATCTGCAGTGTATATAGCTTTGATATTACCGAGCCATTTAGGCACAGGGCTAGTTTCCACATACGCGCATGTTTCAATACCCTCGTCTTAAGCGAACACGAACTCACGCACGGCGACGACGCTTTTTTAGAAACCGTAGACGGTCGATAGCTTCTTTAATGGTCGGTAACATGTATGATCCATTGAACTGTAATAGATCTGGAACGATAACTTCTCACTTTGAAGCTACTGCTTGGCTGCAGCCGGCTTGCCGGAAAAATAAACATTTAAAAAGACTGAGGAGAGGACTGATTTAGTTTTTTGAGGAGTGAGAATTTTTGTTTTCGAGCTAAAATTAGCAAGAAATACACTGTTTTTGTCGAAAGACATCATAATTTGTTTTGGATTCAAAACAGGTTTCCTATCTAGCTCCAACTGTCTTACACCTATCTCAGCAAAAAGTGAGCATTTTGACTTTAATATTTTTAAAGAATTAGAGATGTTTGCGCGTGTCAAAGAATTAAAGCTTTGCTCTTGAGCTAATAAAAAATATGTAATGAAACCTTTAGACAGTCCTTAGCTTATTTTGCAGTGAACGCCAGGTATTCCTCTTTATCATGAATTTTTAATCCTTGCTTTAACCCTTTTAAAACATGAAGAAGTTGACGTTTTTCGAGTGGTGTTATTTTCGGCTTCGCAATTTGTTTATTAGTTCAATGAACCGACCGACTGTAGTGTAAACAAATATATATAGTATATATGATAATAAAGTGCATCAAGTTCATCAGAAGACGATCCTGTGCAGCACATATACAGTACTCATTTTAATAAAAAAAGAATAACACGTTAAATGAGGAAAGAACACTACCGTTGGTATAATTACAACGTTTGTTCATTGCGTGTTGAAAAGTCTATTTCAAAATACACATTCTGCGTAATCTTTTTTCTTGGGCGTGTCTGACTTTTACTGGAGAATGATGCCTATTCTATTCTGATGCCTCAAAAATTACATTAAGCGCCATTATACAAATGATCCATTATTACTAACACCGTGCCAGTAGAATATTTTTATTGATAATACTTTTTGTATGTAATGATAATGAAGTTTATTGTAGTGTGTCCGCTGCATTTCCGGACAATTATTGTAAACATTATACATAACGAATTACGCAATTGCATGCGTAATCCGAACAATAAATCCATATCAACAGGGCCATTTATACGGGACAAAATAAGTCGCGTCTTTACTAAAAGGCTGATTATATGATTCCTCTTACCCGGGATCAAATGAAGCGTAAACTGATTTTGAGGTATTGAAATGAGTCCTAGCTTATGATATAAAAAATGTCTAATTCCTGATTGCTCGAGATTTTTGTTTTGCCGAAATAAATGAAATAAACAAAATAGTGTCGGGCATAAATTTTTGCAAAATATATCTTTTTCATTCATCAACTTTGAAGGCATTCTAACTTTGGCTGTTTCGTAATTCTTTAAATGACTTTTTTCAATACCTCAAGATCATTTCACGCTTCATTTAATCCCGGGTAAGTGGGATCATGTAATCAGCCCCTATGACGCGACATACTTAAGACACAAGCTCGAGATCTCGGTATAAAAGGTACAAAATCAACCTTCGCGCGCGTCTAGCTTTGCTAAGATGCACCTTAAGAAGCGTCTCAGCTAATAACAAGGATTTTAGCTGTTCCTATTTCGCAAAGCGAAAGCAAGAATTCGGCAACGTGATTGGTTAACATTGGTTGGCGAAAAAATTCGCGGCGAACAAGTAGGAACCGTTCTTACTTCTTTTTCTGTTCGCGCGAACAGATTCGACAAGTGCAAAACGGGCTTAAGTCGTGTCTTAGTAACTATATAGAAGTTAAGTAGTGAGAAATTTTGCTCGTTTAGATGGCCCTAATTTGTGTAAGTACCTATACTAAATTATTGCCACTGCATATAATCAAAACTGGAAATACAGAGTTGCTAACTGTGAACAAATAAACATTTTGCCATTCTTAGTTTGTTACAGGTCGGGCTACTGTACGAATATGTATCCAAACGCTGGAGTGTTCTTGTTGCTAAGTTGATTGCACATGGCAATATTACCACATGTTTCCTTCAGCATCGAGCCGGCCCCACATTCAACCACTGACGTACCAAAGCCTAAACACGAGTCACATGTCTTGCAGTCGTTTTCGTTATTTGCTATTATACCAATTCGTACTTTAACGTAGGCCAAAGAAAAACCTTGAACGTTTATATTGAGCCCTTCCTTGTTACAATTCTCTTGCAAAAGCGAACCATCCATAAGAGATAACCATTTGTCCTTTCCAACAGCTGTATTTCTAAAAACTCCGTCTGCGATCACATTGAACAGCGAACTTGCTTGGTAGTTGATCATGATCCATTTTGTGACATTTTTTACTTTCATTCCGAGGCATATTTTGTCAAACGGCGTGTTCCAGTAAGAAGCTAGTTTTGTTTGCCTTTCACTCAGACCTTCAAGTCCGTTATCTACTGCGTAGGTGTCTTTGTTTGTCCAGTAAGATGAACTGTAGTTGAAATCAGTCTGTAATAGAAACCATAAATTTTTCATGTCTTCCTTCTAAATTCATTAGAAAATACCTTCATTTGGTTTAAGATCATCTTTACCTTGCTCCCATCAATTTTCATCACCAGTGTCCAGCCTCCGGGCCCACAGCCAGATATTTCAGTCATGTGACAGTAAACGTGATATTCTTCGAGTAAATCATAATTTCTCAACTGGTAAACACCATTGCTGAGAGATCTAACAAAATAATGTCGGAAAAACCACATTAAAAACACCATGTAAAGTATATATATATATATATATATATATATATATATATATATATATATATATATATATATATATATATATATATATATATATATATATATATATATATATATATATATAGATATATATATAGGATTTGAATGTTTTAATTCCCTAAGCAGCTCCCCGCCCCCTCAGTGTTATTTTGGCAGAACAAATTCAATTAATTTGCAACGTAAGCATAAAAAATCTCTGTGTAGCAGAGCATTACGAATCCTTGGCCTCATTCGGAAGTTAAAACATTCAAATTCCAATGTTTGACAATGGCGTTTGACTACAAAGGGTAGCCTTTTTTTGGGACACACTGCATGTATATGTAATCCACCTGATAGCAAAAATGTTGTGTAGGAAAGCAATGTAGGGAGGTATTTTCTCGAATTAATTGACCACCGCTTTCCCAAATCAAACGTACTTAATAAAATATTCAAACGTCATACCCTTAAGCTGAGTTAAGGCTGTACGAGCAACATGGAAGCTATAATTTCAAGTCACAATAAGTCTCAACTACTTAAACCAGGAACAATCGACACACCAGGAAGCTGTGACAGCATTATATATCAAGCTGAAAAAACCACAAAGGATTCAAAAGAAACGTAGCTAGGTCGGGCTTTGCGACACTGAGTTCGAGTTAAGATACAACAACCACCGATGCTCATTTAACCACGAAAAATATCGAGATACCACACAACTGAGTAAACATATATGGACCCTGAAAGATCAGGGTAATGATATTAGTATCATGATTAGGCACAAAATTGTTTTGATAGGACTGAAGCATCTATTTATAACATGAAATTTTTACCAGCACAACCTCTACCAAGTTGCACAAATTCCCCATGTGTACTTGTCTACCTTTATATGCAGCATTACAACTGAGAGTTGCAACATGCCAGTTCAACAAAATCTGCCAGTGTCATGGGAATTGCTATTTTAAAATAAATTCAGATATTTTTTGGGAAAAAATATGATTTGATATAAATTTGGTTTTGTGCTATTTTTTATATCTACTCTGTTTTCCTTATAGGAACACAATGCATTGCTTCGATGATTTCATTGAAGGAGGAACTGAAACAAGTCGATGGTAATGTTCAAGATGAAGATCTGATTTATAAGTATGTCAGTATTTCAATATTATGCTTTAGTGTCCACACCAAAATACACATTTTTTTATAACTATCCCATTAAATGAGAAAGATTGGCCTAGCTAGCTATTGTTTATTGAGCTGCTCAAGATGTGTCCCTTTGTCCCAAGTTTTTTACTATGTCTAATATTGGACAATTTTACTGGTAATGCGGAAGCCCTGCATCTGTAATCAACCCACTAGCCTGAGTGTGCCCTTTTTACTTCTCTAACTTCCAATTTGCAGATAAGACTAAGATTGAAAAATAGCCTATGTCACTTGATTAAACAAGTTTTCTCTCCATGTTTAGACCTTCTTGGGTCAATATTCTTGGCATCAAGTACAAAATTGGTACAGTAATTCATACCGGTTTTAAGGAAGCTCTTCCAATCTTTGGCCTAGTGAAAGCGATTTATATTGTAAACTCATCAATCAAAAGGATTTACTTCTGTACAGAAACCTTACACACAGAGGTATTTTGCGAGGATTACCATACATATATTGTGAGGAAAATTATTCATCCTCAATGTAAAGCAATTGGTCAAAGATCGTTGCAGTATTATCTACCACTTCATTTTGCTAAGCCATTTGGCACGACTGACCAACTCCATATATTACCTAAACATGACATTCACAATTCTTATTAAATTAATTGTTACTCTCATGTATTTGCATCAAGTCTTACAAATTGATTTGCCTCACAATTGCATGTATTTTAGGATATCCTTGGGTGCAGGAGTGTATAGTCCTAACATGCAGCGGGGAGGGGACTTTGACACTGTACCTGTAGAATTTAGGCGAAGACACAAACAAACTAACTTGCAAATAGACTCTCTTTTTTAACATATACAATAATATTGCAGGCTACAAACAACCTAAAAGAGGATCTGGTGGGATTTTGCACTTAGGGAGCACATTTTGAGGGCATTTTCATGCTCATTATACTTTATGTCAAACAGTTAGATCTAATTTTTATAATAATTTGATGGCATAATAACACTGAATTGAGTAGGCTTAAATGCTGAAAATATCTCAGTTGTCTTTATGAAAAATGTATACTAAGTATTTGCAAGTTACTTAACATGCCAAAACCTCTTGGAGCTAACGGCATGGGCCCTAAAGTCAAAAATTATGTCAAAATAGCCCTATGGGGGGCAAAAACAGCCCTGGCAAGCCATTTTGGCCCGTTTGGAGCCAAAACTGCCCCAGTTTTATTATGTCAAAATAGCCCTTGGAGGCCAAAATTGTCGTTTTGAATTTTCCATACATAAAACAGCACTAAAAACGGAGCTGAAATGGCCCCATGTGGGGCTAAAACAGCCCTGGCAAAGTCATTTTAGTCCCTGTCAGGGCCAAAACAGCCCCAATTATAAAAAGCCAAAACAGCCCCATGTGGCCAAAATGGCCCTTCTAAATTTACTGTGTGATTAGGCAAAGTTGTATATTTTAACTATCGAGTAAAGCTGAATGTCTCGAGAAGGTAGGATGTTAGAGAAATTGTACCACTGGGATATTTTCAATGCAATCAATAAATAGTTTCACAAAATTTCGTTTCATGGCAGTTTTAATGTGATCAATTTTTAATCGTTTTCTATCTTAACACTCTTGAATATAGGTGAAATAAAAGATATATGTTCTGACACAGTTATGGTCTCTTTATTGCAGTGACGCTCATACCTGTTTCTTTCTGACAGTTCTTTACACGATGACAACATTTCTGGATTTGCTGAAAAGAAAAAACTATTTTACTAGCTGATTGTATTTTTTTTGGAAAGCGATTTTTTACTGGTAGTCAGCCCTAGTTGATTAAAATTTTTTATCCGACCGATCAAAAGGACCATCATCATATTATGTACTTTTTGCAACCGGAAGAATACCTTTTTTGGTGTGGGGTTATTCATATGTTCGCGATTCGACCCCCCCCCCCCCTGGTCGTGGGGTTAACTAACTTCTACTTTAGTCATTCAGTTTAGTAACCGCATTTGATCACTTAGACGTACTTGTTGTTCGCGATGGAGCATTTGTTTCATCTGAATGGGAAGGATTCTAGATGAATGCACAAACAATTTTTAATCACTGTTCTAACTACATACAGATGTTCTGAGGAAAATCTCCTGCTTTTCTTTATACTAATTAGTTTTTCTTGTAAACTGCAAAATTTGTGGGAAAAACACGCCACGATCGAAACATTTAACATGCATCATACTTGCAAAAAATACACCAGAATGTTCAATGTTTACTCCCCAACAGAAGGAATATATGCTTTTAGGGCATTAAACATTAGAGATTTTAATGCAAAAAATTAATATGTCTATAGTTTTTAGAATGTAGATTTGATGTTATCAAAGTTTTGACATTATATGATTTTATTCAGCACAACCCGACAGCAATGTGAGCAATCCCAAAGAACAACGCATATAATAATTGTACACTAACTCGTTGTATAACAGCAAGATGGTTGTATTTTGCATGATGTATTTTGTCATCAATATCAGACGAGGCTTCAACTGTCTTGTCGTTGAGTTCACATTGACCTTTATCACTGCCAGAGGTTTTGTAATTGATTGACGTACACGATTTTTCTGCAGCGCAATAGAGGCCGCATATTAACTCACTCTCAGTCTTTTTTGTTTCCATGACATGGTTTGAGAGATATTGTTGTTCGCTTTTTTTGAATAAGATTTCTTCAGATGCCAAGCTTTCTCTTGGTTGTATTATTGTAATCAAAACAAAAACTAAAGAACAAGTACCCAAGTAGACCATCGTTGACTGAAAGTCAAAAGTAGTACAGTTAGCAAGTAGCTACGCTGTAGTTTCTAAATTAAACTGAGCGTCAATGTGTGCAGGTAGTAGCTTTTATTATTCTGAAGGCAACTTCATTGCAAACGTCAATGCAATAGCTCATAAATAGTTAAGATTATTATAATTGTATTCGAGTAAATCAACTTCATTTTCATAATGAATTTTATTACGAGAATACTATTAAAGAGGCATCACTGAAATCGCCAATTTATTTCAAATATAGTCGATTTAAGCGTTAATTATCACATTATGAAGAGAGCGCACGTTTTTAGCTGTAAAAAGCGCCTGCAGCCCTTCTAAAATATGTATGCATTCCATGATAGATACATGTTTCATTCATGCAATGCTGCTTGCATGTGCATATGCAGGTATATGCATGGAAGTAATAAAATTATTATGTTTACACGGTACTGGACTCGCGTGATCACGACATCGCCTTCGGCCATCTTCTGGTGATATTTACTCTTACCACTTTTTCGATTATTAGTGGTTATCAAATTTTGTGATGTATCATAAATTTAAAAGCCACAGTCGTCCACGAACTATTCAATTTGATGTCGCAACCATGCTGATTCGGCACTATGTAAACAGACGCTTACATGTCAAGTTTGCATGACATTTGGATGCATGAATCATACATATATATACAAGTTACATGTCATGTTTGCAGTAAATGCGTACAACTATACATTAATTAAATACGTAGACATGCTGATTCTTGCATGTCATTTTCAATTATCTGCATGCATGACCTTTCTGCTTGTACGCATGCATGCAATGTAAGTTTCATACATGCATAATAGAAAGTAGATTACCCCCCCTCCTCCCCATATAAATGATAATAATAAATAATAATTTACATTTATAGTGCGCGTATTTCTTTTGTAATATGTTGATATGCGCATAACAGTTTAATATACAGTATACAAACTCACTTAAAAAAATTGTTAAAACATAAGTCATAACTATTTAAAATTATACTGAATAAGCTTTCCTAAATAAGTACGTTTTTAAAAGTCTTTTAAAACTATCAACTGAATTGGCCTCTCGGATATACGAGGGTAAGGAGTTCCAGAGCACAGGTGCCGCAGAGGTAAATGACCGATCGCTTAACGTGACTAAAGTCTTCACTGAAGGTTGTTCCAGAAGAAATTCTCTGTTCGATCTAATATTATAGTTGCATGGAGACTTAATCTTTATTAGTTCAATCAGATAATCAGGCACCTGTCCATGCAATGCCTTGAAGACTGTTAATAGCAGTTTAAAGTCTATCCTGTACTTTACCGGCAGCCAGTGTAGATTAATCAAAGCTAAAAGTCGGGGTAATATGATCAAACCGTACATCGTGAGGTATTGCTAATCAGTCTAGCTGCGGCGTTTTGAACTCTCTGAAGCTTATTAAGATGAACTGTTGGCAGCCCATAAAGAAGGCTATTGCAAAAATCCAATCGACTTAACACCAACGAATAGCGGCAGATACTGACGTTATAGAGTTATTCGTAAGTATTCAAAATGGCGGCGGATGCTGACGTCATAAGTGTGGCGCTACGGTGATGTGGCGCACATGAGGCATGCTGATGCCATAAGTGTAGCACTACGGTGATGTAATGCTACATAAGGTCGCGCGACCCGGTCGTCTGCGAGGACATGGCGTACTGAAATCTGATTGGCTCCCAGTTCTCCTCACTATAAAACGAGAATATCAAGTCGGTGAGAGCATAGTGCTTACAACTTTCACAGATTGACAGTTTATGATGAAGTGCTTACACGGAGAACTTGCTGCTTATTCAACGACTCAGAATGGTTCTTTTTGGTTCTGCAATCAGAGTCCGAGCTGTCATTTCTTTTGCTACGAAGACGAGAGGTATCTGTTTGAGAAAGCTGTAGAGTCATGGAAATCAACGAAACAACCTCATCCTCGATGTGATGGTCATCAAAAGCTGGCGAGATCTAGAATGCGTGTGGTCAAAAACTTATTGAAACCTACGTATGGCCGACCCTTCTTCGTGTGTTCCGATCAATCGAATCCTTGCCCTTCTGGATTAGGGGTGATGTACAGCCCGTAGCGAAACCAGTATGCCGTCACGGATTTCAATGCGTGATTCGTAAAGTCAAAAACGAAACCATCAACAAAGATCGCTTATTCTTCTGTTGTGGTCAACAAGACTCATGCAACTACTTCGAATTGGTGCCTGAAAAGCCCTGCTACGATGCTAAACCGCTTCCATCCAAACAAGATAGAAAGCAAGAAGAACCATCCCCAACAGGAGAGTTTTTTAACGTTAAAGATTACTTATTTCTAAAATCGCAAATAAAAAACATTATATTCGAACAGTTCTAATTGAAACATTACAAACGTTCTACATTTTATTGTTGTAAGCAAGTTTATGATAGATACATTTCAAAACGTTTATTGTTTGTGTCATTCGTGCACCAATTAAAAAAACATTGAACGTCGGAGATCTCACGGGAGATAACGTTAGATCTAACGTTAAATCTCACGTTAAACAGTATAAGGTTCGCTTCCGCACACCATTCGTTAGATCTCGCGTTAGATTTAACGTTAGATTTAACGTTTAAAAATCTCCCGTGAGATTTCGGACGTTCGATGTTTTTAATTGGTTAAGACGAGTACATAAAGATAAAAGAATAACAAAACGAATTCATTGTGCAACTCGTCCGTATGAGGTCGGAAGTAATTAGTATTCAAGATGGCGGAGGAATGCTGACGTCATCGATAAGGCGTGCGCACGGTGTGCGCACAAAGGTCGGACGTCTGCGAAAGTATAGAAATCTGATTGGTTTTCAGTTATCCTCACTATAAAACGAGAATATCGAGAGCATAGTGCTTACAACTTTCACAGAGACAAGGTTAAAGATGAAGTGCTTACACGGAGAACCGGCTGCATGCTTATCGATCCACAACACAGAAAGGCGTATGATGACGTTATGAAGATAACGTCATGCCTTGAGTAAACATATGAAAGAGAACAGAAACAGTGTTTTTATACATATTTATTAAGATATAGTTTTCTCATTACAAGCATTTACTTGGGGCAATAGTTTATCTTTAGCTCTGTAGTGTCTTCCATGTTTTCTTTAAGCACAATGGATTGGACGGTAGGGTCATCGCTGTGTAAATTCAACCATTTGGTATGACCTGTAGACCGGTGCTTTAATTTTACAGGCCAATAATTTTCGCCATTGATCTGAACACCTCCAAGGACAGGCTGATAACTTGTATTACACGATGTGCTGTACATTTCGATGATAACATTTCCTTCCGGAATCTTACGGACCTAGCTCCAGTACTCCCAAGGTGTATTTAATTTTGCCACTCGGGAATAGTTGCATTCGACAAGGTGACGGTTTGCATAGGCTTCTTCCATGAAGAGGTGGTTTTGGTTGCTGTGTTTGCCTACAGGCTTGGTTTTCACTCGTGTAGGTTCAGTACTGTTTACACCGAAGTGATAAGCATGGCATTCCCCAAATAGGTCTGCAAGAATTTGATTATCGGGTGGTGTGCCGGGCTTGTTATCCACCAACAAGTATCCATACGGTTTTTCGGTCTCCTTGTAATAAGCGTTCATAAAGTGTACTCTATTCTTGTCAAACATGGGTTCTGCAATAATTCCAATTTGTTTTCGATCGCTAGGACTTCGGAAGCGAGCCAAGTACTGGGCATTTTGGCTGATATCTGTATTGTATTTCCCCTTAGGAAACATGTTTTGCAGCAATAAAATAACACTGGCGTCTCGATGGCGGCCTTAGGTAAACAGTCGAGATACCACAGGACTGTCTATTGCTTAAGCTTCAGCCATGAAATCGTCTAGGATGATGATGTTATTGTATTGGGCATTGATTTCACACAGATCTTCACACAGTTTGGGCACACCTCTTTGAAATCGGATGCTTTTTCCGAGAGACTTCTTCAACTTTTCGTAACATTCTTGCCATTGATTGTAGTACAAAAAAATGCGAATACTCTTGTGCTCTTCATACACGATACGATTGCGTTTTAAAATTTGTTGGACAAAATAATGTTTTCCCGCTTTGTGTAGGACACACAACCAAAAGTGAGAATTTATGGCGGAAGTTGAATTCCGGACATGGTTTGGTTAGCAGGGATGCTGATACTTTCCGCGCGGCTTTTGTTGGCTGTCGTACAGAAGTTTTCTTGCGAACACATCTCATTTCTTCTACTGTATGTGTCGGGCGTCCAGGTAGTGAACCAGAGCAGTGTTTATGTAAAATTGTGAACCTGGCCCTTCCTAGCCACTTTTCTCTTTCATCATCGTATAAATAATGTACTTGACGTAAATGATTACTCATGTACTGAAAACCGGGCTTGTCACAGACAGGACAGTCTCTTTTGTGCTTATATAGGGCATCTTGACACTCGAAGTGCTTTTAAGAGGAGATTTTTTACAGACTCGCGTATCTATCGCTCAAAAGTCGAACGAATCGGATTCTAGATTGCACAACTTGGGAAAAGTCAAAATGGCGGGCAACTTTTTTATCGTGCGTGTATTTCCAGGACCGATTTACAACAATAACCGCTGTGGATTGGTACCGTTGTAAAAGAAAAATAATATTTCATTATTGTTGAAATCTAGGAGCTTTTCGAGAGGATGTTTTTTGCTGTTTGTTGTTGTTTTTAAAGCGAAGCAATCGTTTAGGAGTGTTGGTCTTGAGTGGACAGAAATCAAAATATATGAGGTAAAATTTTATTTTTTGTGGTTTTAACCATTTTAATGACTTCCGAACAAACTAAATCATATACTACAACAAACCCGTATTATTGTAGCTTGCAAAAATTGTATTTTCGTTGGATTTTTTGTGGTACCCAAAAAAGATTTTTTAGCGTTTTTAGAAACGTTTTGTCGACCAATTAAAGGAAATGTATTCATTCAGTATTTTCAGCAGTATTTTTCAAAAAAAAGAGTTAGTGAACCTAATCGTTACATATAATTATATGGAAAAGAAATGTACCTCTTTTAAATCTGATTCTGAAATTGTGCTTTGGTTCTGTGTGAGCTTTGTTTTTTCCAACTTTGTTATTACACTACTAGCACATGGCTATGGTCCTGAGCTCTGAATAAACTTAAATCTTTTACAATGTTCTCGGTTTGCCCCCGAACAAAGTAAAATGCATTTTATCATATACTACAATCGTTCTAGTTAACAAAAATTATAATTTGTTGAAAATTGAGTGGTACCCGAAAAATATATTTTGAGTTGAAATCTACCACTACAGTTGCCATATTTCTGACATTTACAAGTATTTATTTGAACACCATTATACACCAACCTCATTTAAGCAATTTACACATTTTTTTCGTTCACATGTATATTATTTGGGTTGTTTTGGATATTAGACTTGTTTCAATTGTTATATAATTTATATATTTCAATGTGATCAGTGCAATATTAAATATCAGTTAGTGAATTTTAATCTTTAGCAACTTTATAATATAGTATACATGTATACAACCAGCACACATTTAAACTTCAAATAAACTGGCTTAAATTGTGGAATATTATCATCCTCTGACATGAACTATTTTTGCCTGCCAGTGTCAAATGATCTTACTTTAGGTGTGAAATGTTATGTTAGTATAAGGATTCCTTAGGTTTTACATTATTTGCCTTAAGTTGTCAATGACCAATTGACCAAATGTGCTTAACCCAATACAGGGCCTATTTTAGTGTGTGGTATTGCACACTTTGTGACGTATTGATGGAATAGTATGCAGTATTGAAGTTTGGGCATTATTTGAAGCTGCAGAAAAAATTACAATGTAACATAGTTCCATGTTATATGATGTATTAGGAGAACATATTATATCACACATCGCTGCATGTATTTGCAAGGAAAAAGTCTGAAAGCCCAAGCTATTTATATTAATTTAGCTAATAGCTTTAATGGACGAGTGGCTTTTCCCAAACATTTTGGCGGCTTGAATCTTTTTTGCCGAGGCTATGTTTTTCCCATACAGCGCCTTGAAAGAGCTTTTCTATTGTATATAAAAATGAAAAGGAATGAATTCCATCAGCATTGTCATAGACAGTTTTTCGTAACCAATTATGTAAACAAACTTCAGCGATATTGAAGCCTTCAGAAAAATAAAACCACGAAATATCTGCGACGAATGGTAAAACTTAAATTTTGTGCATGTTTTACCTTGGTCTTTGTGCTTGGTGACGATGAATCTTTGGTGGCCATTGTGCCTTTGTGTACTATTGCAAATTTTGGCGATTTTTAGTCTGTAAAATCAACAACACTTACGAGTTTCGTCAAGAAAACGTTTATGTAGTATATACGATAACATTGGGTGAACTTCAATCTCATTTTAGATCTCATTTTTACTTAATGCATATAGCTATGTTTTATCTGTCATTTTTTCCATACAATTAGTGTATGTTTATATATTAGCTTTTCTTTGCCTTTGGCGTACTATTATCGACAACAATAAGACAATCTTTGTTTTATTTTGTGAACGCAACTATATTTTATCGGATTTTACATGACTTTTGAAGCATATTTTTAATTCCGACTGTACTTTTTCTTTTTTGTGTCATTCTATATGTAAAATGTAAGCATATACATGTATTTTTATCCAAATTTTTGAAACAAAAGGTTTTTAAATGTTGGTTTGCAACTTTGCAACATGTAGCTAAGGGCAAGGGTAAGTTATTGCATGCGTATAACTATAAAACAATTACGTAGGATTGGCAGCAATGCATTAAAAACAGTACACTAACCTTTTGAATACGATATTTTCACTTCTGTAATACTTTTTTCACTCGTTTATATTTTCCCGCCTTGTATTCGTACCTGAAAAGTTTTTTCGCGCTAACCGACAGGGTATTCATCCCCGGAATCATTGCCCTACCTGTCCAAATTTGGCAAATGCCTGGTTACCAAGTTTTGAGCGTTTTTTACAAAAAATACGCGAGTCTGTAAAAAATCTCCTCTTGAAGTGTTTGGAAACATTAATATTTTTCTGACGTGACGAGGGTGGATGTAGAGTGGATTTGGGGTGGATGTGGGGTGGACGTAGAGTGGATGTGGGGTGGATGTAGGGTGTATGTAGGGTGGATGTGGGGTGGATGGGGGGTGGATCTGGGGTGGATGTGGGGTGGATGTGGGGTTGATGTATAGGGTGGATATGGGGAGGATGTGGGGTGGTTCTCTCACGGTTTGTGCATAAATAACGCGCATAACTGGAAATTTGTTTATTTTGCATTGACATTCGTAAGACAATGGACAGTCAGTACAGCGAGGAAAATTCTATGGAAACTCATGCCGAAGACGATAACCGCATTACGACAGAAGATCGTGATCAAAACAGTTCTGAAGAAGAACAAAACAGCATCCCAACTGAAAACAGTTCTGAAGAAATCTATCCCTGGATGACATTGATCAACGACGCGGCGTCCAAGGTCCAGGATCAGTACGACGACATCTTATGGCGCGGATTGGCGCCAGCATGCCTCATGTGCGCCACATCACCGTAGCATTACATCACCGTAGCGCCACACTTATGACGTCAGCGTCCACCGCCATTTTGAATACTTACGAATTACCCTATGATGTCAGCATCCTCCGCTATTTTGAATACTAATTACTTCCCTTGCTATATGGGGGGTAATCTACTATAGAATTTACACCAAGTACATTTATCACAAATATCTTTTCAAATAAGCTCGTGTGTTATACACACGTATAATATAAGAATTAAACAAGATAGTATGTATGAAATAACATGGAGAACATCATGTTTACGTTCCTCAGCCATGGATAACTCCCCATTCCAACGAAAGGCACTAGATAGGATCGAGTAAAACCACGGCGAGCCCGCAATAAGTTAATATTTCATACATTTGACAGCGGTGCCTACAAGCACGGTTACATAAGCAGTATAAATTTAGTTTTTAACGACCAACTTTCGATTGGTCGCATTAGCTCAGTGGTCTAGGTCGCGCGCTTCTGGCCTGTTTGTTCCGGGTTCGAGCCCAGCCACGGGCTTGTGTTTTATACCTTTTTTTTTCTTAATTTTTTGAATACTTTTTTTTCTTATATTTTTATATTTTTTCTTATTAAAACTATTCTCACTCACTATTCTCACTCACTGGGACTGTATCTACTTCACCAAATTTAGCTAAAGCGCGAGCCCGAAGGGCGAGTAAGGACTCGGCCCGCCGTGGTTTTACTCGATCCTATCTAGTGCCTTCCCATTCCAACAGCGTTCCAAGACGCATTGTTTGCGCTACAATTGACTGTAATGAAAAAAGGTGGATGTAGATTTTACCAGAATGCACTGCGGTCAAAAATCGTTTTAAAAACCAAATTAATTTCCAATTTGAATAGTTGAAAACCAATTCCTTTCTTTGTTTTGTTAAAGTTTTATGTCCATAACTGCTTCCTTTGTCATCTTTTTCAGTCGGTTTTTCTTTGATGCCCGCAATACTGACTTTCCGATAAAATATACATGCGGCCATCTCAGTTTCGCTATGGTCAATTGTGATTTATTATCCAGTAATTGCTCACCTCAGAATAACATATATGGTCACCTGTATGGTCATTTTGTAAAATGTGCATGTACTCAGTGCAGACATTTTGTTTCAGTTGTTACAAAAATAATCCAAATGAACACGCATGTGGAAAAATCAGCCAATGAGAAACAATTGAAAAATCGTTTTAAAGTTTAAAGAATATGTATCTGAAACTAAAACAAGTGCTTCTTCGTTGTCAAACCACTGGATCGGACAATTTACGACTTTTGATCTTCATGAACAATTTGATAGATGTGTTGATCAACACAACAATTTGATTGTCGAGGCCGTTTTAGACAAATCTCTCTCATCTAATTGTCTAACAGTGGGCGTACTTTGCATAACTTGTCTTGTTGTTTTGCCTCTTCTGCCACATTTATGTCATCGAAGAATCTATCACACGCTTTGGGTTGCTTTATTGCCATCATGCCATGACACAAGTACTCCTTTGCAATACATCGACTTTTCAAAGAGCCCATCACTTTGGTTATTGCAATGAATTTACGAATCTCAACTCGTGCACGTAGTTTGTAAGAAATGTCCAGTTTTTGGCTTCAGCAATCCTTGCATACATATCATTGTCAATACATTGTTTAAAATAATCAACAGATATCCAATTTCTATGATTTGCATAACAGCTACGGTTGCTGAACATAATTTTCCACGTCTTATACTATGATTTATGCAGTAAAAGTTTAACACTGCACCCAAGACAGGTGTTTATCTTGTTTTGGCGCTTTGGTATGACCTCCACCTCTAATATCTCTACTTCTTGGACGCCGCGCTGTCTTTTGCACTTGTCAGAGGTATTGGTGTGTGATAAATATTTCTACTTGAGCTGCCATCTCTTGAGACACAGTCCTTATTGTTCTGGAGACAGAAACAGACCATTATTTGGCAGTCCTCACTTTGAAACTCTCTTATTATCAGCATGAATATCAGCGTTATAGCACAGTATAGGGTATAAACAGTAGGGCCACTCAGAAGTGCAACATGTCCCCCTATTTTTATGCACGTATCTGGCCAGAATAATGGCGGAACGGCCAGTTAAGCGTTCCTATTGGCCAGAAAAGGCAATTGACTGGCCAGAACCTGCATAATGAACATGCGTAATGAGACATGCGTGGAGACACAAACTTCAAAGGTTCCGACTCGAGTGGCCTTTCTGTTTATTTCTATTCTGTGCCGGAAGCCAGACTTTAGTTTCGATCGAGTCTCCTCCCCCCCCCCCCCCCCCCCCCTTTTTGAACGTTTGTCGCCCTTTGATATAACATTAATTAAGCCACTGCAATCAACAAACTCATGAACAAATTACAAATTTGCAACGCTAGCGAGGGCTGCTGCCGTCGTATGTCGACGGCCGCGTACATGCATTTTTACGTTATTTAATAATTCAGATACGTTATACAGATTAATCAAAATGGTAATCCTATTGCATTATTCAGCATTATTCGGATTAACAAAGACAATACACATGATGTAAACACTTAGGAACTGAATGTTTCGCTCATTCGCTGATGTGAGTGCTAAAATCCCGCATGCGAAAAAGCAATGAAGGGATTTTCTAAACTATGCTACTATGAAGAAGACAAGGGTTCTGTCGTCAGGCAATGTTAATTCTGAGAAATCCAAAAAGGTATGTTTATTTGCTAATTTGCAACATGTGCATGGCAACGGATTAGAGTACGCGTAACTTAATAGTTTAAGATATCCATATAATATTAAGTCCAGGACCGTACAGATTCGTTGCAGTTTATCTAATAAGACTTTATCGATGAGATTTCTACCAAAGTATTGAAATTGAACATTTTCGCATAATTTTGTATGCATGCTAACTGTAGCTTTGCTGCAAAATTGATGGCCATTCAAAATTGAAGTGATTCATTGTCATTTTGAATAAATTTTGAGTTCAAACTGAAGACTAAGCTCTAGCTTCAGCTGCCTACAACCCCCTAAAGTTTGTTTAGTACTCGCAAACAAACAATGTTTAAGAATTGAGGCAAATGTACACTACAATGAGGTATATATATCAAATGAATATATTCTATGCTCATTATCATAAGCTGGCAGAGCATTATAATGATATCCTTCACTTAATCTGAATGTTGTAGAGAAATATCCTAATAATATGCTTTTGTTTACAATGAAGATGGTCATTGGGGTATTTTTGCATGTGATAAATTTAACCACAGGTTAGAGGTCATTATACATAAGCTTGAAAATAATAAGTTCTTATAGGTCAAACAATCAAGCTAGCTAGTAAGTAGGCTGCTTCCAAAACACTAACTTGTAAAAGACTCTCAGGGTCTTTCATCTTGCTTACAACTTACAGAAATGAAATAGGCCTCGTAAGAAAATGTATTGCATCGTTGTGGTGATTGGTGCTAAGGACAATAGACTTAGGGAAACCTGTATTAGGCCTTTTGCATGCGTGTCAAAACCCATACAAAAATGTGAGGATGCTACAGTGAGGCTTACATATCTGCAGGATAGTATCACCCAAATACATGTTTGAAGCATTTGACAACATGTATACAGCTATTTCAAGTAATGTTGTCTTTACACAGCATAAACTGTGAAGTACGAGCATGCAAGGGATGACAGATTATTGTTTATTTAGACCCTGATACTCAGGGAATTGTCTTTGCAACAAGTCAATTTGCTGACGTAAGTTTGATATTTGTTCTTGATGCTTTTTCAGGAAATTATTCCAAGTTAGATTAGAAATTAGGGATGAAAATAAACAATAACCAATCAAGCTGGAACTTTGTTGGTACCGGAATATGGGTTAGTTTAAATATATATAGCTACAAGTCCTGTGCCAACATCATGATCAAGATGGTTTTAAATTGCATATACTCAAACCAACCTAACCACAATGAAAAATATAGCTTATTTGCCATGACTTAATTTTAGCTAATTAGTATAGCCTGCTAGCCATACAATTCATTTATGAAAAGTTGCTAGTCGTTGGATACCTAATTTAATTTACCTGTGTGTATACATTTATTCAACTTTTAATATTATCACACGTCAATTGACATTTTAATCCTTGTAATATCTAACACTAAGGCATTTAATAAAACATTGATACACCTGGTTTCAAATCTAGCATTGGAATGATTCTATGTGTGCTTTTTACATAATTATTATGATTAACTGCATGGAACAGCTAACGAACTACGATGGTGCAAAATGAACAATTTTACATGAAATTGTTCATGTATATATATATACAATTTAAGACAAAACAAAGTACAATCTTTAGACAGCAAATTAATAAAATCACCCCTCCCCCCTCCCCACCTCTTCCTCTTGCTATGCTATTCCCACCCCCTTCCCATGACAAGAATACAGGTAGATGCGCCTAAATAAATAATGCCGTCATCATCATCAGCACTGTTTCTGAAATTCAGGATGGCTGTTTTTGGGATCCTGGTCAAAATCCTGACACTGCAGGGCCAGTACTGTAAGTCAGAGATGAACATTGGGGACTTGCAAATGGTTAAAAATTCAACACTCATTGTAGTAATGTGCTGTATTGAATAAACATACTTAAGATGGGTAGTTGGACTGACCTCCAGGCTCCAGATGCAGCTTGAGTTGTTGCAGCTACACTGAATATAATGACCAATTATTTTAAACAACTGAGTAGTCACGTCGCTTTTTAGATGTTTCAGAGAATTGATAAAACCGTTTACACTGTAAAGACATCTTAGTTTTTCCCCGATTTTTCTCGACCTTTTTTGTTGTCCATTTTTGCTATGCATGCCAGATGGCAAAGAAGTCAGATTTTGTCTAATTTTATTGCACAAATCATAATTTGCCATATATATTTATGACTTGCATCTAGTCTCGCGGGTATCACGGGAAAATGCTGCTCGCCCACTACGGCTGGTGCCCAAAATAAAATTAGTCCGGCAGCTAGAGGCCAATATACTTGCCATATCGAGGGACAATTCTATTTTTGTTTTATCTTTTCCCTTTCGGGTTAGTAAGACAGAATATTTCTGCATGTCGGCTACCTAGCTAGGTTGAAATTTTTTGTAGGCTCTTGCCAACACGTTTTTCGTTGATATTCCTATACAACTGTATTGCTGTCAAATGTACTATTTCAAATTCAACTTTAGAGAAAATGACTGACATCAGAAAGCTCATAAAAAAAAACTAGATATAAGGCATTTAAAATGGTCACCCCGATTCTTCAAGCGGTTTTCAAGTTATTGATCCTTACTACGAAAAAATGCTAAAATTCCACAAAAATCCTGGGCACTAGTATAAAAATATGATTTCAAAGACTCATTACTCACTAAGAACTTTCTTGTACCTCTATCTACCGGACTAAATTTATAAAATATTTATTTGCCTCGCCACTCGACGTGATTGTCAAGAATTGTTGGACGAGGTTGAGCAAAATATCACAATTTGTTGGTGGCGAGAAGATCAATAATTACTTTCCAATGCCGAAACCTTTTGATGTTCATCAAAGCTAGCCACATATTATATAAAGAGAATTATAGTGTATTATATCTGCTTTTATAATATAAGTGGGGTAACATCTGCAATGTGATTAACTAATGAGCGTGTATTTATCACACCCACCCAGAAATCGGTGGTTTTTAAATAAAATCTTTTTAAATAAATATGTCTTGTACATAATATTCCTTTTAAAGCTTTCAGAAACGTTTTTTCTGGTGCGATAGTCGGTCAGTCTCGCGCGACGTGAGGGACGCCCAATTGTGAATCATGGAGATAAGGGCGTGTGCTGTCGATGATTTCGGTATAGTACCAAACTGACTGAGATCGATAATTTGGAGAATAGCGGGTGCGACATACAATTTCACGAAAAACTCCTCCGCCACTTTAGAAATGGCTGGGGTTAGGGAAATGGGACGGAGATGGTTATTGACATCCTGAACTGGACTTTGTTTAGGTACGGGGGGGATATTAGCCAAATGATATAATACACAAAATAACAAACCAATTTTCTTAACAGTACCTCGGTTACCAAACGGTGTAAATATTTTTTCTACATTTAGCTGGTGAACTTTGTAGCTTGCAAATTTGAATAGCACTCGTCAAAATGCCAAAACTAACAGCGATAAGGCTTGTTGCCTTTTCAAACCTCATTTTTCTGGCTAAAAACAAAATTATTTATAAGTTTACACCCGCGAACATCAACTCTATTGTTTTATCGGTGCTTACTGCAGCACTGTCTCATTTTGCTTTAGTTGCGAGGAAGTTCTAAAGTTCGACCACTCACGTCGTTTGCACCAGAAAGAACTGCTACCATTTCTTCAACAAATGCCAAAAGACAACTAGCTGCAACTATAAGGCCAAACACATCGCAAGCACTCCATCGAAAAAACCCCACAGATTCTATATCGCGGTAAGCCTGTGTGTTCTCGAGTTAAGTGTGGGTGGATTTTGGGAAAGGGACTGTGAGTGATGAACGAATGAGTCGAAGAGACTCAGCTCTATTTTCATACATATCTTCAAATAATGTAAATAATGAAATAATGTAAACTTTTATTCGTATGTGGTGTATCGTCTGTGTGATTCTGAATGAGGTCAATAGCTAAGAGGGGACACATGCAACACAAACGGCAATTTACTGCAGAATCTGTTAAAGTGCCCATGACACGAAAATTTTTATTGCATAATGAGAAAGAGTGTTTAAAACTGTAATACAAGTTTTTTTGTACTTTTGCGCTGCAACGTTTTGTTGATGAGATTTTTCAGTTTGAATATTTTGTTTTGTCGGCCAATTACGTCACACTTTGCGTAATGAGGCATCAGAAAGTAGAATATAAAGTTGTTTTCCTATAAAGAGAAGACGTGCAACATAAATGGATGCTTATGTTTGTCCTTAATCTACATATCCTTTCAATATTACGAGAATTTTGCTCATTGAAGACATAGATAACTGGTATTCAACAGCAACTCATTATGCAAAGTGTGACGTAAATTAGCCGACAAAACAAAAAATTCAAACTAAAATATCTCATCAACAAAACGTTGCAGGGCAAAAGTTTAAAAGACCTTGTACTACAGTTTTAAATACTCTTTCACATCATGTAATAAAAATTTTGGTGTCATGGGCACTTTAAGAGGAATAAAACAATTCTTCTGCTAGGTTTGTATTTATTAAGGAGAGTATCAATTGTTATCAACTTCTGTGTTAGTGGTCATATGTATAATCTGCTAGAGAACGGAAAGCTGATTAGGAGTATAAAAGGTCGTGGGGGGGAAGGGGGATTCGAATTCCGGTACCCTGGTTTGCTCGCACATGGAAAGTGTAGTATTTGCTCCCATGGTATACTGTCGTTAAATCACGCTGTTGTTGTGCTCCTACCTTTGTGGCTAAATTAAATTAAATGAGTGAATAGATATTAAATGAATCTGATTAATTATGAACCTGATTAATTAAGAATCTGATTTCGTTTCGTGTGTTTTTATTTTGAAATGTTTACAATATCTGAATATACAGCAAGTCGTCAGGACGGTCGGCGATATATGAGAACTACGAAATCATTTTGTGTTTCCAACTTATCATGACCCTGTTCATTTGTATAGAAAATACTCACAAAAGGAGAGACAAAATGAGGAGGATGTCATTTCGAACGTCATACCAAAGAACAACACTAAAAGGCCATTATCACAGATTTCTAGCCGTAATTATAGAGAAAGAGATCGCAGTATCTCGTTTGGCAGTGAGTCATCAGGAACAACAAAACGACTTGGTACTAAATCAACCAAAGGTGAGATGTGTGCAGCAGAAAGTTACATTATTTTATGATTTTCATTATTAACCAGTAGCGAGGCAGATACTTTAAAAATCTTAGTAGTTTTTCTCCCCAACAACTTAAAGAAATTCAGGCTTTCGTGTACAATCTTGATTTCTCCATATTTGGTATGCCTGAATTCATTCACATCCAGTGCACTTGTAGATGTACTGTAGCTAGTAAAAACATACTTCAAATCGATCGCATTAATCTACATACTAATTTATAAATCATTTGATTGTCCATTGATATGTGTTAAGACTGGATAGTGCATCCTAATTCAAAGCCCTTAACATTCACCTGTTTTTGATCATGTGTAGTATATGCTATGCAACCGACAACTCCTTTTAAGGTGTTCTGAAGAGGTTCATCTCAGTATGTATTTGTAGTCTTTTGTGAAATAAGTGGGTTTCTGCTTTTCCAGACAGTCAATGTATAATTTATTATCGACATAAATGATTTCAGGAACTGCAAGAGATGTTTTTGTATTTTTTGTTCAATTTTCACGTTTTTCTCAGCCCTCCTTCCGGATGGAATTTATTACAGTCCCTATGCTTTATCTCTGCTGAGCTGTAAATAAATATATAGGATCCCTCTTGAGAATGTGATTAACAATGCGATTTTGAATATTGAAAAATTTGAAATTTGTATTGTACATTTGATCACCACTTTTCGTCGGTTAAAAAAGTATACTTAATTTATGTGGTAAAAAATTTGGTTGTATAAAACTTTTTTAATTAGTGTACAATAGTCGTTGAATAATCGATTCTGAATGAATTCCAAGATTATTTGGGTTTTTGCCGCTGCATTTAACTTTACGTTTAACTTTAAGTGTAGGACAGCTTGAATAATAGGATCAGCTGGAAAGCTAGTGTTTTTCAATATAATTTCATAAATGAACGCTTGAAAATATATTGCATTTCGTTCACACATTGCGCACTTACTGTATGTAGAATGAGCAGCAGCTGTGCAATTTTTACTTTTTAATTACTGCCCCTTGTTAAAACCAGTTTTTCTAAATATTTGAATTGCAGAGCTAAAAGTGAACAAATCTTCATTAAAGTCGGGAAGCTGCAGTGCTCTTGGTCCATCCAGTTTTCCTCCAGTTCAACGCAAAGTAGCATGGCAATCTGTTGACGCAACACTCGACCAAGAACGTGTGGATTCTCTAAACGAAAGCGATCATGAAGTTCTTGATGAAGATAGTTTTCAACCACCGATCCTCGCCACTGAGGATAGTGCAAGTGAATATGATACAGATCTTGAAACAGAACAAGCTTCAGGTTCGTGGAGAAAGCCCATGCACGTATACCAGTAAAAAATGTTGCTTGACGGGTCAGATCATGTTTTCATCAGAAGTGACTTATTTTTAGTAGTCAATAGCACTTATGCGGGTTTACCCCAAAGCCATTGTCCTCACCACCAAGTCTCTCTTTCACGTAAAGAAAACGTATGCGTCAATACGAGGCTTGGTGGTGAGGACAATAACCTCAGGGAAAACCCGCATAAGTGCTATTAATAATCATATGATTTGAAATGTGTTAATTTACATTAGTTAATGTGCAGTAAGCTGCGGTTCTGTTGTATAATTATATTGTCCAGGGAAACGCAGCGGCCGTGCACATGGGCAATTTTTCTACGGTATAGTTATACTGTAAAGTGCTGTTTATATGAGAGCCGGGACAGAACTTTATCCGCGATCTCGACATGCGTATGTTTCTATAATATTTATCGCATTCCGTTTATATGAAGCCGGGACGTTTTTGCCCCGTCCTGCTTAGGCGGGATCTCGCTTTCTGCAACCGGGATCCCGCATCAAGCGGGGCAATTTTTGTCGTATAAATGCTCCATCCCGCCTGGTCGAAACAAACTGAATTTTTCATTCTGACAGTTCCTGCAGTTATTTGGACAAATTTCTTTTCATTCTTTTATTTTGTTGGTGTCAACTCTGAATACCCTAGAATTGGAGGAATAATAATTATAAATATCAATTTAAACAAAGAGAAATAAAGCTATTTTGCAATATTTTGGTGTTGTCCCTACTTTGTTTACGTCGCGGTGAATGTTTCATCCCATCTCTCATATAAACGAAAACTCAACGCTGTATAAAAATTGTCGCGTCCAGGGAAAAGTCATCATGCCTCTCATATAAACAGGCCTAAAGACTGCAATCACTATAGTTTTGATAAAAAAAAGAAAAAAAAACTCAAGGAGGAAAAAGTTACCTCTGCACGGGGTTCAAATGATAGTAGAGAATGGTTTAGCAATGCCACGGCGCTGGCGTGTTGTGAAATTGCTTTCATGCAATAAATTGAACAAGCATTCTCCATTCTTTGAACATGAACTCTCTAAATTGCACATAAAATTAAGTAGATAAAGTCCGCACCGTCCGTTCCTGACCTCAAGCAACAAAAATTTGATACTTTGCTCCACAAATTATTGAAACTGTTCATTAATTTTAGTAAATGTAGTAAAGTAAGTGTATTTATTAGTGGTGTTTTTTTTCTTTCCTCTTCAACAACTACTACAATAGTCTCTCCGCTGACAAAATGTTTAACCCGTTGTCAGTTTCAAAATAAACTATAGTCGAGCAGAATGAATACATGAATATAGCCCCCTCCCAATCAAAGCTCTTGCGCCTCCCCTGTGTGTAAAAAGGTGATCGAACTCCCTGAATATGAACTTATCTTTCTTCCGAATCAAATCGTTAGCCTGTGCACTACAGTACGTAGTTAACAAACACCTAATTGTATTTCTTTGTTTTTCAGCCGCTCCAAAACAGTACGACTCATCAGGAAAGAACACGTATCTAAAAGTATGCAAGCAGGAAGGTACTGTCACTATTGTAGATTTTAAACTCTCGTCCGAGATTTGGCCTATATATGTAGGGTTGACCCCTTGCTGAATAAAAAAGACCAATGAATATCAATACAGTACGTTGAAGGTGTGTAAAAATAAAGAACAAATCTGAAAGAGAAGAATTGCTGATTTATAATTTTACAAGAAGTTAAAAAATGGCTTGCGCAAATGCTAAATAAATACTTAAAAGTAATTTTGACGTGGTTGTATAATTTTGTATCTGTGTGCAAAATTTCAGAAAGTTTTCTGTTTTCTAAACCGTTCAAAACGTGGCTTAGCCCTATTTTATACGTCGCATTTACGTCGAATTGAATCCGTACGTCGTACATTTAATATCAAAATTTCTATTTGACGTGAATTTGACATCTACTGTGAATGGTTTGAGGTGCTATATTGAACTAGAATTGTAATTTCTGGATTCCCAATTAGGGCAGTGAGACATTTTATATTAAATTCGTCTGAAATGCCGCGTCTGAAACAAGGACCCTTCCATATTTGCGAAAAGTCGCCTTATATAGTGCATTCTTAATTTATGCGTTTACCAATACGCATGCAGGTCCCATGACTCATATATTTAAAATGAGAAATTCCTAAAAAAATCGATTTTAGTAAGAAAATATAAATCCGTAAACGTTTTGAGGGGTTTAAACTTCAGCAAATTTCCTTTCAAGTAGCCAAACAGCTAACTATACACGATTTTAATAGCCTCGTTCCCAGGCGCTTTCTAATTTTCTAATCAGGAAAAGTGTATAGGATTGTATATATCGATTTAATATCGTGAATGCGCGCGGGAAACACGCGAGGAGAAAATAGGGGGGAAGGGAGCGAAAGCGCCTGGCAGAAAATGAATTCAAGATGGCGGAATGCGTGGAGCAGCCACTGCCAAGTTTAATAGAAACTCCCCTCGACGATATAAGGGAAGAAGAGCAGCTTCGAGATTAGATTTCTTAAGGCTTTCGGTAATCTCTTCCATCTATCAAACACATGTATGGCCGACACACGCGACTGGAAAACGAAATTCTCAATAAAATACTATCTTATCACTTTTTCGTTGAATCATACACTTTTTTCTGCATTTTCTGCCAGGCCCGACCGCGCGTTTCCGACTGTGTTTTCCACGCAATACCCACGCAACGGTAACGGTTGGGCCTGGGGACGAGGCTGCGATTTTAATTAAAGCCGCTTCGTGACGTATGCTGTACACCATGCATATTGTCGAATATCGATAGTATAAGAACTTAAACTAAGCTAACTTGGTAGCTAGCGTAATTAGGGAGGTTATGAACCAGCCAACAACTAATAACCTTTATTTTGAAGGCCATTAAATTTCAACCTGATTCTCAGGGTCTTCACCTCCGCTACCCGCGCTACGGCGAAGACACTGACACAGGCTGGTCTCGTGGCACCCAAATTTTGGGTGCTTGACATTCGTACTTAGCAGGGGTTGGTAAAAACGCGTTATCACAAATTATTGTCAAACAACAAGGGAGACCGACGAAGCGGGAAGTCATCTGACTCTAAAACCGTATCTTTGTTTTCTTTTGTGTTTGCATCAAACTGTTGTAATTTAAAGGCCTGTTCAAATGAAGCCAACATCATGCAACATTGTTGGCCCAACAATGTTGCATGATGTTGGACGAAATTTTAAGCAAGTTTAAAATTAAGCCAACATCTTCCCCCATGGTGTTCAAACGACGCCAACATGTTGCATCCAACAATGTTGCATGATGTTGGCTTTGTTTGAACAGGCCTTTTGATTACAACAGCGTGATGCAAACACAAAGGAAAGCAAAGATACGGTTTTAGAGTCAGTTGACTTCCCGCTCCATCGGTCTCCCTTGTGTTTGATAATAATTTGTGATAACGCGTTTTTACCTACCCCTGCTAAGTACGAATGTCAAGCACCCAAAATTTGGGTGCCACGTGACCAGCCCGTGTCAGGGTCTTCGCCGTAGCGCGGCTAGCGAAGGTGAAGACCCTGAGAATCAGGTTGATTAAATTTAAGGTAGTCAATCAGAATGTAGCTAAGTTAGTCAATCGACGATCAGAATGTTTCATAAATCTCGTCCTACTGTAGATGTCATTCCAGTGTCGTCATTGCAACCCAAATTTGAGCAAAAAGAAATAGCTATTAAACATCGAAGTCTTGGTTCAAAAGGAACATTACCTCTCGCCAAGTCATTGCTGGTATGTTATAACTTAATTTGTGTCGGGTAAATGCCTGGTACCTAAAATGATCACCCTTTGTGACAAGTCACGGTGATATATTGCGCATAGCCGGGATTGATGAAATATTTCAGAAAGCTTGGCCAATGTCTAAAAATTTTACAAAATAGTCTGAGAAACAAAGGGTTGTTACCAACCTAGAATAAAAGGCTTTATGAGTTGCTGTTTGATGTTTATAATAATGAAAGAAAATAAACTAAAGAAATTGGTTTTCTAAAGAACGAATAACAAACAATGAAGACTTATAATTTAAAACCATACGTCAAATGTTTCCCTACAGGCCATACGATAATATAAATGTAAATAATAGAATTATTATTGCATGTCAGCTCTCATATAGTATGTCTGGCTCTCAGTAGCTGAGCAGCGGTGCACAAATGCACGCAGTTAGCCGCTGATCTGCTTGTTTTTACAGCCGACTTTCTTAATTCAAACGATTGAAAATTCAATCTAATGGATTGAATTTTCAGTCTTTTTGGTATTGCTTTTAGGGATATTACGTTTTCTATTGAAAAGTAATCTAATTGACTGACATAGTCTAATCGATTGGAACATTGATCTCTCAATCTATATTCAATCTATTAGATTAAAAATTAGTCTATTAGATTAAAAAACTCTTCAAACTTTTGAAAGATTGAAAAAATCCCTCAAACAATTTTTTAAATTGGGAAAGTATAATTATGTACAATTATTATCTTAGTTTGAGGATGTATATTGGTTTTTTTAAGAAAAATGTTTATGTTGAAAAACTGGACTTATCTGATAATGGTATTGAAGAAATTGGTGCTTCACTTATTTCATCTATGCTTGGCGATAACTGTTATATTACGCAATTGGTAAGCAAATGTAATGATCTCTGATGTTTTGTCTCAACTAGAACAACATTTTCCCGATAACCACATAGTCAGCTCTACACATACAGAGCCGTAATGTATATTGCGGGCTGTAATTACACAGTGTGGTTATAATCTCGGAGCAAGAACCAAAAACATTGACTCAGAATAAAAAACAAAACCATCAATCAGAAGTTGTCTCATTTGGTAGAATAGAAATTTTGTTTCGTATGCGTTGGACGTTTTAAGATTACGATCAAAGAGTACAGATTATTTACTGTAGTTAGTAGCTCATCGGAATAGAATTATTTTTATGAAATTAAAGTATTGGAAAGTGAATCCCCTTAAGAAGTGAAAAGCTTTTAACCATAATTTTCAGTGAATAGATTACTAGAATTTACAATCTTGCCAAAATACATTGTAGAATCTGTCGCAAAATTCCATTGGTGCTAATGGTGGCATAGTGCTCGCTGAAATGTTGATGGGGAACCAAATTCTCCGCAAGTTAACTCTACGATGTAAGATATCCTCTATGATGCTAATGATAATTAGTGTTCTTCTTAGATTCCTCCCTCAGGTTGCACCTCTGTTCCTCCCTCCCCTGGTAATGTTAATATGAGCACTGTGTTGCAATACTTGGGAAGCTAGTGGATTACATACTCACCTCTCAATTTCCGTTGCTGTAACTTGATTGCGTACTGTATTTGTTACAGCAAATCATTTAACAGACCGTGTTGCTAAACGATTTGCTGAATCATTGCGGGAAAATAGGACGTTATGGCATTTAGATCTAAGTCACAATGAGATTGGTGAACAAGGAGCTGTGTTTCTCGGAGCTGGACTGGTAGGTATTACGAAGGCAAGTCGCCCGAAAGGAATGCTATAATAGGCATTTTGAGAATTAGTTAGAGTACTTTTTGCAACTACTTTAGCAACCTGTTTTTTGGGCCCGACGTCTTGAATTTAGTTTAATTTAAACCTCACTAAACACATCTGTTCTGCACTTTTCGGCTAAGTATATTAAACGACATATTTGCGCATCGCTGATTACTTCAAAACCTTTTTCTAATTTAGGCAATCAACTACGGTCTAAAGCATCTTGATCTCAGTTGGAACTGTATACGCGGGAAAGGAGGGGTTGCTATTGCTCAAGCTATGAAGGTACCAGGCCAGAACATGTTTTACCGTTGAAATAGATCTAACGTGCTTAACGTGACAAATCTAAAAATCCCATCCGCCCACCTTTTAGGCTACAATGGGACCATTTTCCTATTTTAGTCAGTCGGTTTTTCATAAAGATGAATGCCTTGTCAATAATGTTCATTATACCTAATTGTAAGCGATAATGTTAGTTTCATGTACTGACTAGTAGCAAGTTCAATGCCTGTATATGTTTTGAGCTATTGGTTTTGAGGTAAATGTACTTGCAGGTCTATTATTCTATTTTTAAAATTTTTTGGAGGGGGGCGTTTGCGTTACATATCTCTTGAAAAAATTTCAGGCTGTGTGTGAAAATCGAGAGAATTAAATGTAATTAAATAATCTTTTCAGACTAACGATTCACTCACTACGCTCAATTTGTCCTGGAACGGTGTGTCTCTTCTTGGCTGTGTTGCATTGGGTAAATTTCTTCGACGAAATGAAATTCTAAAAGAACTAGATCTCAGGTGGCTACTGCGGACGTTTGAATAAAATTTACACCGTAATAATACCATTTTATGGTTACGTTTTAGGATTATAACTTGATAAATTCTCATTTTTTCAGAAATAATCGCATAGGATATCTTGGAGCTCAACGAATATCTCCTGGAATTGCTAAAAATGCGTCTCTTGAAACTCTAAAGGTACGTTTGATGTACATTTGTAAACTTTACCATGCATCTTTTAGCACAGTCAAAACATTCATTGGTCTTTTTAAACAAATTCATTCCAGTGCACTTTCTTTTCATTAGTTTTGTGGTTATAGTAGTAAATCTTGTTTATTAGGCCGCAGACCGTCGTTTCTTGGTTCGTGCTGTATTTGAAGGACATAATATAGTTACAATGGGAAAAAACTGGGTACTAGCCAGGATAAGTTTTAAAATGGTATTAACCCCTACTGAATGTATAAAAGATGTGATAAAAACAGCTTTTGTTCTGAAATAACGTTTTTAAATGCTTTGTTAACACGGAATGGTGTATGTCCACCTAGTATCGTCCTGGGGGGGGGGGGGCTTGGAGGGGGGCTTGTCAAAAACAACCCCTGTTCCATGTTGTAAAACATGCTTTTATCACCCGCTAAAAAATTAGCGGGTGAGGGGTGATATCTTTCAAGCCTGTCGTAAAATGTCCCCTGATATTAGCTATTTAAAATAATTGCGTGGAACGCCATAACTGGAAAGAAGGCAATTTAAGAAATAAAAAACTGTTTATATATGTCTTTCATATAGTTATAGTTTCTGCATGCGCATTCTGCTGATGCAAATAATTTTTTATCGTTGATTGCATGTTTCCATTTTTTGCTGTAGTATATATAGTTTAATAGACAAAATCGCAAATCACTCGTTTTCCCTGGTACTGTACCTTTTTTGATAGACTTGTACTTTAGGCATGTCATTTAAATAAACCACTAACCAAGTCTTTTCTAGACAGTTGCCTCAAATATGTGTTGTTCCTAGCTATACTTTTTTACTTAACAGCCCGCGGCATACGTTTGCAAGTTAGTTGATATTAGTATTTTGTAGTCCCAGTCTTCGCCTGCGGATTCTTGGAATCTAGCGATTTAGAGTAATTAACTAGAGCCTCGAGAACAAGACAGTGGGAAGGAGAGAGTGTACGAATGACGCGTGCATGGAACTCTTGAATGAAACTCGGATCATGCATGTTCAAGGTTTTTACCTTCCAGTAACGACAAAATACAAGGACTTTGGCTAAGAAGTTTCGAGGAATTTTTCATTGAATTTAAAGACTGTCCGTTTCGCTGAGCCTCAATAAAAGGCATTCGTATAACACTACGAAACAATCTTTTTAAAGCAGTACAGGGCAAGATCTTATAATCTTGAAGGATTTGTTTTACCTCATTAAGGCGATGTGATCATTTTTTATAGCTTGGCCTAAATCCACTGAGCGACGAAGGTGTTGCATCTTTGCTAAAGGCTGTGAAAATTAATAAAAGTTTGAAAGTTCTTAGCTTAGAGGTATGACGAGAAAATTAACTTAACAGTGAAAATTAAATATTAAATTTGTGCGATTCGCTTAATTTGAGTATTGTTTATCCGTACGAAATCTTGTTTAAAAAATGCCTTAAATTGAACATGGAGGAGATGTGGGATATCATTGACCTATAACAACGAACTTTAACTATCCAGCTTTCAAATATATGCGACAAACAATCTTGATAATATTATAAAACAAAGTTTGCCAATATGGGGTATTTTTTAAGCTGATTTGAGTCTATAGGCGTATAAATATTATATATATTGTTTACATTGCTTCAAGGATTAATGTCACACCATACTGTAGTATCGCCCGGGCCATTTCTAATGAGAATAATTTTCACAAGAGTAATAAGGATTCTCCATGATGAAACAATATATACAACGCACTTCATATAGCTGTTGATTGAAGCTGGCCCGTTGTATGGCCACCAGCACAAAATGAGCTCGCAATACTATGGTGTGGGAATAATCCTGTAATATGAATTAATAATGATATGAGATTGGTACATTCATAGAATGTTACTGTGTCATCCAACGCATTTCATGAAATAGAACAGCTAGAAAAGAATCGTGAAATTAAAATCATCACTGGAGGTTTGGGAAGTTTCAAGAAACCAAAGGTATTAGATAAACACTGTGTGATATGTACAGTTACTGCTCAAAAGTTGGAATACAACTGCTTGGTCAACTATGCCAATCCATTTCCCTGATTTTGAGGTTATACGTTCTACTAGTACTATTTTAATTGCAAGTGAGCAAACACATTAGAAGATGCAAGTCAGAATTTTTAACAGTGAAAGAATGACCAGTACCAAAAAAAGCTATGGGTATCACCAATACATCAAACTACATTTCACACTTGTATTCAAAGTTTTGAGCAGTAACTGTATCTATGAACAATGCATTGTATGCGTTCCATAACATGACAGGTAAATTTCAATAATATGTATTATATCAAAATTTTACTTTAAATTAAAGTTTAAATAAGATGTTCAGGTAATTTGTGTTCCTAGCGTTACCTGGTTGTATAATGTATAATATGAGTTTTTTATTTTTATTCAAGGAAATGCCAAAACAGATGGCGATCTTGTTGGATTTCATTAAAGTGAATCGGCTAAGATTGGTTGACTGGTTTTTCCAGTTTGATAAAGATCATAGCGGCGACATCAGCAGAGACGAATTTAAGACTGGATTGAAAGAAACTGGATTAAAAATGACTCCGGTGGGATATTATTTTCACACTTCAAACTTGAAATAATACTTTATACTGAGAACTCAGTCAACAGATTTACAACAAGAATCTGACGACAGCTACAACCCAAGGAATTCGGTGGTAACAAGCTTGTAGTGTAAGAATATCTTCCAATGACTTAACGCACTGTAGGTGCCGACCAATGCATACAGGACTGAAACTAGATCGTTAATTAGGGGGGGGGGGGACGTTGGTTACTAATATATTTGTGTCATGCCCGACAAATTTCTTTTGATATCAACCCTAATAACAACTGATTCCAAAAGAAACTCGTGCCAATCCTCCCTCCCCCCGCCAATTAACGCTCTAGTTTCGACCCTGAATTAATTTTATAGAAAATTGTTTTGACAACAATCTTTTAACAAATATTGTCTCCTAAACAAGTCTCAAATTGAAATATTTTATAGCCGGGTATGCAATTAATGCTCTTTGTAATAACGGAATCGATTGTTTTATTAATATAGAAACAGTTGGATACTTTGATAGAGTATTTAGATGTTGACAACAATGGAAAAATAGAGTACAGGTTCGTGTGTTTCATTTAATATTTTCTGATGTTTTGAAATCATCATTTTTTATTGATATTATACCTGACCTAATGTTTAGAATGTGAGCTGCACCGTCTGGTCGCGCGCGAGCATGTGGAAACTAAAACAATGACTTCATTATTATATATAAGCAAATTATAGTAATTATTGTAATAACTAAGAATCAGTTTCGAAACACCATATACTTGAACCAACCTCACTGCGTAACTGGGTTAGCGGAGAATTGGGCAAACATTCCGAAAAGGCCGTAGGTTAAATTTCCTGCATACGTAATTCTTCGGCTTGCTCGGTGAGGATGTGCACTCAGAGTAACACTACAAACATCATTTCACTCGAATACACAAGATCCACCAGGATAGTTAACATCCACCAGGATACTTAACATCCACCAAGATACATGTACATAACATCCATGCACCAGGATACATAACATCCATGCACCAGGATACATAACATCCATGCACCAAGACACATAACATCCATGCACCAGGATACATAACATCCATGCACCAGGATACATAACATCCATGCACCAGGATACATAGCATCCATGTACCAGGATACATAGCATCCATGCACCAGGATACATAGCATCCATGCACCAGGATACATAGCATCCACCAGGGTACATAACATCCACCAGGATACATAACATCCATGCACCAGGATACATAACATCCACCAGGGTACATAACATCCATGCACTAAAATATATAACATCCATGCACCCGGATACATAACATCCATGCACTAGGGTACATAACATGCACCAGGATACATAACATCCATGCTCCAGGACACATAACATCCATACACCAAAACACTAGGGTACATAACATCCACCAAGATACATAACATCCATGCACCAAAATACATAACATCCATGCACCAGGATATATACATAACATCCATGCACCAGGATACATAACATCCACCGGGATCCAGGATACATAGCATTCCCCAGGATACACAAAACCCGATGTTTATATTGTTTCATAGGCCATTCACAAATTTGATATAGTTGGCAGGCATTTACTTAACTCCCCTGTCTCTAGCTCGTCTGTTCCAGGAAATGAGCAGAAAATAACATCAATATTCTCACGTCTCATGTATTGGCTAGCGATCGATGAAGACGTCGATAAGCCTTTTCATGTCTGAACATTATTATTTTAAATAGTGATATTATGTAGTATGTATTCATAATTCTTGTAGTGAGCTTCTCATTGGTCGCGATCATACGTTACGAGAACAACGTGATTTAAGAATGGCCCAGCAAAAATTACGTAATCTTGAGGACATGCGGGCTCGTTTACCGACGATAAAAGGATTTGAACCTGACTGATGCCATGGAAATATAGGTAACATACAGCTTGTATGAAAAATAGTTGTGTACTATAAAACACAAAATTTTGCAACTTTTGCGTGTGCATAATTGTTCTCATGAATTGCTGTTTTTTAGTCGTATAAGGAAAGCAGGAGCTTATGAATATTCAATTTACTTATTTACTTGTTTATTATTCCTGGTCGTGTTTTTAGTACAAAACATATATCTGTAGCCTAGAGCATGCGAGGTCGCAAGTTACAAATACCACTAATTCAGGCAACACATGCAAATCCACTGTGTATCATTCAATGCTAATATTTGACTTTTTTGTATAAACATATTAATTAATATTTAATTTAAAAAAAACATCCCGTGAAACGGCGATATGATATTTTACAATTATTCGGCGAAGGCGAGGTGATTATCGGGGAATATTCACCGAGACGAAGTCGAGGTGAATATTTCCCGAATATCACCGAGCCTGAGGCGAATAATTGTTTTAGCATTTTTACACAAGTTATTTTTATTTTGTTTATTTCTTTGTCCGTAATTTGTACAAAACGGCGGCTAGTCGCCATTTTGTAAACTTGTTTTTACTGTTATATTCACCTGTAGGCAAATATAAAGGAATGTCACGTCTTATTGGACCAATCACAACGTCGGATTTCTTATGTTCACTTGTGTAAAAATACTAATGGCAGATATTGTCACGTTCTATTAACCCTGGGTACGAACATTGACATGTAAAAACAATAAAACATTGTTTGTGATTGTAGTAACATCTAACTGTGCGTATTTTAAATGCTACTGCGCACACTCCATAGGCATCAATCGTCTTGTTACGAATACTTTGTACTGATCAGGTAAATAACCTGCTGAATACAGAAAATGTCAATGCTACTTATGTACATAAACCCTGACCGGCAACAATTTAATAAAATACAAATTAAAAGAAAGAAATACATCTTGTAAACTCAATACTCCAACCAAAAACAAGAGAATGTTGAGAATGCAATATTTCGGTTTTATTTCAAAACCATCATCAGAGAGAATGAAGTTACATACCCGTCATAGGTTAGCTTAGGTCTAGTGCTTCAGTTTTGACTTTCTCTACCACTTCCTTTTCCCGATTTTTAAACAATTTGATTGGTTAATCAGGTAGGTAAGACACATCTAATTGGCTGAAATACAGATTAAGCTAGCGGTAGAGGTATTGGAAGCGGAATCTGAACCTCTCTACTTTCTTGAATTAAGAAACGCACAATTCATATCCAAACTTAACAAACACACATTTTCATACAAACACAACGTCTTGCATAAAAACTCCAATCAATAGTAACTGTAAGATTCTCCACCACAACAACTCTATAAAAATAACCAACTTCTACTTCTTGAGGCTATACATGTTAGATTCCTTAAGCCTGAGCTTAATTTTGGACTCAAAGCCAGCAAAGATCTCGTACTTTTCTGTTGACTTCCGTCTTGGCATTTACCGCTCGTGTGTTTTACATATAACTTAGCATCTTGTCAGCGTTAATTGTAGATAGCCAATAAGTTTTCATTCTCATGTAATATGTAGACCTTAACTAATCTATGTAACTTCATTCTGTCTGATGATGGTTTTAAAATATAACCGAAATATTACAGTCTCAACAGTATCTTGTTTTTAAGTCGGGTATTGAGTTTACAAGATGTATTCCTCCGAACATGTTTCAATTTGTATTCTACTCATGTGCAGATCTTCAAATTTATTCTCATTTAAGGCTTATCTACACGATACAATTTATCGCATACGATTTTTACTCTGGTATATGTGATCGAGTGAACACGCGTAAAAAACGTTTCAAATTTTGCCATCAGCGAACGAGTAAAAAAATCTGACATCCGCGCTCGTTTCCATACGCCAGAGTAAGAATTGTATGGGACAAATCGTATCGTGTAGATAGGCCTTTACAGGTAACCAAAAATTGTAAGTTACAAGACGCGGATGTATTATCTTAATGTTTTCCGCGGATGTTTTTATCTTAAAAAATGATCATCATGAAAAGAATTATGTATGTACATGGTGTGTATAAAATCCTGAAAATATTGAAGGCTTAAAAGGAGCTATTTGTGTGGGGAGGTTTTGTTACAATTTAGGATTTTTACTTGCGTCATGTCCACGTGCAAACTCAGCGCTTTGTATAAAATTAATAATGTAGTGTAAAGTTTTCCAGGTCATTCGAAGTCCAGTCAGCCAGGTGTCAACTCGTTACTCTTAAAATCCCTCCCTCCCGCCTCCTTTTTTAGTATCTGTCTCGTGCTACTAAACTATTTGCTACTTAATTTAACTAGCGTTTTTAGCACCCCACCTTTTCTGTGCTAAATTCGAATGATTGAAAATAAATCGTCATGCGCTTTTGCACGTAGCCAATATTTCTCCAGAGGTGTTTATATGTTCTATGAGTTGCATTTAATGTTCGCACAGAAAACAGAGCTCATTGGAGCCGGAAATTGTTATTGGAAATAGAATTAGTATTTGAAAGAGGAGGCGAAAAAGTAATTTTGAGTCGTTAGGTATAAAATTTTTTGGGTGTTTTGTTGCTGATCAAAATTTCAAGCGATTTTTTCGCGTTTAAGTCCTTCAAAAGACCACGCAAACTTGTATTTTTCTAAATAAGGATTGTTTTTCTTAAGAAAAGTTCTAATTTTGAATAAAAGTCTCTTCGGATTTGTATGCAAATTAGGTCAATGCATAAATTAAGCATGCACAAAGCTGATTTTGCTGGAAATTTGAAACTTTACGTGACGTTTTGACACCTTCCGACAAGTTTCCATCTACCAAGTCAAAATTAGTCTATAAGCATCAAAGTTTTCGTGCGCGAGCCGTATTTAACTTGTTCTAAAAGGAAGTATTTTCGATAAATTAGTGCTCCACGTGACTAACGTTAATATCGAAACAACAGTTATAATTATTATTATTATTTGACAAATGTATCGTATGGAGTAGACGAGAATAGAGGCAAGCATTTTCAACCTTAATTAAAATTTGATGAAATACTAAATATTCAATACAGCGTGTATTGTTAACGCTGTTTGCTGTATGGTAAGTCATCATGATCAATAACTCAAGTCGCTAATTTGAAGCATTCTCTAAGTAGCCTTGACATAAGACGATAAAAATCTTGCGTATCTTCATCCGTATGGAGCTCGTTTTTTTAAATCTAATCGCCCAGACAGAGACTTGTTTTCCTTAAAGTGCTTATAAACCCAAAATGGTTTTTTGGTGATCCATAAATAGAGCCAAAAAGTCAGTTAGTAAGTTATAATTTAGTATTTTTGTTGAGCGTTTAGTTGTGGAGATAAATGCAGTCAAACGTGCTAGTTTGGCCACATTTGGGGAAAAAAGTGCGCATCCAAATTTTACGCTTAGAGGCCTGGGTCCCAGGAACCAATTTTCACAATCACTAGGCGCGTTCAATTGCGAATGCATGTGTCACCGTAGTTTTTTGTGGAAAATGCCTGAAAGATGCGTTGTTTACGGGTGTTCTAATACTACAGCTTTCTTTGAGCTTCGAGACTAAAATTACTATGTAATTGTACATCAAGTCTGCATAAACATGTTCCTCGGATCCAGTCTCCCACAGGCGCGCATTTTTTCAACGAGCTGGCTTCTTTGAGCCCGGTTATTTCCGTAACTAAGCGCTTAACGAAAAAACTAAATGATAACTTACTAACTTTTTTAGCCCTATCTGAATCACCAATAACCCATTTTAGACCTATAAGCACTTTAAAGCTTAAGATGAAGTTGCCACCACTTTTTGAATAGAAATATTAAATTAGTATGAACGATCGTGTGGTTTAAAATTCTGCTCGGCTGTATTCAATACAGCAAGGACTCAACAGAGAACTCCTTTCAATTTACAGAATCTTGATAATAAAAGATGTGTGAATAACGTTTTATTATTCAAGCCATTAATGTTAGTTAATTTTAGGTGTTATAAGAGTAAAACCGGAAGATTATATGCGCAACTAATCTAAGTAATATTTCGCGATAGGTAATTAACAATAATTTCATTCCTGAAAGGAAAATTGCAACATATTTTTTATCTCCGTATTGATAAAAGCCTTTTAAATTAAGTAATTGTAACATCCGTTGTTAATTTTTGTAACATGTTTGGTTTCTTTAGTGTGGAAGGACAAATGACATTAGCTATTTGCCATCTTGTTTTCTCATTAGGTCTATTTTAAAGGCTTCACAAATTTAAATGTTTACAGCCCAGGGGGATGCGTACATTCGATCACATTAAAAATTGTTTGCAATTGCGCACGAAATTGGAAGGCTTTAAAGTAATTTTCAGTTGTAGGTATAAAATTTGTTAGGTGTTTTATTGTTGATCAAAATTTCAAGCGATTTGCTCGAGTTTAAGCCCTTCAAAATACCATGCGAACTTGTTTTTTTCTAAATAGGAATATTTTTTCTCAAGAAAAGTTCTAATTTTAATTAAATGTCTGTTGGGAGTTTTGTGCAAATGAAGTAAATGAATAAATTAAGCGTGCATAAAGCTGATTTTGCTTAAAATATGAAATTTTGCGTGACGATTTAAACGGCTTAGGCCCAAAGAAATTTTCTGAACTTGTGGACAGCAATACACCTACTGACAAGTTTTTCATCTACTGAGTCAAAATTACTTTATTTAAGTTTTAAAGTTTCGTGTGCGAGCCGTATTTAACTTGAAGAAACAACCCCCCCGGTTTTGAAGTTTTAAATCTCTTAATTTTTCTGTTTACTCTACATCATAAGCACCCAAACAATCTATTTCAATAAAAAAATCGTACATTGAAACGTTTCCCGAAGTACAGAGCGATTTCGGGTTTTCTGTTTTTTGTACACCCCGGATGCTCAGTACTTTATTCATATTCCGCTGAGGTAATGCCATGGCGGGGGAGGTTAGAGATGGTTAAAGCTGTTTCGCACGGTACAAAAAGTTGCATATTATGCGATACTTATTCTGGCGCTGTGTTTTTGAATACACATGCATGTATGTGCAGCTGCTGGTCACATTTCAAATTTTACCGATGATATATTGGTGCGGACAAATAATGACGTTAGCAGTCGTTTTCATGTTTATGGAACAACGTAGTAGCTATTTCACAACAAGATATTATGATGTGTATGCATGATGATGTTGATTATGGGTAAAAACCTGCGTCATTTACAGATTGCATGGACTTAAATAAGAAATTTTGTGTTTTTTCTTGATAATGTGCACAACCGTAAATTCTATCTACGGTTAAATGAAGACAAAATAATGTACTGTTAAAACCTTTTTAAAACCTTTAAGACACATGTACTACTTAAACCTAAAACCATTAATCGATGCTGTTTTAATTTGGCGTTTATGAAGATAGAACTTGAAAGTGTGATTATACCAATGCCATGATCGAGATATTTTGTTCCTAAGAATTTTACATGCTGTAAACTTAAATCCAGTACTTAGTTTTGCTCCAAAACTGAAGTGAAATAGTTACGGACCAGCGCAGCCATTTTTACATTAAAAATGTTTTAATAAAATGATTCAATTCGAAACGTTAAGTATAAGTGTTAACCGCTTTCAGAATGGCTATTGGTTTCTATTGCAGACATACGTGGCGGTTTGCGCATTATAAAGAAGTCCATTAGTTAAAAATTGAGTCAAATTTACTCAAATAGACGGTTACTTAATTAATATTTCGAGCTAAAATTTACCCAGGATATTTTGCGTTGCGTATTAAAAGATATCAATCGCAGCTTGCAAAACCATATTAAAGTATATTACAGTTGTAGCATAAGAGTACATCTTTAACTAAAAACAGGCCTAAGTGAGTTAATCCATTCTCAATGAGATACTTCTGACTCGAAACAAATATTCTTAGGAAAAAAATTATAAAAGTTTTCGGGAGTATGACTTGTAATAAGGATATTAGGCTATTACGTAATATACGCAATGTTTTTATTCAAAATGAGCTTAACCTTTGCTGTGTTATAATATAAAATATAATATTCATGTTTTATGTAAAACGGAAATTATTGAAATGTGACATCGCATCACTGCAAGCTGTTGTTGCTTTATTTTTAAGATCGACGCTTCAAACTTGTCGTTTTGCTGAATACGAAATGTAAACACATTGCACATTTGGGTGTATTGTTTGTTTGAATATTTTAATGATAATTAAAATTTGTCTAAAAGTAATTTGTTCACTTGTCCGCAGGTGTCCTGCTAAGTAATATATACACCTTCTCTAGTCATCCTATTGGTCGAGACTGTGAGATTAAACATACAAATATTCAATTTACCGCCGCCCCCTGTCATCGCCCTTATCTCATGATGCGACAGATTGTAGAGTGTTGTATTCTTTTTATTCTTTGCTGTTCATATCGCAAATAAACTTGCAACGTGGGATTAATCAACATCGACCGTATTTTTTTAGATTCAGATAAATATTTGCGATAAAACGCTACGCCCTATACCTTTTAGTATTGGTATAGCTGATTTCTCAAGGAAATTAAATTTCCAGTCTGGCATTCGGCGGAGATACACAATTGCTACTTACAATTGGCATTTATCTTTGCATTAACGTCTTCAGTTCTTAAACGCGTGAGCACGGGAATAGCTGATGTTCAACAAATATTGTCCAGTTTAGAAGAAAATGATGTAATTGTTACCTGGCATATATCCTGGGCAAGTCCAGTGGACGTTAATTTTGATAAAACATTTGAATGCAACTCTCAGTCCGAAGCCTCTACATGTACCTGATCAGGCCATTGTCGTCCAGCTGTTGAGGAAGAAAACGTACATCACTATAAAGCATTTTGCTAATGTGGTTATGATATACTTAATCTTTTTTTTTTATTTTAACAACTCTGTTGCTATCAAGTTAACATCAAAGTTAATGTGAATGCACTGACTCAGTGTTGAAGTAATCATAGCACTTAAGTCGTATTATCAAACATCTTGCTGAGAGGCTGCGAAAAATAAAAGAATTCCCTTCAAAAAATATGAAGGCAACCTTTCAAAATCTCATATAAAGATCACTTTGTTTTTAAGCATCGCTGCATGTTTGTTACTCAAGTTGGGTTAAACCTGGATTGAATTCGCCGCTAGTCGTCAGCGTAGTCAGAATATATTACATACGAGGAAGTAAAAGTTGTGGTCTATAATTTCAGGGAGAACCGTTATTTCTAGCACATTTCCAAGGGAAAAGGTGAATTGGAATTTTAACTTGGCATTGAAAAGTGTCTGTACAAGTGGCTGAACAACATATAGGACATTTACAATTGCTTGTGACCATTGGGGGAAAACGAACGAGTGAAGAAGCCCGGATGCAACACTAGGAACGTGCGCCTCGTGTATATATAAGCTCCTCATCTGAATCAAGCAGCAGTTGTGCATATTCATTTAACAAATGCTATTAAATTAATCACTAACGATTGTTGCATAGCGGTTGTTACGCATTCACTATAACTAAAATAAAAAAAGTGGATAGTGATTCTTCTCTAATAAATTTGTGAATGAACTAGAAATAACAGATGACGAGTACAGCGTCTCTTACCAACCCTTTTTAATAAGCTTGCACAGATTAAAAATAGAAGACGCATTAGTTTAATTGAATTTCTTAACGAAACCCAGAATCTACGTGGGCTGACAACTTGAAAGAATTGAAAATGATCACGACCAGTCATCTTGTACTCTTCGTCTTGCAATGGCTGTTTGTACTGATTGGAATCCTTGGCAACTTCTGGGTTATCGTTGCTATTTTACGTTACAATGCGATAAAAAGAAAAACAAACAAAATTCTGTTTATAAATCTTGCTATCGCAGACATGGGAGTCCTTATTGTTCGGAATCCTTTCTACTTTCTCTTGATATTCTCACACAATCGATGGCATTTTGGCGAGTTTGCGTGCAAGATAGTGTTACCAATGTCTTTGATGTTCATGCCTGCCTCCGTGCTCACGCTAGTTGTGATTTGGTATTCAAGATGCAGCGCAATCGTCAACGTACGTCAGCTAAACGAAATCTCACTGCGGACTGTGCGGTACATCGTGATTGCAATATGGACATTTGTCATAATATTTTATCCCATTATTGAAATCCCTGTACGAAATGTAAACACAACTGCGCAAACCTGTGACATGATTGTATCACAGCCTGTCGGCTATGCGCTTTACGCCTTGGAGGATTTGTACTTTGTCGCGGCTTTCTTGGTTATTGTTGTTATGTTTGTTAGGATGAGAAAATCGTTGCTGAATTTTTCGGAAGTTTACAACAATGATATTATCGTCAAAAGGTCAGTACTTGCTGAAGTGGTCATGAATTTGGATTGATTTTCGATCCAAAATGGCAATTCAAAATTCAAATTCAATCCGTGTTTTGAAACAAATGCTATTCATTCCCTTATGGTTGAACAGAAACGGAATGAGTTCGATCTGCAATGAAACTCAGTTCAGAGTAATGAAATTCAGTCCACAGTATGGGCAGTGGCGTTGCCAGCTTCGATAATTGGAGGGTCGAATATTCATATGTTTGTGTTCACAGACCTTAAAAACTATCGATTTCAAAAGATATTAATGATGCAAAACATGATACATGAATACTCGCCCCTCCAATTATCGACGCTGGCTACGCTACTGAGTATGGGATACGTAGAATAATTCGCTAGACATTTTCATAGCATGGAAATATGCAATTAGTATTTGGATATCAGTATCCATTTCTTGTCCTTACATTTGCAATTTCAATGCTATGCTTTTTCAATTTTTCCAGTGCAGTATTATATCGACGCCAGTGCATT
The DNA here is from genome assembly GCA_963855995.1 of Muricea muricata. Lineage (NCBI taxonomy): Eukaryota > Metazoa > Cnidaria > Anthozoa > Malacalcyonacea > Plexauridae > Muricea > Muricea muricata. Next base: position 12,950,251 of record OY979716.1, read on the forward strand.
GCACTCCCTTACAGGGAGACAGGTAAAGATTTGAATAGTTTAATGTGCTTCCTACCCTGATATGACGGTTTAGATATATTTTCTTATAGCTATATTGATAAGTTGTACTTTTCATCCAGTTGTTCTTGGTTTAGTCTAAAAATTCATATCTGCGTTTTATTTTAATATCTAAATACACTCTACATTATTTTCTATAGTTCACGCCCCGTATGGACGTCGAACCTGACATGTGCCGAGCCTAATGTAAATAACATAAAACAAAGAGTTTACTTCATTTGTATTAGGTTGGGCACGTGAAAAGTTTGACATTTAAACCGGGCGTAAGAGGAACGACTTTTGAAATTTTTTATATAAAATTATACATATTAGTGTAATAGGAGTGGATCAATCTTTAGCACATTTCCTTTGTCAGATCAAGTCTTTTTAGTGTTTACCTCATTAATATATATATAACACCCCCCCCCCCTCTCTTACTTGAATGACACCCCTTCCCAACTATCTCCCGCCATTATAAACGTTATGTATTAGTCAAACATCAATGTTCTCGTCGTCTTTGTTGTAATTAGGCTAATGAAAAACATGAAAGCTCTCAAGATGTTATGGCCAGTCGTGATTGTTTTGTTCATCTGTATGTTACCTCTCGCCGTTGGTCGGACATGGCAGTGGATCATTGATGACGAAAACGATATTCCACTGTTTTTTCTTCATGTTATCGATGTACTTTTAGTCACAAATAGTGCCTGCAATCCTTATCTCTACATCATTGTCTCAACTGAATTCAGACAAAAATTTTGGCAAATACCTTGTGTGCAATTCCTACACACTCGTCTTTCCAAACGTCGTTCGAGGAAGCATCGGAATGAGAAGAACCACAAGTGCGCATTATGTTCAAATTTCGGAGAAACAAAAGTTTGAATTAAGTGGCCTAAACACAGAGTTGCAAAAAGCGTTCAAACTTCCTCCGGGCAAAATTTTCTAAGGTTGCAAACCTTCCTCAAAATGTTGTAAAGTTGGGCTTTACAAACTGAAGATCAGAATTAGTCTTACTATTTTTTTGGAAAGAAGGCATGTTTTCTGGAATGGATCATCATCTATTATTTTTTTGTTAGTTTAGTGTTTAGGATACATTATGTAGTGTGTTGACATGAAACCTTCCTCACTGACTGCCCATTTTGCAAACCTTCCTCACGGGTAATACCCGCATACCCGTGGCTTTTTTGCAACTCTGCCTAAACATCTCGATCAGTAAATATTTTCGTTTTCTGATGTATAAAGAACATTTCTATGACAGTCGTTTTAAGACAAGAGGGCATACCTATATATGACAGTATAGGCCGTATGTTGTGACCTCGAAACGTGTCTAAAAAGCGATATTGCCACCGCGCAAGGCTGCAGGCAAATGTTCCGAATATAGCCTAGTATAATGAAAGCTGTATATCTCCCAAACTGTGCATGATAGGTTTCTCAAATTTTAGCAGGTATAGCTATATACATACACAATGCTGAAAATTGGAAAAAAATGACTGACCGTTTATTTATCACGTCGTCACGTGATCAAACATGGCGGCCAAATTGTTTTTTAAACCTTTTATTAAGTATTTAAATGGTTGTAATTTGATAATTCATGGTATTGCCTAATTGTGCCAAACTTTCTTTACCTCATTATTGGTGTTTATTTTAGCAAAAAACAATGTTGGTGTTGTATTTTTTGTTGCTGGGAGTTTCAGCGGAATACTTTTGAATTAGGAAATACAAACAAAGAAATTTCACAGCTATGTTACCAATTATATAGTTATAGTTACTAATCAACACAATAATAATGACTAAAATTGAACAAATATAGAGTTGCTTTATACCATCAACAACCATACATGTATCACACGGCGATCAAAAATCACAGGAATAGAAATTTGAATAAATATTCTCACATAACTTGTCCACCTAAAAACTTCCTAGATCCTCTGTGGGTCTAGAGTGCATGGTCCAAACCTGGACATGCAAACCTGGGTGAGAAGGACAATCTTTGCAAACAGTGCAAACTTCAATGGCTCTTCCACTTGATGTTAGAAGACTAGCAATAACATCATGCATAAAGTTGAACAAAGTTATTTTCCTCTTACTATGTTTACTTTAAAGCTTGCTTGAACTAAGGCAGCCCAACAAAATGAGGTAGATTGCCACCATGGATATCTCATATCCACTAGATAGCGCATCTGGTTATCAAAAGCGAAGCCAAGAATGTCAGCGGTTTCCCCCACGAAAACAGGTTAGCGGCCATATTAGTCGTTCCCACTCATCAATGAAATACTATAGAAAATACGATATTTTTCTAAATTTGTCGATTACATTACAAGGCCAGTTTTAGGATGCGTTCGGCTTGAAATTGTATGGCAAGCCGATTGTAGCAATATGCAATAAACACATTTAACATCAATTCAATGGAAAATTTAACATCATGATCATTTCATCAAAATTCAATTTCAATGAAAATTCAACTTCACTTCAATGAAAATTCAATTCAACTTCAATTCAAGGAAAATTCAACTTCAATTCAATGAAAATTTAACTGCAATTCAAAGAAAATTCAACTTCAATTCAATGAAAATTCAACTTAAATTCAATGAAAATTCAACTTCAATTCAATGAAAATTCAACTTCAATTCAATAAAAATTTAACTTCAATTCAGTGAAAATCCTTCAGTTAGTAATATTACATATAGCTCAGTGGTGGCATCATCCGACCACAGTTCTGGGGAATTACAAGTGGCGACCAATGGAACCCATGAAATACAACTTGATGAGTTTGTGATTGAAAATAATTTACCTGCCTTTCTGTTCTTGGTGCTAGACAAATTGGAAAAATGTTTTGGCTGTCAGGCAACTGATGCAAGTTATATACAAGCTCAATTTGTAGTTGTGGATAAAACTGTTAGTTAACCTTCTGAAATCTACCGCAGAATCAAATGAGGAGGATCGGCTGGAGTTGGAAGCCAATAGCCCAGGCATTTTTTGCAATATTATTCGCGGTACATATGCGTCTACAAGAACATCGTAAAACGCATCTTAGGTTTGTCCACGTCAGTGTGAGACTGTTAGAACTGGAGCTCCAGACAGACCACCATTTTATACTTCTGCTGAAAACTTGAAAGATCCTCGTGGAATTGGCTTTTCGTGGAAAAACATTGCCCAGTTGTTTGGGATTTCGCGATAGACCCATCTATCACTGAGTCCAGTCTTATGGCTTGCAAAACATAGGTATCGTAAATACATTAGATAGCGCATCTGAATATCAAAAGTGAAGCCAAAAATCTCAGCGGTATCCCCTCATAAGAATAGGCGGCGGCGATATTGGTTGTTCCCACTCATCAAACAAATGCTACAAAATGCTACACTGTACTTTTCTGCATTGTGAATTAAATACTTTTTTAGCTGCATAAAGGAGGATTTGTTGTCAACTTTGTCCGTTTCCGCAATTCAAAATACAAAAATTATCATGCTCCATGTCAATTCTGTGGAAACGACCAGCGCCTGCCCACAGTGTGGGATTTGCCATCTAACAATTCTCCATCGCAAAGCAGTATTTTGAGAGTACACCCTAATGAAACTTTTGCGAATCCTTTTTTTTTTGCTCGTAATCCGAGTGGCTTCAAGTAGCCTGCTAAATACGTTCTCAAACCATGACGATTTAAATATTCTACAGCTATTTCATCTATTTCTGCTTCTGAAAACACACTGAACTGCTGCATGTTTTGCAAGCCATAAGACAGGACTCGGCGATAGACAAGTCCATCGCGAAATCCCAAACAAGTGGGCAATGTTGTTCCATGAAAAGCCATTTCCACGAAGATTTTCCGAGTTTTCAGCAGGAATATAAAATGGTGGTCTGCCTGGAGCTCCAGTTCTAACAGTTTCAAACTGACCCCACAAATCGAAGATGATCTAAAGTTTGGGTTTTAAGATGTTCTTGTGCTGCATGCGAATAATATTCCAGAAAATGCCTGGGCTATGGCTTCCCACTCAAGCCGATCCTCCTCATTTGACTCTGGGATAGATCTCAGAAGGTGAACAGTTTTATCCACAACAACAAACTGAGCTTGTATATGACTTGTAACCGTTGCCTGACGGCTAAAACATTTTTCCAATTTGTCTAGCACCAAGAACAGAAAGGCAGGTAAATCGTTTTCAATGTGATCAAGCTGTATTTTATGGGTTTCATCGGTCGCCATTTGTAATTCCCTGAAACTATGGTCAGATGTTGCCACCACTGAGCTAAATATTACATTACTAACTGAAGGATTTTCACTGAATTGAAGTTGAATTTTCATTGAATTGAAATTGAATTGAAATTGAATTGAAGTTGAATATTCATTAAATTGAAGTTGAATATTCATTAAATTGAAGTTGAATTTTCATTGAATTGAAGTTGAATTTTCATTGAATTGAAGTTGAATTTTCATTGAATTGAAGTTGAATTTTCATTGAAATTTAATTTTGATGAAATTATGTTAAATTTTCTATTAAATTGACTATAAATGTGTTTATTGAATATTACTACAATCGGCTTGCCATAAAATTGATTTTTTTTTCGGGATAGGTAACAGAAAGAGAACATCAACTAGCGATTTTGTTGTCTTTAAATGGCGTTTACCATACTGGAAATTTTATATATATGGCAAGTTTTAAGAGCATAATATCGAAATTGTGTGTTAACGATGCCTTCTGTTTCTCACAGCGCTTTATAGAAGTGGAAAATTGGTAAATAATCGATTTTTCACACAGTTTGCATTGTAAAATGTTTGAGACTGTTACATTCAGCTTGGGCATGAGGTTTTACTGTAAACCTATTGTAAAATGTTTTGAGGCAATGTTTCTTTCAGCTCGGGTATGAATTTTAACTGTAAATCTGTAGTAAAATGTTTGCGACAATGTTTTGCCTTACGCACTAATCTCACCATTGACGACATTATTTCACTATTAGATTTTACACTTTCCAACAACTATTTCATTTATAATGAGGTGACTTACAAACAAATTCATGGCTGTGCTATGGGTAGCCCAGTTAGTCCGGTTGTGGCTAACATATGCATGGAAGTCATTGAAAATACTGCTATTGTAACGACACAAACAAAACCAAAAACATGGAAACGCTTTGTTGACGACAGTTTTTCCATAATTAAAAAGACGGCTATTACTAGTTTCCTTAACTCTTTAAACAACATTGACCCTAATATTTCTTTTACTATTGGACTTGAACGGGACAACAAAATCTCCTTTTTAGATACACTTATAACACGACATGGTAACAACCTCAAAATTGACGTATTTAGGAAACCTACACACACTGACAGATATCTTGATTTTAGCTCACACCATGACATTAAACACAAAATTAGCGCAGCTAGAACTCTTATACACATAGCACTAACATTACCAAGCACAAACGCTAGCAAGCAAGACGAACTCAACCACACAAGAACAACTCTTAAATGTAACGGCTATCCTGACAAAATTGTCAAACAAATCTTAAGAGATTCGACTGCTAACACCATCGTGCCATCGCCTGAAGAGCTTGTTGGACAATTCTTCAAACGTTTTGATGATACTGATAAACCAAGTGGATATGTCACTTTACCCTACATAAGTGGAATAACCGACGCACTACGACGTATTTTACAAAAACAAAACATCAGAGTGGCAACTAAACCATTGAAAACCCTACAAAGAATGTTTCCTTCCCCCAAACATCAAATCGCACCAGAGCAACGCACCAATGTTGTATACAATATACCTTGTTCTGATTGTCCTTGGTCGTATGTTGGTGAAACAGGGAGATCTTTCGAAACGCAAAAAAAGGAACATATTAGGAGTGTAAAGAACTGTAAAAAAGGCTCAAACATAGCCAAGCATGCATGGGATCTTGATCATAGAATTGACTTTAATAATGGAAAAGTAATAGATAGTGGTAACTATCGGACACGAAAAACATTAGAATCTTGGCATACAGCTGTAATAACTAATTCTGACAATAATTCTAAGCCGCTTCCAAAACAATATGCTACGCTTGTTCGCAAAACATGTAATCGCTAATTACTTCCTACTAGATATCGTATTTCATTACACAGCTTGTAAATAATTTCATTCCGCTTTAACCCGCCGAAGGCTACAGTTAGGTAGTCGAAAGCTCGTTTTTAATAAAATATTTAGTCAGAGAACGTTGCATGTGGCTGGCTAAAACCATATTGTAAATTATTGCCCGCAAGAGCTTGTCCGCTAGATAAAGCGATTGATTATTTACGGTGAAGTTTGATGAATTTTGTCATGCTAATAATAAACTAGTAATCTTGCGAAGTTGCTCGTACAATTAGGTATTAACGGTACTAGTGATGTTGGAAAATTTGTCAAATTGGCTCGCCCCGGAGGCAATACTTTGCCAATTTACCTTATCTGTCCCCTCTTTTGTCTCCTCTTTTGTTTCTACTACAGTATCACACATTATTCTATGACTCTCACTCATAAGCTCTTGTTTTTCTTCTTGCCTTATTGTTGGGACTATTTCTAATATTTTTTCCCTTCTTTCCTTCAACGGCTCCATGACTATAGAACCAGGGTCGCTAAATGTCGTTAGGATGTCGGAATCGGAACTCAGAAGTCGGAATCCAGAAGTCAGAAGTCGGAACTCAGAGGGCGGAACTCAGAAGTTGGAACTCAGAAGTCGGAACTCAGAAGTCGGAACTCAGAAGTCGGAACTCAGAAGTCGGAACTCAGAAGTCGGAACTCAGAAGTCGGAACTCAGAAGTCGGAACTCAGACGTCGGAACTCAGAAGTCGGAACTTAGAAGTCGGAGCTCAGAAGTCAGAACTCAGAAGTCAGAACTCTGAAGTCAGATGCAGCACTCCTCGGCCATCGTAATTATGTGACTCTAAAAACATATATCCAGCAAATTTGCGGAGCTTTTAAAAATGTATTATTATTATTATTAATTCCAAAAAATTGCCAAAAAAGGTGCAAAAGAATACGAATTAAACTAACAACATTACATAACAATAAAAGAACTATAGAGTTATTACAAGGATGTGTTGATTATAATACTATTCTAGCAAGTCAAATGCTGCTAATATATAAAACAATACCTTGACGAGTTTTTAAGATATTTTTGTTTTTCATGGCCAAAACGTAGTGAAAAAGGTCTTGTGTGCTGAATAGCATCAAAGATTTATTAATTTTATATAAGTTATCTATAAATTTATTTATTTATAGGTGATGTTGTTCATTCCCAATCTCATTTAGGTAAAAATGTTTACAAATTCAATCGTTGTAAGGAATTATTTATATCTCCCTGTTTCAGGTTTATGTGCTGAAATTCTTAGTTTTGTTACAGCTTGTCGATGCTTTAAATTCTGCACTTGTGAATTAAGATAATACTCGAAATTAAAGTTCACTTTGTGAATAGTAGTCTTAAGTTGCCATTTTCTTTGTTTTGTTGTATCTGATTTTTAACGTGAGTAACAAATTCATCATGTAATAATTCTCTTAAATAATAGCAAAAATTTGCTGGAGCATTGTGAGGGTTCGTAACGGATTTCACTAAATCATCGACATTGGTTGCACAAATTTTAATAAGTACATAATTAACATAAAGTGCTGGTTAAAAATTCATTCTCATACACACTTGGGCTGCTTCTACTATATAGTTTGGTTAAAAGTCAAATCCATAATGTTCAGCCAATATTTTACAATTTGGACGGAAATTGGTACCATTAAATCTGCCTAATTCAGCATAAACAGCTACATTTGTGGATTTTGAATGTACCCCAAGGATTTGTTTACAGAATTTCAAATGAAATTTCTCTATTTCATTTGTTAATTTAAACATTTTGTTTTTAAACATTTCATCTTTCCTAACATGCATGGGCCCCAAACTATTATTGGAATTACTATGCTTGAAAATCATTTTAACAGTAAACTAATTGGTGCATTATCAAAATTAGAGAAGTTTTTAAACAGACAATGATAAGCACGTAAGGCTTTGTTATGCAGAGCTTTTGGTGCCTTCTTGACATAGACTCTCTGGGCAGATTACTGAAAGAGCGCAATGTCCAGGAGTGTATTCAAGTATGATATGCAGCAATAAAACGAACTCCACGGAATACACACAAACAATAACTTTAATACCAGTTAGTACAATGTTCTGTTGTTGAGATTTCTCGATTATTTTGGTTGATATTAATAGATAGGTTGGTACGGTATAGATGTGGTATAGATATGAAAGGTACGCTAGAGATACGGGTTCGAACTACACAATTAAGAAAAGAATTACAATAATTATAGCATGCGCGCAACCTGACATGGAAAATGTAACTGAATACGATATAACATGTTACACGATTAAAACCTGACAAGACACTAACGAACTGACTATTACAACAAGATAAATATAACTTACTTTGGTTGGCGCACACCAAACTTGAATAGCAATAGATAATTGTCCTCTTGAATATACAGGGTGTATAAAAAAAGGTAATCGAACTTTGATGTGCTCTAGGGCGTTCAATATTTAACATACAGGAATAATTCTTACGTAGTTTGAAAGACCAGGCTTTTAGCTTTTAATTGCCATCATTTTTGCAAAATTTGAAGAAAAATCAAGCAAATACAGATGCGATAAAAATTGCAGGTCAAAATCGCATTTTTTCACCGTTGGGAGTTTATTGAAAATCTGTTGAAATTTAATCCCATTAGGGAATTAAATTACACAATTAATTGACCAATTTTAGCTTAGGTAGTAAACTTCTGGCATTTTATTAGTATGTTAATTGTTTCTGGTGACAGATAAATGACTAATGAAATTTTCTTTTCTTATTCGCTGCCCTAATAATGCTCAGAGGTGGAAATATGCGATTTCGATCGGCTATTTTCATTTGATTCGTATTTGCCCAATCTTTCTTCAAATTTCACAAAAATGATGACAATCGAAGGCTAAAAGCCTGGTCTTTTCGCCTGCGAAAGAATGATTTCTGTAGATTGTATAATAAACGCGCTAGAGCACTGCAAAGTTCGATTACCTTTTTTTGATACACCCTGTATAGTTTAACGCTCTTAACTGTATTTGCGTTAACAACAAAAGACATTTGATATTCCAAAACCCAAAGACCTTAACAGAGTGCATGCATTACGTTGCCATGGAAATGACAACATGTCAATTAACTAAATAACATTTCAAACCTACACTTGAAAGTTCCAGAAGAGTTGATTATTATGCATATGCAAAGATAACAATATTCATTTACGTATTCTAAAATATTGCTGTCAAATACCCAGTTTGTAGTAGCGTATGTTTGTCTCAGGGCTGCTAATGGTAATGGTAATGGTAATGGTAATGGTAATGGTTTTAAAAACATATTTTTTGAAGTGCGATATAACGAGCAATTTGATTGGCTAACGCGCGTGCATTGTGAGGCCACAATGCACGCTTGTAACTTTTGAAATTTCCCGCCTCTTGTTGAAAAATAAACAAATTATAACTTCAATAATTAAAATCCAAAATTTCTTAAAACGAGTTAAAAATTTGAACATAAAACGTTAAAATGTAAGAGTCTAGTTCTGAAAACCAAAGTGCTGATGGTAGCGAAGAAAGTTTTACAAAAAGTTTAGAAAGAGACCTGAATTTCTTGCTGGAAAGTCGCCAGTCATGCAAGGACAATAAAAAACTCAACATTTATGGCTCTCTACTTTTAAAGGCAGACACCTCGGCTTTTAAATACACACTTTACAAAAGACTACAGACTATAGTAAGAACAGAAATTGTTTTCCACAAGGTAAATTTAATCATTTTCACATTGTCATTGCCTATGCCTTTTTTTTTCATGCAATGACTTTACAGGATACATGAAATTCAAGCAAAACCGTGCAACATTTTACGACACTTTTATATTACATCCATATCTTCGAAAATCTTAACTACTAAATATCCACTCCGCATTATCTTTAATGAAAAACTTTGGCGTTATCCTCTGCAAGTTTGACGACAAACACAGAGCTGCACAATTACTCCACGGCCTCAGCGGGCGACATGTTTACCTCTTGCTCGATCGGCAGCGTCCAGATCGTGTTTAAATTGAACAGTAATTAATTCTTTGACAACTTTATGTTATATTTTTAAGCTCCTTTGTAACTGTTGGCAAATTTCAGATGTTTTTGAAAGGTTTTTGGGCAAGAATTCGCCTAAATACTGTTGAATATATTGTTGTCGCATCGTTCGAAGTGAACTTTTATAGCACTGGAAGGATAACTCTAATATCTAATCGCTGTGATTTGATGAAGCCGATTTGAATGCGAAATTGGCGAGCTTCGTGGGTAACACGCACGCGCGTGGACCAAAGGAACGAAGAGCCTTCGATTGCAAACGACGGCGTGGTGTTTTCTTATGGCGGTTTTGAAAGTCGAATTCAATGGGATTTACAAGAGAATCTCGCGATTAAATCACTTTTTGACATGAAGCTAAAATCAGAAGGGGATATTTTGTCTTTACTGCGATCAATGAGACAAAAAAGCTCAAAATAATGTGTATGATTGCTTCGATATTTTGTATCCAAGTATTTGAAAATTGAAATGAATTGAATATTCATGATGATCGCTGACAAACAATAGAAGTTGTTAAAAGAAACAGGTAAATAGTTTATTTTTAAATTTTAATTTCTCTGAATATAAAACAGCTGGTATACAACAATTTTACACTGCATAAAACGACTAACTAAACGATATTTATTGGTTTTTAAACAGGATGGACTTCGTGAGTTTGTGCCTGTCACTTGGCTGACCTTTTGTTACAACCGTTTCCTGATATCGTTTTGCATAAGTGAAAATTCGTACGGTGAAATATATTTATCAGCAACTAACTTAATCAGCGCGGATCTGTGATCTTCCTCAAAGACACTTTCGTTTAGTCCCAGCTCGTGATCTTCAAAAATATTTTGCCTTTTATCCATTATGAAATGGCTGCATACGTCGAGTACGAGTTTCTCCTTCAACCTTGCTTCGCTAGAAATCTGGTCACCATCCTTGCACACCTTGCACTTGAATACTTTCTCAGCATACTCGACAACCAAATAAACGGACCGTGATGGAATCGTTAGGCCACCATTGTTAACAAATAGTGTGAACGCCGAGGCAGAGGTTACATCGCAATAATTCATTGCACAGTAGTCGTGGTCTGGAACTGTGGAAGTAAACTGTGAAAGCAGACACGTTTTGCAAGACAGACACGTTAGCTTGTTGAGCAGTTTGAAAACAACAAAACCACTGATATAGATCAGAACGTTGGAGAGAAATTCGGTTGTAGGATTTATTAATTGTGTACAGAGAAATTCTGGAATTGTCTGAGTGGAATTTTCAGATGAGGTGGTGTCTCTCAAGGGGGCATTGTGCTTTTTGGTGCGGAAAAAAGGTATTACTGTTGTTGAATCATTAGTCAATGTCTGGCAGTTCGCATTTTTTGAAGCTGACACAGCATTCCTTAATAGCATCTTTCTCATAGCATATTTGAGTTGAAGACAATTAGGATTGTTATTCCAACCACCTCGTGATCTTATACATGAGAACAATAATTCCAGATGATCTTGTGAGTATTTATAGGTGAGCAGATATTTAAATGGATTCTACATGTTGAACATTTCGGTTGCCATTGCAATGGTTGATTTGATTGTTATGACAAATCCAATAACAAATGTTTTGCGTGCATGTGTTGACAGCGGTTGCAAGTTATTTGTTTTCAAGCTCAATAAGTAGTGTGCAGTGCTGGTCAAAATCTCTTTCCAGGTTGCTTTGGACTCTGGTCGGAGAGGTTGTTCAAATCCTTTTCCTATAGGATTTCTTGAATTCAAAATGTCAAATAGCCGATCGATTGTTCTGATAAATTTAATTGTACCACTTGCATTTGGGTATTTTTTTTGTACTCATGCGAAGAAGCTAAGAACTCAATGGCATCTGCCACAGAGGAGCTCAGTGTTTGTGCTGCTAGTTGTACATTCATTTTGTGTTTTGTAAGTTTCAAGTGTTTCGTGGAAATTTGTTTGCCATGGTAAATCCTTCATTCAACTGCATTGAATTTAATTCTTGAAACAAATTCCATTTGATTAAGTTTTTTTCTTCGTCAACAAAGGAAGTGAGGTGGCCCAGTGCATTTTGGGCAAGTCTAAGCATGTGACTTGGGCCCAAAACTGCATAGACATGGTAGGCTTCAGTGGGGTGTTTGAATTTTGTAACCATTGAGTTGTATGATGTTGTAAAATGACAACCAAGTTCAATAAACATGCCAATGTTGACACTAGTGCCATCAACTGTTACTGACCAGACTCGAAGGCCTGCTTCTGTGGCTTTCACAAGGGCTAATTGGACAAGTTTTGCCGGGGTCTTGGATGACATTTTATCGGCCAGAAAATACCCAATTGGGCATTTCCAGTGAGTTCGTGCTCCCACAAGCAAAAAGACTACTGCTTCTGTTGCTAATGTATCTGCTTTTTCAGTTGGTATAGGACCATAATTAACAAAGCCAACATACTTATCTTGTGTAGAATCATACAACATTTGCTTTCTTGTGGACATGGCATCTACAATAAGACAGCAATCTCTTTTTTCAGGGCACTTGGCAATATCTTTTTGGAGTGATTCAAAAGATTCCTTTACGAAAGCAGGCTGACATTCTATGACACTTGACCACTTTTTTATCAACGACTCGTGTGGCAGTGGGAGGATTGTTCTTACATATTCATATGCTTTCGGTGAGGAGAAATGAAGTGTCACAGCAAATTCTTTTACAATGTTAGAATACCTTCTTCCATTGGGAAGACAACTCACATTATTTTTAGTATCTCTAAAGATTGACAATTGAATTTCATCAAACTCAGCATGTAGATTTTGAGCATCATCAGTAGTTAAAATGGATTTTTGTTGCAACTCATTAATAATATCGTTCATGGTTTCTTGTTTTGCTTTAGTTCGTCTCAACTGCTGCTGTAACGATTTTCTTTTTCTTTTTAATTTATCTTCTAGGTCTGACCTTTCTGTGTCCGTGTCTTCTGGTTCTACTTGCTTACAGTATCGATGGTCATGGCTGACTTTATTTGCTGTTGTCATTTGCTTAGCATCCCATGGGTTTTCCATATGCCTACGTGCCGTCCTGGATATGCCATAGTTGGAGCAAGTTGTTTGGAGAAATATAGTTGGCACAGCATTATGCTTTAGTATGCAAGTTCCATCATGAGATGGCGGAATGATATAATCATTTTAACGAGAAAAATGCTTGCTGCACATATGGCTGTGTACTGTAGCCTTCCAGTCTGGGTTGTTGTTGGCATCACGAACTGACCTCTCCCATATTTTAAGCAATGGTGGGTTTTTTAGTGGAAATCTAAATGTTTGGTTTTTGACAAATTAGTATTTTTATTAGTTAGCAGCAACAAGTCAATAAGATTATTTTAAATTTAGTTGCTAAAATGGCAGAAAATATGTCTTGTATGAGAAAGAGCATTGCTTACATTTTGTTTTGTTTTTTGGTGTTGATATGTTTGAATAGGTAGCAAATATTTTTTAGTGAAAATGTATTTGAAATTTAAAATTAAATGAAAATTTACCGCAGGTAATTTAGGTATATTCAATTAACATTGTTTATACATTTTTTATAGCTTTATTCTTAAATATATTACTTGTAAGTATTTGTAAAATGTTTATATTTGTAAAAAAAGTAAACGAATAAATTTGTTTTTGTTACATTTTTCAGAATAATCCTTACCTGTGAAATGCCACTTTTGTTTTTGTCTCTTTAGTAACGTTTTTTAACCCCTTTTCAATTTTTTTCTCTTTCTTGTTCAGCTAGAAACAGCGCAAACCTTAGGCATGATTGTTTTCTTAAAAAAACAACTTTTTAAAAAACTTTTGAAAACTTTTTAAAGATTTTTTTGCGATTTTGTTTGTGCACTCTGACTCTCAAGAGACTGGGGAGAGACTTTTTAACTTTTTTTTCAAAAATGGACACAAAAATCAGTTTTTTCACTACATGGGAAAACGTAACAGAGTTTGTTTCAAGTTTAATGGGTAGCGCTATGTTTTTCCCACTTGCAATTGGTACATGCATAAAAGTTGTGGGTCTCAGATTTTTGCTCATTTAAATGGCAAAAATAAGTCAGTGCCAAAGCAAACTTCGCCCTTTAACGCTAAGAGAAACACGTTTTGCTCGTTTTAACGGATTAAAGCTTCCTTCTAGTCAAAAGGCAAATATTAGAGTCTATTTTAAGCTTTTAGCTATGGCTGTAGCTGTCTTTACTGCTGAGTAAATTGAAGTTTTCAAAGTTGTATTTTTTCGGCAAAATTCCCTCATGGCAGTCATCATGAGTGGCTTCAAATATGGCGCCCGAGTTATCGTTCCAGGTCTCTTTGAGTTCACTGGTTCGAACCGAGCTGTTTTTGTTGCTAAGCAACATCTTAAATGACATGTAAAGAGAATTTCATTAATGATCTAATAAATAAATTTTGTTGTTGCCCTGTAATTTTTTCTTATATTATAAAAGAATTAAAAAAGCTCGTTTCGTGCCTTTATTATGGTGTAATAATGCACTCGGGGGAATGTTGGGAGAATACTCGAGAAGCTTGTAAAACACTCGGCTACGCCTCGTGTTTTATAAGCTTCTTTCGTATTCTCCCAACATTCCCCAATCGTGCATTATTACACCATAAAGGCACGCGACTCGTTTTTTAATTCTTAAACAATAGCTATATACAGCTAAATTATCATATGTTTACAAGTATAATACTAGAACGATAACTATACCGTCCTGAATTTAAATATATATTTACATTGTCAAATTATTTTTTACATTAATTAAGTGGGTATTTTAAAGCTAATAGAAATACCGAAATGCATAGCCGAGTGTTAGTCAATGCGCTCATTATATTTGGTTATCGCAAATACAATTGAGCTACCCTTAGAACGTTCTGTTCTGCAATAAAAATTGTAAATTTCCTTTCCACTTGTTCTAGTTGCCATACATTTCATGTCTGAATTTTATTGCTCCGGTAACAAACGATGAAGGATATGCGAAGGCTGCATCATACTCTTAATGAGTTCCACACAAAGATCATTTCTTCGTTGCTTCAATTATTTCAATTTTCCTTTCTCGAGAGCCTCGTCATATTTCAAACCAGGATAAATAATACGGAGCGCTCTTTTTTGTGTCCCTATGAACTTGTTGATATTACGTTTCCACTATTGGTATACCTTTCCAGTTTCATTAAACAGGATTGTAAACCCATCTCTCTTCTCCACCAAAACATTTATTCATTTCAAATGTAATATCGAACTTGATTTAGACTTTTACGTGCGTGTACGTACGTGTGAAAAACGCGTAACTGGAAAACAGCCTTTAGTTAACGTTTGCTGTAAACGTCATTCAGAAGGTCTCTAATGTAAACAGGTGTTTCAAACGAAACAGAGCTAATTGTGCATGCATCATGACATGCATGTATCACCGTCATATAATATGAGTTAATATTCATGTCTCTGTTTATAATCTTGATCGGAAGTGAACTTGATGGACTTGTGATTGTATATATTGTGCACGTACAGACGACTGTCGTGTTAACAAACAAGAATATATTTCCAGTCAGACTAGTCTACACACAGGTAAGTCTTTCATTCGATCAAAGCACTTAGTGGATGAATGTAAACATTATACTGGGCTAAGTATTTCATAGTAGGCTTAGCCTTGAGACATTTATGCGTGTCAAATGATCTTCAGCCTGATTCTCATATGTCAACGAACTCGGTGACTAGCTCATTGTTGGTAATCATTCAATGAAATAATTTATAAGTGATCACTGTCAATAGCAGCCGCCAATTTGGGCGACTTGCGTGAGAATGAGGCTTCATGATCAGTATTCTTGACTTATACGTCGGCCATATTGGTAGTGAAGTACAAACGGATGTTATACGAGTCATATTGTGGGCACCAGCTAGCTATAGCGGGCAATATTGTTTAGTGTGTTCCAAGAGATTGGTTGCAAATCTAGAATTTTTGTTCCTGCTGCTTTCAGCAATATCAAAAAATACAAATGATGTCAAGTACAGTCAGACCATAACTGGACCATAACTAGTGTGATAACTACAGGGTGTATAAAAAAAAACGGAGCCCATCTTTTGTGTCTAATTATTTCTAAATTACTGAAGCTTATAGCACAATTTTGGACTTGTTTTAAACCACGTTCTTTTCTCGTTCGAACAAGCCGTAATTCGTATTTTTACTCCCAGTAACGTATGTGCAATGACAAATTTAGTAAAAGCTATCGATTTGAGATGCCCTCCAATTATTCAAATTAATTATGTCTTTCATGGTCGCCAGTTAAATTTTTAATTTTTTCGCTTATTACATAAATGGTATTTCTGTTAAACTTAATAAAACTTGTCATAAAGCTTTACAGAAGATAACAGACCGTTTACTTTAACAAAAACCTTAGATTTATGCCAAAATAATGATCGAAATTAGCGTTTTGTTTATCCGCGCGTGCACAATGTTGTCGAAATTGCATAATGTCAATATTCATGTCGATACAAGCTTGAACTATCCGTTCGTAGTGCACGTTAACGGTCCGTTATCTTCTGTAAAGCTTTATAACAAGTTTTATTAAGTTTAGCAGAAATACCACTTATGTAATAAGCAAAAAAGTTAAAAATTTAACTGGCGACCAAAAAAGACATAGTGAATTTGCATAATTGGAGGGCATTTCAAGTCGATAGCTTTTACTAAATTTGTCATAGCACATACGTTACTGGGAGTAAAAATACGAATTACGGCTTGTTCGAAAGAGAAAAGAACGTGGTTTAAAACAAGTCTAAAATTGTGCTATAAGCTTCAGTAATTTAGAAATAATTTGACACAAAAGATGGGCTCCGTTTTTTTTGATATACCCTGTAGTAATTACCGCGTCATGCATAACAAAGAAGCCACAGTCATAGAAATGACACTCGTTTGATTTGCATATTTATGCACACAATATATAATCACTATTAATTACTACATGCACGAGCAATTATTACAGTCAAACACTCCAATTCTTCACGCTTCCTGACTTTACAAATCAATAGTAATTTTACCGTCTTTACACTCTAATCTAATACGTTCTTTGCTATCATCTTGCGCTATAAACGAACTCATTAGAGTCATTTGATTCAGAAAGTAGAAACATTAGTTTTTTTAGGCTGGAATTCTTGAGACTGCAGTGCCTCTGACACTTCTTTCTCGATAGTTGATGAAGGTCACTTATAATCACGAACAGCTAAACTCCTGTGACCAGTTCTATTCATGATTAGCTGCTCATCGAAACCTTTTCCAAATATTGTCTGCGCCCAAGCACTCGATATGAGCTATTTTCCTAATTTTCCAAATAATTTTCTTCGGAATTTATTAATGATAATCTTTGTAGTACCCACTTAATTCAGGTGAATCATTCAATTAAAACCAGATACCCTATTCAGACATTCGTATTCATTTTTCTAAATTTTTACTTTTTCCAGGAAGAATGCATACTTTAAGTAAAACTGTCAACAACGAGAACCGCACCAGCTTTTCCATGGTTGATTACAAATTAGCAGATCGCAAAACCAACGATAACATATTCCTTGACTACAACAAACAGGCAGCAGTTGGTGATATTGAAAATTTCCATTTGATCGAGGAACAACACGACAAGTTTGATGAAATAGTTGATTCAATTGAAAATCGTGATTTAGAGAGGTTAAAAAACTCAATAGAAAGGTTGTGTAAGTATTATTTCTTTCCGCATAAAATTAAATAACTTCGAGTTTCTCGTTGTGTTTGCCTCAAATTATTTAGAGTAAGTCGCTGCAAACTAGACTCAGTTTCATATACTCGTACGGACTGAAGCATTGCAGTGGGCTTAGGTTCGCTTCCTACTGTGGACATCTGTTTCCTCATGAAACGGCAAGTTTGATGGTGAATTTAATTACGTTAACTTAAATTTCTTGACTGCGGTGGCTTTGCCATTCCTGAAATCTATTAGGAAGGGGGGGGGAGGTGCCAACTGTCCTACTTGTAACATATTTTGTAGTCTGAGTATCAGGCGTTGTTGTATAAATAGATCTATAGAGCCTGACACAAACCTTAAAGGCACAGTAGCGCCTTTTGAACGATGTATGATAGTGATCAATATTTTGATTTTGGACATTAACATAATCAAAGCGGTGTGTAATTCAATATGGCGGCGATTGGGAGTTGGCATTGTCCG
This sequence comes from Muricea muricata, assembly GCA_963855995.1. Taxonomy (NCBI): domain Eukaryota; kingdom Metazoa; phylum Cnidaria; class Anthozoa; order Malacalcyonacea; family Plexauridae; genus Muricea; species Muricea muricata. The sequence continues at coordinate 12,968,542 of OY979716.1, forward strand.
AAAAATTGAAAATTAACATATGACCAGTCAAGTGAAATATGATGCCGTGCAGTTTCGTGTTCCATCGGAAACAGCACCGAGCGTGTGTAGTGTTGACGAATCTTGTGAAATACAAACAACAACCAGGTTAAAAGCGTCAAGCAAAGAAGCCGCACTAATAGGTATACATGTAGGACCAGGGTCAGGTGGGAAACGTCTAGGTGCTGGCAGAAAAAGAATCCACGAAGGCGGTTATAAAAGTGTACGTAGTAGTTTGTGGAAGTCAATTTCTTTAGATACAAACGTGTACGAAAGGTGGGTGAGGATTCGCAAGGAACGTGGCTTTTCGAATAATTCCGATTTTGCTTCGTTGCTTTTGACAAACATTGAAAGTGGAAATGCATCTGACACTGACAGCAGCCACCACAATCCAAATTATAATAATGCTGATAAAAGGTGAGTTTGATGCGGTATTAATAAACTATACTTTCACTCAATCTCTAATACATCTGAATTTGATCGAGATCAGAACTGAGATGTAACCCAAATGTCAAATGGACTCACTAGGACATTCGGCCAAGAATTGTATATATACCCTTATCGAAGTTGACAGTAATTATATTCTCCATGTTGAAGTTGTAGATGTAAGGCACTCTCAGCTCAAAAGTGCCTGCATGGAAAAGGTGGGCTGCCAACGTGCTCTTGATTTTTTGATGCCACGAGTGCAAATTGATGAATTGATCACAGATGCCTCCTCTCAAATTATAAAAATGTTAGGTAATAAGATTTCATGAAATAGCAATTTCATATTATTGCCACATTTCTTCTATTTATGATATTGTGTTTATTGTATTATAATCTCCCATTGACAAGTAAAACTGTCTGACGAGTAATGCTATAACCATTGTGCAAGTCGACAAGTTTACCCAGGTCAAGACACAATATACCCTAGAGAACCTTTTATTTTTTTACTTTGCTATTTTCATCTACTGTCAGACAATTCTAGCCAACAGGTACTATGCACCTGCTGACCTGCATCTTTTCATTTAATTTGTTTTACAGCAACAGAGAAGAAATACCAAAAGATTCTACATCAGCTAGACATGTGGCACAAGAGCAACAAATTAACTAAGAAGCTGCTTGAGGTAGAAATTATTACATTTAAAAGTGCAACTGTTGTGTAAGTTATTCAATATTACATTTTTTATGCAAAGACCAGTGGCGTAGTTAAGGGGGGGGGGGGGGCGAGGGGGGGCGATCGCCCCCCAACTGCTTCCAAAACCATTTTCGAGAAAAGTTTAAATCCGTGTAGAAGTGTAGGGGGGGGGGGGGTGGGTACGTGTAACAAAAACCAAAATAAAAGTTAATTAAAACATGGAAGTTACACATTTATGTGAAAATAATTCAAAATATCGAGTGCCGAAATCAGCTAAATATGTTAAGCCAAATCTTCATTAATGTCGTGAGAGCGCTAAGTCGCTTGAAGGCATATACAAGGTGTTGAAACACACAAGCCATTGAGATGGAAAAGCTGCGACAAAGCAATTACTATAACTGTCAAAACAATTCACTTAAACTAACATACTCAAACGAAAAGTACTTAACAGATTAGATCCGAGGCGTGTGCTTCCTTATTATTATCAAGCAATGTCATCGCAAAAACAGAACAGCAAATTATAATATGCGCGGAATTTTCTTGCGTGACTTAGATGACTAGCGCAAACTTCATACTTGTTGTGTACATGAAAAATGGCAGAAGCTTCTGTTCCTCAAGATCTTTCGTCTTATGAATACGAACCTTCCCGACCTTTGCCCAGTGGAAGAGAAGCCAGGGACCACGTTATTAGCAAAGGACCTTGCCAGCCAAAAGATATAAATTTTCCTTTGGATAACCGGAATCGTAAGTTTCTAGTAGCGTGGTATGACAAATTTCCTTGGTTAGAGTATTCTGTTTCGTTGGATAAAGCTTTTTGTTTCGTCTGCAGAGTGTTTAACGCACAGGTGAGTTAATTGTGTGTTTGCGCTTATATTTTACTCCTAAGTTCTAACCTTGTTAAGTTCCTTGTACTCAACTCGCACTATTTAATATGCATATATGATCTTGACTGTATAGCGTCTAATTGTACTTGAGTGAAGTTATCAAAATGCGTTGTGTAAGCTACAAATGATTCATGATTTATCCTAAAAATAATATCCATAACTAATACATTAATAAAAACTCAAATGCTCCTTATATTATAACGACGTAAAACAATGCCATTTGTCTTCTTTGCATACAGACGTCATCAAGGAGTGAGCCTGCTTTCATCAAAACTGGTTTTAGTAACTGGAAAAAGAGCGAAGTTTTCGGAAAGCACGAGAAGTCAGATTGCCACAAGCATTTACTTCAAGCTCATCGTCACTGGAAATCCCAGAAGCCAATACATCATCAAATAGACGAAGAAAATGAAAGACAAGAGTCATTTCGTCAACAGAATGTATGTAACTTACTGTCAATTGATATTTTTCCCAGGATATCGGTGCACAGCAAAGCATTACAGACGAAGTATATAGCATATGTTCAAACTCCAAGCTTCCATAAAAATTCAGTGGGATGTAAAAAGTGATGCGTAAAAACTATTTCAACGCAGTTACGGGATTTTTTAAGAATTGCATTCTTTTAATTTCAGATAAAGAAGAACCGAACTGTAATCGCTAAGATGATTGATGTTGTACGACTTCTTGGAAAACTGAATTTACCCTTCAGGGGACACCGTGAGGATAAGAATTCATTGAACAAAAGAGTGTTTAAAGAATTTCTTGAACATATCGCAAAGTCTGATTCACTTCTTGAAGATCATTTAAGAAATTCCCCAGGTAACTATACCAATAATTGAACGTTACTACGAATTTTTGGCGAAGCAAAACTATGTATTTGGGCATACGATATTTCTGGGTATAAGTTATATTCAGGGAAGTGAAGACGAAAGGAGTAAGTAATAATAAACTAAGATAAAAATTGAACAAGTAGATAAGATAATGAATAATCGAGTCGTAATTATGATCATTCCATAATAATTAATATTTATTTACTTTAGAAAACGCTAAATACACTAGCCCTGAGATTCAGAATCAGTTAATTAAGATCGTTGGTTCGGCAATATTAGACGAAATCGTATGTCGTGTCAAAGGAGCCGAGATATATTCAATTATGGCAGATGAAACACAAGATCTTAGCAAAACGGAACAGCTAGCTGTGCTTGTTCGCTATGTCTGGAATGGAGTGGTAGAAGAACGCCTATTAGCTGTAGAATCTATGGACGAAACCACAGCTGATCATGAAGCACTTTACCATACGATCCGAGAGAAATTGCAACAATGTGGGATAGAATATTCAAATATGCGTGGACAATGTTATGATGGTGCAAGTAACGTGTCTGGAATCCATACCGGACTTCAAGCACAAATCAAAGAGATTTCTCCGTCAGCAATTTAAACCCATTGCTATGCTCATGTTTTGAATCTGGTTATCGTGGACACAATGAGTAACAATAGTATTGCAAGAGATTTCTTTGGAACATTGCAAAATCTATACGTGTTCGTCGAAACTTGCCCAAAACGACATGCTGTGTACTTGAAACACCAGAGAGATTTGAATGCGTCGGATGATGAAGGGAAAAACAAGCGCTAGTACGTTCTGAAGAAATTGTCCGATACAAGATGGGCATGTCGGGCGGACAGCATAACGCTAATTTATAACACACTCGAAGCTGTCATTGCAACGTTAAAAGAAATCCGAGAAAATGAAAAGAAGGGTCAAATTTCAGCAGAAGCAAAAGGGTTGCTTCAGAACATCTGTGATTTTGAATTTGTTTTGGCTTTGGAGGCCGTTATTTGGTGACATTTATGAAACATAGAAAGATTTTTATTTCATTCATTCTATTTTAATGAAAATTTAAGGTTATTTGATGAATTTTATCAATAATTTAAGGTGTTGAAGAAAGTCTTGCTACTCAGTAAGGGAGTGTCAGATAAATTACAATCAGAGGACTTGGATATCGTCACCGGCTGCGAAAGAGTTGCTGATCTGCTTAGCGCAATACAAGCTTTACGATGCGAAGCCAAATTTGAAGAATTTTGGGAAACTACCCTCGCCAAATGTCGCAGCTTGAATATCAAAGAACCAATGCAAGAGCGGACCCACAAACTTCCAAGGAGGATCGACGATAATCCTGACACAGCGGTCTATCTTCCTCGAAAGATAAATATAGAATTTCCTTTTACTATAATGTAGGTTACATGAATTGTTCTGGTATCATGTGTTGTAATGACTTATAAAATATTTACAGCTATGTGTTTTTCGAAATCTAGGTACTTGATCTTATGGCTAGCTCTATTGAGACTCGATTTGACAAAAATAACGCACCAGTTTTGATGGGTCTCGGATACTTAAATCCATCTCGAATAGGGAATCCAGAAGCGTGGAAGTATATCTCTGTCGCGGCCCAATGGTTCCAAAGCGATCTTGATGTTGATGAATTAGAGACCGAAATATTTTCCCTGCAGACGTCGTTGCTGCTTGTTAACATCCTCGAGAAGGCAAAATCGGAGAAGAGAAACGCCAGGTTTGAGGACTTGCTGAAAGCATTGCAAGCTGAACATGAATGCTATGGAAACTTAACAAGGTTGATGAAAATTGCTTTTACACTGCCTCTCACATCAACAGGCGCTGAAAGAGCATTTTCAAAGTTGAAGTTGATAAAGTCTCGACTTAGGACGACTATGCAACAGGAAAGACTAGAAAGTCTGATGTTGATGTCCATCGAAGACGACTTGTAGGAGCAACTTGATGTAGACAAGCTAGTCCAATTGTTCGTAGATATGGCTCCAAGAAGAATGGGTTTAGTTTAAATTTTTAAATTAGATATATTCCAATTATTGTTCCGTTCTTTCAGTTAGTATCACTGTCGAATTTTTATTCCGGCCATCAATAAAAATGATGTTTATTCTGCAAAATCTCACCCGAATAATGCAGGAAATCGCATTTGCGGGACTCTAGATTTCAAAATTTTCCGGGGGAGCATGCCCCCGGACCCCCCTAGAATGGCTCACGCCTTCAGCGTTCGCCCCCCCCAAAACAATGACCCTGGCTACGCCACTGGCAAAGACTGACCATGACATTTGTATGATACGCTGCCAAGAAAAAGAAAAATGAGATTTTAAAGGAGTGGATACCAGCTGTCAGAAATCACTTTTGGCATTGTGCAAAAGAATGCAATGGCAATGCGGACAAAATGAAGGTGCCTTGTAGATCATATTTGTTTGTTAAAATTTATGCAGATGTAAAAAACATTTGACAATGTAGTTCTGGAAGTTTGCAAATGCTGTAATTCTAAATCATGGAGAGTGCTTATAACAAATATTCAGAAAAACATGCATTGATTTTTTCAATTTTTCCCTTTATTTCATCAGGTAATGTGGATCAACCTGTTGAAACATGTTTGTAATATACATGAGTGGTATGGTGGGAAGTGCTCACATGGGCCACTGGAGGAAAGTAACCGAAGATGGCTGCTACCCGATTCTCCACCTCTTCAGGCTCTTCGAGAAATAGTGCTGGACAAAAAATTCTTAAAATCCTTTCCTTTTTATACAAACTTCAGGTACTGTATATTGTACAGAATTGTTGATAATAAGAATAAAAGGCAAGGGATTTAAGTACTTTGTGTTACAACATATTTTCGTTTGTTGATTGTTTATATTTAGGCACACCGGCAAACTTGAAGCATACCATAGCCACAGACTGATGTATGCTCCCAAGCGCTGTGGGTTTTCGTAAGTGATATATATATTGATTGTGACACATAACATGCTAAAGTAAATTAAGGATTCATAAGATAAAAAGATTTATTAAAGTTTAATTAAATAATCAAACACCTGTCAACCCATTTGGGAACAATGCACCAGTTGTTATTTTACTGTTAACTGCCAGATGAATGCTATTGCCAACTAAAGAGTCTGTCATTCCTTAATGGGTTAACCCAGATTTTACAAAACATTGTTTTTTCTATCAGATTTGAAGGTACAGTAGCTAGAAGCTTGCTAACAGGTATTGATCATAACCATCACCTTCACATACAGCAGGCAAGGAATAAAAGAGGTGAACCGGTGTTTTCTCGGCGGTGGAGTAAGAGGGCAAAAAGGTGGAAACCCATAGTTGTCAAAGAAAAAAAAGATTACACCTACATGCCAGTATTGTGTGCAAAAGTTCTGAAACTCTGGCAACTGGATTTTCACATCCTTTCCCACATGAAAACGATCCTAAAAAGATTGCACCCACTATTGCAGAGCTGCCATCTGTACCAACTTCACAACTGGTGAAAGAACATATTTCTAGATTTTGATTAATTTAGCTGTTAGCTGTCATGTCACATGAACATGAAATGGAAAATTTAACCACTTCAGAACATGTCATCCGAAATGGGTTAATTCTCATGCAAGTTAAGGAGGTCTATTGACTAGGATGTTGTGATATTGAAAAATATTCATGATTGAGAATTTCATCATATGATGCATGAAAATTTGCTAAAAATCATAGATTGATAGGAAATTACTGAAATTGATAACACTAGCCACACAAGCATCTTAAAAATTCTATATATAAAATCTTATATTAAAAATTGGTTATCTAAAAAATTCCTGTCTTTATCGACATATCATTATATCACAACAGCTTACTATTGATGGTGGTATTGGTTTCAGTCTTTGTATCCAGTATATTGCCCATTGGGAGAAGGGTAGTACTTTCGAATTTCCCACACACAGCAAGAAGGTATTACTTTACGATGCCCTTTACCCAAATGTCAATGCTGCCACATTATGTACTGCCTGTAAGCAGCATGTCTCATACTTCGATTATCATAAGTGGGTGTGAATATGTATGTGTCAGCCATGTTTCTAATTGCGGTTGCTAGATTGTCTGACTCCAAACAAATGTTGTAAAAAGCATTTGATTTTGCCCGACAAAGTTTTTTGTCCTTGCAGCACACTTGTTCTTTGGTTGTTGGCATGACCCTACAGTTTCCACAAGTGCAATATGCTGGAGCATTGTGTGCATGTTCCTGTCCAGCAAGCATGCCCTGGGATCCACTGTTTAAGGAAGATATAATGTCTTGCAACTCAAGTTGCCTAGACTGGAAACCTCTCTTTGCCACCTCTAGTACTTGCTCAGGGGTGAGAGATTCCAGCAACTCCTACATAAAGAATAAAATTTTGTTAACAAAATATGTTTAATTATCAAGTAATAAGTTACAAGAACTGTTTTCTTTATCATGAAAAGAATTAGTTAAATGTTTAAGCTACATTTAATACATTGCAAGAGCAGAGGATACATAAAATTTACAATTAGATAAATATAATTTAAAATTAATTTTAATTACCTCAACTGAAGGTTCACTAACATGTATCTCTGCATCCCTTATCGCATGAGTAGCTTGGTCATTTTTAGGTATTGTCTCTTCTTGTGTCGTCAATATACAATAAAATAATATATGTGTTACAATACCCATAATGGCCAATAGTAACTCTATTGAAAGTACATTTAATTGCAATGAAACTGCTATGTGGCAATGTTCATATTTATCATTAAACTTCACACTAGTGTTTACCTTATTCCTGCAAGGCTTGTTTTTGTTTCCACAGGTACAGCTCGATCCACAACGTAGACCATACCCCCTACAAGGACAGCCTGTAACTTTCCCATTCTTTGAAGTCTTCAGTTTCCTTGCACATTGAGAACGAAATTCGCACCCAGCTACGGATTCCAACTCCTAGTTCATAGTAGCCATAATTAATAGTAGGCAACATGCGCAATAGTAAACAAATGTGAGCCAAAAATAGTATTTTTATCATAAATTGCAAAATTTTATACATACCTCTTGATCTGTGAACTTCTCAGATTGCTGTTCCTCACTTTCATTGTAAATTATATTACTATCGTCCAAAAAAGAGTCTAAACATTCACTATAGTTACTTCTGCCGTTAACTCCATGCTTTGCGCCATTTTGCTGAAGAGCGCTCGTGTGATATGTTCCAAAAATACATCGCTCAACAGGCGCTACTGTGCCTTTAATCTAAGTGGCTTCCACATAATCAACATTAGTAGAATCATACTAGCATAATTTGATTGGCTACTACACTTGCTATCTATTTAACAATTAGTCGCCGAAGGCGAGGTGATTACAAGCCTATATTCACTGAGCCGAAGGCGAAGTGACTATAGGCTGGGAATCACCGAGCCTGAGGCGACTAATTCTTTTAGTATAAGTTCAGTATTGAAAACGTTTTCAAAAATTTTAGATTTATTTACAAGTACACAACCATATTTACAACATTTATATTTTAATGAATAATTATAATAATTTGCATAAATAATTTGCATCGTTTCCGAGTCACGCGATCTATGATCACATGATGTAAAAATTACAACATCGATTCGAGTCAGCAACAACAACACGATGGAATCGCTATAATGTCTCAAATTTTATTGCTTATCATGCAGAAAGACGAAAGGTTTAATACAAAACGATTGAAATAGCAGTGTTATTAATTGTTAATGTTAAACGTAAAGGAACATTCGTGGAAAGTGTCGCTTGGAAGAATGATTGAGGGACTCACACCATGCGTTTGAAGGATGTTTGCTTCATTCCTTCCCAAGGAGATTGCGCTGTTGTCAACAGGTGGATGGCTTTGTAGGGACGATTGATGAAGAATCGGACGAAAATGAGGTCGTTGTTGTGCTTTCTTCGCCATGAACAAAATGACTGAGCGTTGATGATATGTGTTTGAATTGATTCAAAGTTGGTCTTTCGCATTAACTTTCGATGCTTGTGTCGCTTCTGTGGCCAGTCACGGCTTTAATTTTCCGCGTTTCGACGTTGTTAGATGACAGGATGGTGACCGTGGTGGCTCGAAGCGAGTGGTTAGTATAATACGGCAAGATGCCAGCCCTTTCATGATCAGACATATTTCTCAACATATTGTCAAGCGTGTTATGGCCAAGCGCCTTCTCCTCGTACCATATAATCGCCTGGTTAGGATTAAACTTGGCCGTAAGATCCTTTGGTAGCTGAAATAGACGGTCAGTATTTGGATTGAGATGACTGAGGTACGTTTTGATGGTCTTAACTGGACATCTTGGCGAATTTGTTATGGCAAAAATCTTTCCGTCCGAGTAGTCTTCAGTTTCTTCGAGGACGCCGGTGTGATTCTTGCTGGAAAGTACTGTCCCCGGTTCATCTTTGTTTAGCTCAAAGTATTCGTCTCCATCACTTGTTATGCAAAGTCGTAGCATGCATTTCTTCAGGACACTCTGGTTTTCACGGCCTTGTTTGCCAAAATACAGGGAGATAATTATAAAACCAAACTGCTTGAAGCAGACCGCGAGGATTACTCGTTTCAGCGCTGGTTAGTTCGCCTTTCTCGAAGAGCTGTTCTACGGCTTCAGCAGTCAAGGGATTTTCATGCACTGTTCCAGCAGTTTTACCACTTCCGACGAGATGCTTCAGGTAGGCGTGAAGTGTTTTATTTGCTTCATTAAACACGACAGCGTCGCAAGTTGAATATGTCTTGTTGTGCGGTTCTGACCGAAGATGGCGATCCAAGGCTGCTCGGATTGACATCAAGCTTGTTTTCTTGTAGTTTGAGCCATCTTTTTTCCTCGCAGAAACGTAAAACTTTGACAAACATTTGTTCATCTCAGGAATTTCCATGATTTCGAATTCCGTAGTAAACTCGTTTTTGTTGTAAAAACTATTCGATTTTAAAAACAGTTCAAAACATGTAAATTTTTTGGTGTCGCTCCTCACTGTTTTTACAAGTTCTTATTGGTAAAATAAATTGTTGAATGCTCGTAAAAGAGGTTTTTCTTACCTTTAAATAATTTAACACCATATTTTGTGGCTTCCTTTGTTTTTGAAGGGATGGCAGAGGCTTTTATATTTTCTATATCAGCTGCAGAAATTTTAGCAAATCGATTTTCAGCCATTATTTTTGGAAAAGCAATAGTTACTGCTCAGAGAAGTCTCAGCAGTAACTATTGCCTCAGAGTTACTGCAGAGGGAGCCAATCAAAATGCTGTAAGGCCATTTTTCAACACTGAATTGATACTAATGCTCGATAGATAGCGAGTAGCAAAACAATAATTTTTCTGGTGTATTTTTTCAATTTAGCAAAATGAGGCATCAACTGTCATCGCATAGAAATTTCGAGCTCGTAATCTAATTGTTAATTACTATAAATTTCCAGCTGGCTATTGATTTTTCTGCATTCTGATTGGTCAAGATTCGCTGTCTTTGAAGTAATAGTCACTGGCCAGTGTATATAGCTTTTTGCATTTTCTTTTTTTTTAATTCAATAACACATTTGACGTGCACGTGAATTATAAAGTTTAGTTGATCATCATTTGTAATGACCTTGAAATTTATACTAAAACTATTAGCCACCTCAGGCTTCGGCTCAGTGAATTGTTTCTCCTCACTTGTTTCTCCTTGCCTTCGGCGAGTAATTGTTACATAGCTAACAATCTTAATATACCGGTAGTACGTACTATAATCTGATTAGCACTAGCGAATAAAAAACATGTTAAATGTGCTTACTCTAACAGCTCAATCAACACTCAGTCCAGATTGTGGACTGAGAAAATCAGAGAAGTATCAGCTTCTAATAGAGCTTGTACAATAATTAAACATACTGTAAAAATATAGCTTGTTCCCACAATTTAAACGTTTTTCGCCGGCAAATGTTGTCCTGAAGGGAATGCGTTTCATATGAGGAAGAATTTCACTCTATCATCTATTTATTGCAGGTCCAACTCAATGCAAAAAAGTCCAAATGTTCATGTACCGATACACGCCATTCCTTTTTAAAGCAATGTATTTCGACCTCGACTGTTTTAGTTATTTGGTCAACCTCTTTGAGGTACTGAAACCAACAATTGAAGAATTACTGGAATATGGTAAACTGAGGAAAATGATAGATTATACAACACCCACCATCCTTTTTCCATTTCGGAAGCCTGCTGACGACGATTTGCTAGATTTGAAAGAAAATTTGCTACACTATTTAGCTGGAAAACAAGATATTACTAAATTAGAATGTTTGAGCAAATGTTCTTTTGTTGATCAGTTACTTAACCGAAATAGTTATGGTTTTCCTTCAAGACCTTTGTCGATCGCAATAGCGCACGATATGATAACCACGGCGGAAAAGATGGTGGAACTTGGAGCGTATATTGATCATATCGATCGTGTGGATGGAGGAGGAACACCAATCGGCCATGCAGTGATAGGAGGCCATGTAACCTTGGTCAAAAAAATGTTGGAGATAGGTATATTTTATAATTAGTTTGTGTGTTGATATTTATTTTATTTTTCTTCCAAAACTTTTACCTGCATGCTTATAATTTTAATTGTATAGCCTAATACATTTTTAACACTGTCCGTATTTTTCGAACAGTTTTACTCTCCGTCTTCAGGCTACAACATTTAAATGTTCAAACTTCGAAGGTTGTTAAAATAATTTGCACCATATCATAATCTCAAAAACAAACGTCATCTACATATGGGCTAAATAATTCCAAAACGCGCGCCAGGTGGCTCGAAATTCAAAACGCTTTAGAAATATAAAATTTAGTCCTCGCTGGAGGAGGTTGGTGGGTTCGCCACTGAGACCCTGTTTACACTAGACAAAAGTTTCCGGATTCGTAAAAATATTCGGATTCCTTGTCTTTCAGATCTACGGCGTTTACACTGCGCAGTCTCGCACAATGATTGTCAATACATGAAGCACAGCCGTGATTCTACCAATCTTATTTTGTGGTTTTTTGAACGATTTTGACAGTTGAAATTAATGGCAATACATTTGAAAACCATACGAGGGAGCAAGTTCACTCAAATTCTTTTACGGAAAGAGTTCGCAAGAGAAGTTTTATCGGATTCAAACTTTCTCGGATACAAAGATCCTTCAAACTTTTCCGGATTCAAAAGTTCCGGATTCATAATCTATCTGTGATAATTTTGTATCGGATTCATGTTCCTTACTGTAAACGGTAAAACGAATCCGATGTCAAAACATTCCGGATTAGCGACGAATCCAGAATCATTTGCGCTATTGTAAACGGGGTCTCAATATATATGCCCCAAACGTTCGGACGTGTTTGGAAATTTAATTATTTTAAATGAATCTTGACTAAATATAATTACGAAAAGATTCCGGTTTGAATAGTCATTTTTTGTTGAGCTCCTGGTCGTCGGTCAGTCATTTTTTGTTGACTAACTACTGGTCGGTCAACAGTCATTCCTTGTTGGCCAACTGGTTGGTGACATTTCTTAAATAACAAATAGAATGGGCAGCGTATTGTTATTTAAAGGGCCTATGAGCAAAATTTGGCCAACTATTTATTGATTGAATTGCAGAGATTGCTTAAACTCACTGTGTAAGTGTGCAACTGTCTTGGTAGAATTTCGCTAACTGTTCCTTTTCGAATTATTCAACTTTATGCGATATGCGACTTACACAACTTATGACACTACAAGCAGTCAAAAATAAAGTCCCGTACCGACAGCAAGTTTTCCTTGACAAGTTTCTTGATGAGTTCATTCGCGCGTCTATACGACAAACAACTTTTTCTTGACAAGTTGTCTTTGACAGGCTTTATTTGTTCCTGTGTACGCCAAATTTGACAATATTTTTTCTTGACAAATTTTACGAGGCTGCATGAATTAGGTAGGTAAACAGAAATTCCCTTGTCAAGTGTTCTTTGCCGCACGTACACACGAGCCTGTTTCCTTGTCGAAAACCTGGTACGTCTAGCTTTTAAACCAGTCTCCTTGTCAAGGAAAAATTGTCAATTTTTCGCGTACACACGAGCATATAAAACTTGACGTCAAGGAAAGCTTGCTCGTCTGTACGGGGCTTAACTCAAAAATAATCAGTACATTACAACATGAAGAAAGAGAGCTAAAGACCCTTTACAATGCATTCACTAGTAAATAGTTGCACAAAATTTTGTTTCATAGGCATTTTAATGTTTTTGTTTGGCTAGGAACAACTGAAGAGCCACTAGATGTTTATTACAATGATAAGCTATATGGTGGCAATGATAGATCAATATTCCATCCAGCTATAATGAGTGCAAACGAAGAGCTAATCGAATATCTTCAAGATCACGTGCCCAATGCAGCCGAACTTTTATCGAAAGAAATGAAGAAAGACAACCGCGGATTATTAGAAGATTGCATTGTAAAGAATAATTTGAACACTTTGGTAAATTTTTTGCTAAAGCTTAATGATACTTCACCAGGAGTTGATTTGCCCGACTCAACTATAGCGGGAATATGTATGAGGTAAGGTACCTAGATTTCATACATAGCCGTATTATGGGTCAAAGAGTCTGTTAACTTTGCAATGACAAATTCGTGTGAGCATATCTTTAGTGCTTGCATTTTATTCTGACTAGAGCTGTTGAACTGAATAACAACGAACTGGTTGCCCTCATCTTGAAATCCAAACATAGACAAAAGGCAATAACATTCACTGACTTATTGGGAAGAAATGTATTACATCATGCTGTAAAATATCCCGTGCTTCTGGAATATCTTTTGGAAACTGCTGAAGAAATATTTGATAAGGTAGAAATATTGATGTTCATTGAGGGTAAAAATATATAGCCATAGATAGTCCTCACAGCCATAGGTAGCCCTTTGATCGTGGAGTTTATTGACATATAAGGGAGTGTAAATTTGAAGTATAAAAATTTGTACCTACCAACTGCCTGAAACTCCAAAGAAAATATTTGTGGAGCAACAAATAATACATTTCCTTTTATATTATTAAGGTAATAGCATGGTTTCGATTGCATGTTGAAAATAATATGCACGAGTGCGTTTTTAATGACGTCAAAATTTCACCAGTCCGCAGGACAAGTGGAATTTGGTGTCATCGAAAAACTCACGAGTCGAGTTCTTCTATTTCTTTTATAATATAAGATACAGATTTATACGTTAACCAAATTTTGCAAGAGATCGATGCTTAAATTCTCCTAACATCTAACGGATCAACCAGTCGTCAAATATAAGGCAACAAAGTACAAATACGGCGATGCTAGAGAAAAACAGCCTGGAAAACCGGTTTTCTACGTTTTTAATGGCTGAAAACTATTGCAAAAGAAGAAAGAAAGAAAGAATCAGAAACATACAGATATTAGAAATCTACCGTAAGCTAATTTTATCGCTTATTTGCATCTACAAAATTCAGTGAATCAAATGCAAAAACTATTTTTACCGTTTGGCAACTGGGGTACTTTTGAGAAATGGGATGTAATATAATAAACAACGAGAGCGAGTGTTTAACCGGAACACCAAACACCAAAAACTAATAATGGTGAGAACAATGTCCCGGTGGGACAAGAGTTCGAGTTGTTCATATGGCTTCTCAGATGAATCAGCACGTAACAGAATGTTCTTGTTTGCTAATTTGAATGGAATTTCTAACAAAGCATATCGTAATAACGTAATTAGGAAATTTTTGGAGATATTTTTATTTTAACGCGAGTTGTTCGACGACGCGCTGTAAATTTTAGCTTTAAAATACAAGCGCTGATCATTTTCGTATTATAGTATTTTGATACTACTGTAGTTGAAATGATCTTAAGCACAGCAATTAAGTTTGGCCCTCAGGAATGCGATGGTTGCCGGATTATGGTTTTAGATAAACAGCTCTTGGTCACAGTTATAACTCCCTTGTTGCTCTAAAAACTAGAAATACATTTCATGCATAAACCCCTAGCCGTTTCAATTTTTCCTACTTTGCGAAAGTTGAAGTTAATTCTTCGTCACAAGATGCATTCCTAGTCCAGCTCTACGCTTAGATAATAAATGACAATGACTTACCTCTGCCTTCATTGATACCTGTACTTCTCCACTTGCTTGATCTTGTATTCCCAGGCATTCTTCTTGACTCTTCCGCAAATACATTTATCGTAACACTTTCCATTTTCCCATATGATTTGTGATTTACCGTGAAGTTAAATTGTTTAAAAATTGCTTTCCAGATCAATAGAAAGAAATTTGTAAAATTAGCAAAATGCAAAACAATTTAAATGTCATGTCGTGACCAATACAAAAACAAAATATATCAATTCAGCCAATCACGACGTTCCTAGTCACCAGTCCAACCTCGGAATTTAATGACGTCAGCTAAAAGGTCGAACGTCCAAACCAAACCATAGATATTAGAAAGGGGAATGGATTGACAACGCTATTCAATACTATACATGATCTTCGGTTCAGTTATTTTGAATAAACCGGAAACAAACATTGCACAACTCGGTATGGTAATTATGCGCATGAGCAAAATTGAGTTCATGAGCATAATTACCATACAAGTTGGACAATGTTTGCTTCCGGTGTGCTCAACTGAAGATAAAATATAGATATTAACAAAAGAGTTGCCAATCCATCCCTTTTTCTAATATCTTTGACCAAACCAAACCGATACATAATGGCAGGTGACTTTCGCACATTAAACTCAATATAACTGGAAGGCTACCTCCTATGAAATATACTTGAACTTGCCTGAAGCCAAATTTTACCTCCAGACACGCGTGTCTGGAGGTAAAGTCCCGCACTTTAGCGTGCTGTCACGCGAATTGCACGCGTTTTCCTTGAGAGCCACGCGTTATACTGCAGGCGTTATAATTAAACCAAGTCACTAATATTTATTTCAAGGCATATGGTTTGTTTATTTATATGTAGATACTAATTCGTGAAAAATTTGCATGAAATAGGTTGACAACGTAACCTTGACGAGAATTATAGTATGTGCAAGGAACCTAGTTTGCGTATTACTGCTCCTACAATAACTACGACATATTCTCGGGCTGATCTTATTTCGATTCGTCGTAATACTCGTTGCTCAGTTTCCTCGTTCGTATGTTTTCAATTAAAATCCAACGGTCTTCTAAGATTTAGAGGGAAAAGAGCGGGCAAATGCAAGATTACTACAAGAATAACTTTGAGAAATTAAACTCGTCTTATAAACAACATGTTTTCCGACAGCAGTTATGAATATTTTAGTCATGCAGACGTGACTTATAACAAAAGTAGTGGTGGTTTTGCGAGAAATTATAACAATTTAATCGTTGTCAAAACATCTGTTCTTCCTAATAACAATGGTATTACTAACTCATTCTTTTCAAAGTTTGCACTTTGGAATGCCCGGTCACTAGCACGGAAAACAGCGCTCGTGTGCGACTATATTCTCTCACAAAAGATAGATTTATTTATTGTGACAGAAACTTGGCTTGACGAGTCGTCGAGGACTGTGGCAGATGTAACAAATACGTTGCCAGACCATCAACTATTCAACAAACCTAGAATTGGACGTGGCGGGGGTGTCTGTGTCATATTAAAGAAAGGCTATAGTGTGAATCAATTGCCCCTCCCTTTATTTAAATCGTTCGAATATATTGCTCTATCTGTTAGCTGTGGATCTACCAAATTGTGTATCGTTGGGGTGTACCGACCACCCCCATCTAAGAAAAATGGCTTGTCCTCAGAGATTTTCTTCAACGAGTTTCAAATTCTCATTGAGAACCTGGCTGTACTCCCCGGTAAATTACTGCTGGTTGGTGATTTTAATTTTCATCTTGACAATGCCTCAACTAACCGTGACGCTACTCTGTTTCTTGATCTCTTGGATTCGAATAATTTGATACAGCACGTTAAAAGCCCCACTCACAACCGTGGTCACCTTCTCGATCTTGTGATCACTCGAAACTCCGATGTTGTTATATCAAATATAAGTTCATCAATACAGCTTCCCTCAGATCATACTGTGATAACTGGCCGAGTCTCCGTTCCACGACCTAAACCTACAAAAATCTTTGTAAATCACCGAAAACTTCGGAATATTGACTTGTGTGCTTTTGCTGAATCTATTTGCGCATCGTCCATCATTACTGAACCTTGCTCAGACCTGGACTCGTTAGTCCATCAATATAATACTGATCTGGCGAATGTTCTGGATATACATGCTTCTGCGCGCCCAAGGTTCGTTACCCTTCGACCGCATGCCCCATGGTTCGATGATTCGAGAGGCTAAGGCAAAGAAAAGGAGGTATGAAAGGAAATATAGATCTTCTGGTCTTGAAATCGATAAACAGATTTTTAAAGACTATTGCAATGCATATTACTGTCGATTGAACGACATAAAAACCTCATATCATCGAAATCGCTTCAGTAATGCTGATCAGCGGTCTCTTTTTCGCGAAGTTGAACTAATGACTAGAGGAAAAAGGGCAAATACTTTCCCGTCCTCTCTACATGACCCAGCCAACCAATTTCTTACTTATTTCAATGATAAGATTCACAGACTTCATAGCGGATTATGCGAACTTCCTGTTTTAGAACCGAATATTTTTCTTCCTCCATGTACCTACAATTCAAGGTTTTCATCTTTCGTGACTGTAGCAGAAGACTACATCAAACAGATTGTTCTGATGTCTCCTAAGAAGTTTTGTGAATTAGATCCAGTTCAAACTGTGATCTTGAAAAAGTGTCTTCATGTGTTGTTAACACCTATTACGAAGATTGTCAATTTATCCTTGGGTGGTGGTTATATGCTAGATTCCTTGAAAGTTTCTCAACTTGCACCTGTTTTAAAGAAAGTATCGATGGATCCTGAAGATATGAGTAGTTTTCGTCCAATCTCAAATTTGCAGTTTATATCGAAAATAATTGAACGCGTTGTATCTCCTCAACTTGTGGATTATCTAATGGAAAATAAAATATATCCAAATCTTCAATCAGCGTTTAGAAAGGGATACAGTACTGAAACAGCTCTCTTACGTGTTCATAATGATCTTCTAGAGGCACTTGATTCTGGCCATCAAGCTTTTTTAGTAATGCTTGATTTTTCTGCAGCCTTCGATACAATTGACCATCAAATCCTACTTGACCGCTTGGAATCTCGCTTTGGAATTTGTGATACAGCCTTATCATGGTTTTGGTCATATCTTACCTCTCGAATTCAGTACGTAAAAATTAACGGTAAAGCTTCGGTGTCAACTCCGTTATTACAAGGTGTCCCTCAGGGATCGGTTCTTGGGCCATTGCTTTTTTCGCTCTGTGTCTCCTCTAGAAGATATCTCTGCTGCCCATGGCATTGATGCTATGATTTATGCTGATGACACTCAACTCTATATTATCCTAAAGAAACACGATTCTGACACGGCTATTCAGCGTCTTGAACATTGTCTTCATGACATTCAGGCTTGGTGCCTTCAAAACAAGTTGGTTTTAAATGATAGAAAAACTGGAGCTATCTATGTACATTCTGCTTATGCTAAATCATGTCCAGCTCCTCCCAATGTTTATTTTGGTGATAGCTTAATTCGTATTAAGACCGAAGCCCGAGACCTTGGTGCTATTGTGGACGAAAATCTCTCTTTAAAGAGTCATGTTAATTCAATCTGTAAAACAGCTTATATTGCTTTGAGGAACATTGGCATGATACGGAAATACCTTGACCAATCGACTGCGGAGCGTTTGGTTCATGCTTTTGTCACAACGCGTCTTGATCATTGCAACAGTCTCCTCTATGGGCTTCCACAACGTGAAATTGAGAAACTACAACATGTACAAAATACAGCCGCTAGAATTGTGACCAGGTCAAACAAAAGAAAGCATATTACCCCCATTTTGAAAGAACTTCATTGGCTTCCTATACAAAGCCGTATCAAATTTAAACTCGGGCTAATAACATTTAAAGCTGTAAACAATCTTGCTCCATCTTATATTCGGGACCTTCTGAAAATTCATAAGCCTTCGCGGTGCCTAAGATCTGCTTCTAAAAATTTACTGGAAGAACCTAGGACGATAACGAAAACGTACGGAGATAGAACATTTAGGAAGGCTGGTTCGGTGGTTTGGAATAGTCTTCCTGATGAATTGAGACTTGAGACATCAATTAATATTTTTAAAAATAAGACTTTCCTTTTTAATCAAGTTTATAGTTAGTTTTTAAGTTTTCTATATCAGGTTTTTATTACATAATTTTATCTGTACATATTATTAATAATTTAGTTATACTATTGTAATGAGCATTGAGAATTTTTATAAATGCGCATTTAAGAAATAAATTATTATTATTATTATTATTATTATTATTATTATTATTTTAACGCAAATTAAATGTTTTTGTTTGGTGGTCGTGCGTGAAAAGGCTGG
Source organism: Muricea muricata (assembly GCA_963855995.1). Classification (NCBI taxonomy): domain Eukaryota; kingdom Metazoa; phylum Cnidaria; class Anthozoa; order Malacalcyonacea; family Plexauridae; genus Muricea; species Muricea muricata. The sequence continues at coordinate 12,987,786 of OY979716.1, forward strand.
GTACGATTGGCTTCAAATTTCCCGCCAAAGGTAGCCTTCCAGTTATATTGAGTTCAATGCTTTCGCATCTTTAGTTTAATGACGTAATGAGAACGACAACGCCGTTGAGAATTCCTCTGGAACGATAAAGCAACTCAGATCGAGTAAATATGTTGTTTTGAAACAGCGAGCCGCCGCGTTGCAGATCTATATTACGAAGTGCGTCACTGAAGTAGGTTTTTTACGATGAATAGATTATTTGTGATCACTGTATTGATGCAGACTGTATTTTGTATACAACAACTCTTGTTTTCATTAAATATCTTAATTACGCATGCAGCTAAACACGTGCACTTTGTCCGGTGTTGTTCGACTGAGGTATCGAAACAGCATCATGTGACCAAATTTTAACATGTTATTGCTTTAATTACTCATGAATTAACAATGAATTTGGGTATGCTATTTTCTTTATGACTTTTTAAAATGAATTTCAAAACACCGTATTCAAGGCACTATTTAATTTCCGAAGTCAGACTTTTCACTTGATTTGCACATATAGAAATGTAAAATGTCACAGCAAAGTTTTTGAAGTAGTGTAACTTTCTATTCAGGAGAAGTAGTTAAATATGCAAAAAGTCTTAGTTTTAGAAATTTCTTATCCAATTTTGTTTTTATTTTCCTAACTTTGTGAAATTCAGCTAGCAGCGTGCATTATATTTTGATAATGCACACTTATTAGCCAATCACATTGCAGACTTTACCCTACTTATTTACACTGAGACAGGTGAAGAGCAATGGAAACTCACACAACGCCAAACTAACCTCGTTTAATTAAACACTCGGTAAAAACTTGGAAAGGCTAATATTGTGTTGGAATAACCACGGAGAGGAAAACTGTGGCGGACTTAGAAAACAGGCGACCTGGTCAGTAGTCAATTTGCGGAGAGCTGTCAGAACAGTTGCCATGGAAATGACGTCAGCAAAGGATTGATTCTTTTATGTGTTTCGCTTCATCGTCTTCTTGACTGAGGGAAAGATAGGAGTACATACACTTGATGCACTTTCGGAGATATATTTCAGCTCGGTGACACATGTACTGTTATGCTGATTTTTATGTTATATTTTTAGGCAAGTGACATCGCTGATTTAATCAACACGTGTAATAGTAGTTGTCCTCCATTACATTACGCTGCTGTAGCGGGGGATGGCAAGGTAAGTTTGTATGAAAACACGCTTGCCATTTTCGCTTAATTTTCTCCCGAGTACGCGGCCGGTTTAAATTTTCCAATGGACACCTTATGAAGAATCGAAATACATTACGAATTTTTTTATTCATTCTGGACCTTTTGTCTCATGAAATGAGTGCATGCTATCTTATTAGTTGCGTTATTCTCGCGAAAGCAGTAGCGAAGCCAGCCCGACAATTTAGTCATGCTATGCAAATTTAAATCATTATAATTATCCATTTCTTTAGAAATAGATCCTTATACTGTCTATAAACGCTGAAAAATTTGCATTTGCATGACCAAATGTCGGGCTGGCTTCGCCACTGCGCGAAAGTAATAGCAAAATAATGTATAGTTAGGTATTCGAAATGCGACGCGGTTACGTTGCTAGGGTGTTGGTGGCCGCTCACATGCATATGTGTAAATGTTAGCATTTGGCGGAATGATGCAATCAGGGCGATCATTTGCAATCAGTGCGATGTTTCGTTAGTCATTCAACCTCCCAATCAAATTCTGGCCACCACACGTACAGTATGTATGGCGTTTGTACAAAATTGTCGATGTTTCTAGCTTCTTGTTATGTTTGAAGTACATAGGTTTGTTGGGATAACATCTTTGCTCCATGTACGTAATGCATTCTTATCACTGAGTTCGTTTCTTCGAGAACATATTCTCGATCATTTTGTCTGTATGCGCGCTGAAAGGCGACAGGCCACATAATTATACTGTAAGCTCCGAATGTGTCCCAGCTTATTTCACCAACGTTAAATCTCTTGTACGATCGAAGCACGCACACATTTCAACAAGGACACACTTCAAAACAAATCGATAAGCTTTATTGAACCATTATTCAAACCTCAAAGGTTCCCAAAATATAAACCTTCATTAAGTATGGGTGTTCATATATTAAGTGATCAAATAAGTGTATTAATTATATATGTGTGAATGAATGCTTTGAAACACGAAAATACAATAATGAATCTATCGTTACAATGCTCACAAACCAAAGAATTAAAATGCTGATGCTTCACAACGTTTTACCTGGTATTTTTCCTCGTTCAAACAAATTAAAACCAGTGCACTGGGAAAACTCAAAACTATAGCGTCCCTGAGCATTTGAATAAATTATACTAAAATGAATAAGTTCGTGCATAAATGCGCAAAAATTTTTATTGTTTGAATACGATTCAGAGCTAATATATTAGCTTCGAACTTTTTTTTCTGCATTTTGACATTTTATTATGTTTTACTGAGTCATTTTCCTGCTTTTTTACTCACAATTAATCAGCCGAAATACTTTTGAAAACACTAACCATTACCTAAATGTAATTTGGAACAATAAACATAACTTTATATATGCTTCAGTAGCAAGTCAGCGAGCTCAGACGCATAGAAAATTTTATCAATTCTGTTGTAACCACTCAAATTTGTTTATCACAGAGGTGGCAGACAGTAAATAGCTAGTATTCTGGCTCGAGATGCAGTAATACAATTATACAGAGTTATAACATTGTATTAATTTTATAATTTTAATAGTCTCTTGAAACATTGGCGAAGTGGAGCGTCCGTACCAATGACCACGAGATAAAGGAATCTGAAGGTGACTATATTCTTTCTTGTGTGTCATGTCATCGATGTGTAGACCAGATATCCCTGCAGGTTATTAAATACGCTATTGAAAGCACGAGATCTGGCGAGAATTCTTTAGTTCAACTAACAAAAGACGTATCGCTTCGAACTTTGGCTTATAAAGGGAGAGCGGACCTGCTAGAATACCTTCTTGATATTGGGGTGCCAGGCAGCAATAAAAGGTAATTCCAATGACTAGCAGCTGTTGCTATTTGGTTTTATTGATCATGATAGCGAGAAAGAGACCCTGGTTAATGCTGGACACGTAATCAGAGTTTAAGTCTAAAATGTTCCTTTCTGTAGACCTGCAGTTTTCTAACCGTATGTAACTGCCATTAATTGCACGATGAATTTTGTCATTGCTCATCGTCACAGAGTGATGGAGCATGCATGCAATTACGTCAATGAAAACACCAGTGAACCCGTTACGTATAATTCTTATGTGTGATGCGCACTTAAACATATGAAATGACATATCCTTGTCCACTGCATAGACAATCAGAAGGTCGTTCATATCAAGTTTTGTGGCTATGACACCGGCCTGCAAAAATATCTCTTTTAACAGTATTTATTTAAGAATTAAAAAACGAGTCGCGTACCTTTATCAGAGATCAGATATATACAGATAGAGAACTCGCGGGAAATCATGTCCCCACTTTTAATGCGCATGCGCGATGCTCTGGCAAGTGTAATGCACATTTTTTATCAGGAAAAAGATAGGGAAATGCAAAATTTTGGCAATTAAACGGCGATTTTAGGCATAATAACTGATCGATCTTTATTTTCTGGACGAATTTTACTGATAAATGGCACACTGCGTGTTCTTAGCAAGAAGGAATTCAACGAATACCCTTTTTAGCGGCCAAAATGAGAAAAGAAATCCCGCAGGAGTGAGAATTCTCTGGCAATCTGAAGATTCGATTCAATACTCTGAACTCGAGTTGGAATTTGGCAACTTTAAATGTAAGTTTTTTTACACCAGCTCGTATATATGAAATTATCAATATATTTTTGTAAAGTGCAATGTTGTATCAAAGGGTATTTAAACACTTTTATGGATCAAGGACATGCAAAAACAAAATGAACATCAACATGCACAAACGGTGCCATGGAGCAAGACATGTAGACTTTATTTAACTTATATGATTCCTCTAGGCTTAGAGCAGTGCATTGGTCAAAGGTGATTGGGATGCAGCATGCAAAGTTACTGTAAATAGGAGTATTAACCTAAACTGTTTTATATTTTATTTTTCTAGATTGCCAATCAATCCTGTTAGACTGCATTATTCTTTCAGTTACAGTGAATTAGATACAGGATCATACAACTATGGTTAACTTTTTCACTTGATTGTGGAAAACTATTTGATTTTAGTATAAATTTCCAGGTAACTATTGATTTTCCTGCACTCTGATTTGTCAAGATCCACTGTTCCTGAAGCAACAGTCACTGGTCAGTGACTGTAGCTTTTTGCTTTTTGTATTTTTTATACAGTAATAAATATGAAGTGAATTTTTATAGAGTTGTGTTGATTATTTTTTGTAACCGCCTGGAAATTTATACTAAAAGAATTAGTTGCCGAAGGCAAGGTGATTACAAGCCTATATTCACTGAGCCAAAAAGCCTATATTCACTTCGCCTTCAACTCAGTGAATATAGGCTTGTAATCACCTCGCCAATTGTTAATTATTGGAATGCCTACCAATTTTACATAAGTATATAATCTCTACTTACATTAATAGAGATGCTGCACCCCCCTGAGAGTGGGACCTACTAGGCACCCAACTGAGTACTGAGTGTAATAAGTTCAAAATTTTTCTGTGTAAACACTTGTCGGGCAGTTGCTACAATAGTATTATGTTAATTTATATAATTTTACCTTGCCAGAGTGGCTCAAGGAGTAAACACAAGATTATATAAACATGCCTTCAAACTGTGCTGGTTTAATCAAAGGTTTGAAAAAAGCAGCCCAGCCCCCCAAGGAAGAGTTTTGCACTTTAATAGGGCTTTCCTTTATTAAATAGAAAATTTCTTATCAAAGTAAGGAACAAAGTATTTATCCATAGTATTTAAAATTTTATATTCAGATAACTGTAAAAGTAAACATTGGATCATTGGCTGCTTTTTTATTTAGTAATATTCATGACAGCATGTGGGGTCTATTGCCTGTTTTGGAGTGAGTTTATATTAGACATTGAGAATGTAATAATTGATAGTTCATTGACATTGAACACATTTTTAGTTTTTTCAATAATTTATTAATATTAAGCACTTTTATATAATGTGGAATAAATAAACATTTATCAAAACAAACTTTGTATTTTTAAACCTTAATTACACTGTACAGTAGCGTCGGTAGTATACATTTTTAAATGTAGTAATCTTGCATTGTGTGTACAAAATTTGTCTTCACAAGTGTCTTTGCTTGCCTTTGAAGTTTGGGAACCAGGAGCTATGTTCAAATAAGAGGAAAAGTAGAAAATACATGAAGGTTCAACATTTATGACTTGGTTCCAATGAGACATCAAATTTTAAATTGATTTCATAAATATTGAGATTGCTTGAGATTAACTAAATTTAAACATATACATTTTATGTCAGATCTTGCATGTATAGTTTGCATACCGAGTCATAAATGTTAACCTCAAATAGCATATATTATTCATACAAAGTAGATTTCATGTCAAATCATCAGTGTTTATCATAGAAAGTTGACAGGGATATGCCGTGGTTCAACATTTGTGGCCAAAATATTACCATATCACTTGACAAGTAAAATCACCAGTATGACAAAATCAGTAAAACTATTGCAAAATCAGTAAAAATTAGAGTAAAATGCTAAAGTACTGTACCATAGGTCTACCAACGTACAGTATTGTGTTTAAGGATTAACAGAACATAATGGCAGAAAATCATCTGACGTTAAACAGAGTAAATGCTAAAGTGGGGTGCATGAGGGCACTGTTGCCCTTTAAGCAAAGACAAAGTTACCTTACTATCGGGGTTATCCTTGCTTTGGACTACGACCACACTTATTGATTGACATATAGTAGAAAGTGTATAAACTATAATAACATTAATACATTATTAAATTTCATGTAAATAGTAAACACGTTGTAGAGCAAAGTGAAATATTCTATTTTCCAAATTTCTGGCAAAATGGTACAATTTTCCCTAGTTTTTGCAGAAAATTTTGTTAATTACTTGCCAATAATTAGAATTTTATTGCATTCTGGCAACCCTATAAGATGTCATGGAAGAAATGTAAATATTTTGGAATAATTGTCCACAAATATACATGACAAGCCAAATTGAACCATTGACAAATAACTCAATTTTTACAAAATATAGAATGAATCAGGAACGAGCAAAAATGTCAAAGTCAATTTTTGTAAATACAGTGATATTTGTCCAGAAAGTGTAATTCTGTCATTACCAATATTACATGCTACATTCATTTCTTGCAACACGTAAAAAATAGTTGCCAAAACGGTGCTATATTTTCCCCTAGCTTCGTAAAGTACATTGCGTTTTCAACGGCAACTTTAGCACTGCATTGGCAGTGACAACTTTGGCTCTGCATTTGCAGCGAAAACTTTGGCTCTGCATTTGCAGCGACAACTTGGCTCTGCATGTGCAGCGACAACTTTGGTACTGCATTTGCAGCGACAACTTTGGCTCTGCATTTGCAGCGACAACTTTGGCTCTGCATTTGCAGCGCCAACTTTGGCTCTGCATTTGCAGCGCCAACTTTGGCACTGCATTTGCAGAGACAACTTTGGCTCTGCATTTGCAGAGACAACTTTGGCTCTGCATTGCAGCGACAACTTTGGCACTGCATTTGCAGCGATAACTTTGGCTCTGCATTTGCAGCGACAAGGCTCTGCATTTGCTGCGTCAACTTTGGCTCTGCATTTGCAGCGACAACTTTGGCTCTGCATTTGCAGCGACAACTTTGGCTCTGCATTTGAACCTATAATAACTAAATGTTTCTATGACTCTACTTCGATCGGCTACTGTTATTAGTGCAGTCATTGTTTCAATCTTTGGCTAATTAACCTCGCTTTGACTTCAGATTTTTCAATGATAATACATTTTCTTCTTGTCATTTGACATGCCACTCCACAAGATCCCACGCCACTGCAAGCGTCAATGAGTCAATGACATAGGGTGAAGCATCTGCCTAGAGAGACTCTCGTATAGTTTGATGGGCTTTTGTTGACCATAAGAAATACCAGTGTCTTTTTCTTTTACTATTGTATCCCCAGGACAGGAAAGTAAGCTTGTCGTTTTTGTATATTTTGATGTCTTAGTGACTACAAATGGCCACGTTGTGCAGGTAGGAAGACATCGCTCTATAAAATAGAGAACCATTGCTAGCTACGTCTCTGCTTTGTGATAAACGTGTTGTAAAGCACACTTCCCCAGGGTTAAGATTTCCTGTTCACATTTCATGCACATCTTACTGTATTCAAACCTAAATTCCTCCAAAAAAATATTGTTCTACTTTTAGAATACCTTTTGGAATTGCTTCTGAGTTGTGATAATAGAATATTTCCCACACCAACTGCAATTGTTGGAACACGTTTCCAATCATATCCATTTGACTGACCATGAGATCTACGGGGTTGGTCACAGGAAATAAAGTGAATCTTGCTTCCATCACGTTGTTTCTGAGATTGTTCCCCTGACTAGCTTTAGAAAATGGCTTACATTGTCTGCTGTCCAGTTCTGTGAAGATAAGTATTACTGTTAATTTATGCACAATAATATTGCAATCCATTCCATTTGCATGCCGTAACGAGGGAGTATGAAGCAAGCGAGCAAGGTAGCGCACTAATTATACTCAGTATTAAAAGAGCAACAACAAAGATTACAATATTGAGTGGTCAACGATCGCCCGAGCGAAATCCTATAACAACAGGGCAAAGCGCTGTAACCTGTGCGTTACCGAAAAACTGTGCATTATAAATGCAAACAGTGCCAGCTTGCTAAATAAAAGGAACGAACTAATATCAAAATGTCGACATGAAAACACATTTTACATTAAAAACTATAAGAAGGAAGTTACGTAATAGTATAAAGAACAATGAAAACGAAGTCTCATCATAAAGTACATTCATGCAAATCTCCTTTAAATTTTATATGCCTTCCTTACTGCATAAACACAAAGCTCGTACTAAGGCATGGTAGATGGAAAAAGGTAACGTGTGTATAGTTATCTCAGACTACGGGTGCTTGTTGGAAGTCTCAAAATCATGTCAGGAAAATGAGTAATTTTTGTGAGAATGCATGACAATAAGTGTAAGATTTAACGATAATAACGGCATAATTACTTCCATTACAAATGCAATAAAAACGATGCAACATGTCAATTTTTCTTACCTTTAATGATTCGCTTTTTGTTTTACTTGCGCTATGTCGTTAACGGCAGAGAGTTCTTAGCCATTGCTCTTTGCACGACCTGTGCTCTTTTCAATAAAAATACCTTCGTCACTCTGTACGAACCACCATTTTGTGCGGTCGTGTCGCTCAACATTCTTTTTCGGAGTACTAGTTCTGTTTGATGGCATTGCGTTTGCAGTTAGCTATATTTTCTTGCCAGCTATAAGGCAACTAAGTTGAACGTACCCCGAATACTCGCTCGAACGGAATGAGCAGAGAGAAGCAACTATCCGAATTTTATTTTGCAAAAACAAAAGAGGCGGCAAGGCTATCTAACGGATTTGAGGTGTGGCGGCATGTAATGTGCTCTGGCACATGTCAACACTATCTACCGTGTTGACGATGTAGGTCTCGCCGGCCAACAAAATATTTGTCAACAATAATTTCGCCACCAGGCGGTAAATATCTGCTCTTATTATATGGTTATGAGTGTTTTACCGAAAACTAAAAAAACTTGTATTTTCCATATTTTTACTAGTGAAAAAATATGTAACACATGAAAAACTTGTGCGTATTTCCGCGGGATTTATGTGTGTTCTAGTTCCGACTTCTGACCATATATGAAAAGAATATCGTGTTGAAATCAATATTTTAGGAACGAGGGCAGTGAGTAAGTCAAATATTGTTTTGATTAATTAATGGAAAATACAATATTCATATGTTCGCGCCACGTACTATGTATATAATGTCCTTTATACATTTTGTGTTTTGGCAGGTTTATTGATCATGGCATACTCCACACATTCAGCCTACAAAATCGCGAGTTTGGGAAATTTAAAAGGGCTTTTAGTTTTGGCCAAATGTGTCGCAAAAATTTTGTTAAGGAAAGTTAAAGAATAATTAAATTTCATTGTAAGGTGAACAAGAAGTACCCCCTGTTATCTTTCACGCCGAAACAATGCATAATTTGTTCCTGTTTTTAACGAAAGCACACCCTGAGATGTTTGACAACTTCCCGCAGAAAAGAAATAACAAACACGATGATGATTGATATAATTGTGGCAAACTGAGTGCAACACAGCACCTTGGTAGAAAGCAAAAACTCTGGCAACTGTGGCCTAAATAGATATATTTTATATCTCGCAATCCATCAAGCGTGCTTTAAGTCCAGTATGGACTTAAACACGAGTGATCTGCTGGAACCAGACATGGATGAACAAGCCAGCCAACTTTCGTTAACGCCGTTCACAAGTCCTAGCAGTAAAAGTTCACGGGCCACGAGTGACCTGTTAGAGGTAAATATTGACGTCGAAAGCTGCAGCGAAGTCCTTGAATCAAGTGTTACGACA